>OW964556.2:21200000-21676188 GCA_943138885.2 Tholera decimalis
GGCACTCCTATCATTGATAGATTTGAATTTTTTTATTGGGTTACAATACTCGTACGACGTGGAGAGACCATAACTCTTCGGAACCTGATCTCAATCATCCACTTTTTTGCAAAACAATGGTGGCATAGGTTGTCAATTCTTTTGACATTCATGGACTTATAATGGAACAGACCCCGTAAAAGATTGTCAACGATCTATTACTGAAGGCTTGATAACAATAAAATATACTAGTCAGAAAAGAAAGACTATTGATATTCCGCATACAGCCAGAGCCGGCTCTTACAAGAGGCGTAAATATGACTATCCCACTCTGAAAGACGTACGCTTGGGTAACAGTACCATTAGCCCACGTGCTACGTAGAGAACAAGAAGGTGTATAGTATGAAGAAGATTCAGTCGAAACCTCACAGCAAAAGTTCGCATTGAAACGTGTTTTTGTGTTTGAATGAAAGAAAAACTGTTTCATTGAATATTACGAAGTCAATCTGTAATTAAAAGCCTATTTTTTTTATTATGACGAAGTCAAATAATATTGGATATCATACTTTTGTAGTTTCTACCAGAGTTCCTAACATTGTTATAACACGAAGTTCCTGACGGTACTTTTAAGTCTAGGTCTTGGAAACAGTACCTCTAGGTATAATAAAAATCTAAAACAAATATGTGCGTTTCCTGTCACCTACTTTATAAAGTTAAATGCGGAAATTCGTTAAACATCGCTACCTGGGTGGGAAAGGGTTAGGAGTGTTTGCCTATCAGACCTCTTATCATATCGCACGCTTAATCCAATACTGTCACTATCCAAAATTTTGCCAAATCGACTTTTTAATGTCATCTGTTGGGAAACGTAGAACTACACGTTATTACACTAGTCCAGGGATGGGGAAACTTTTTCCTTCGCGTGCCAATATAATACTAACGAAAAATATGGCGGGCCAAGTTGTTTAATTTTTGGCTATGTTAATTACTGAAATAAAAATATTGAGATGTATTTTTGAAACACTAATTTATTGTGCAATATTACAAAATAACAATTGGAATAAAAAAGAAATTCGAAATTGTAATTAAATTAAACTTTTAAGTTAGCTGCGAAGTAGAAGGTTGAGGAGCGCTGGTCTTTGTGGGGACATGTGACATGTGGAACTGTTTTTGTTTTTGCATGATTTCATCATAAACCGGCTCCATTTGTGATGCTGAACATTTTAGTAGTGAATAAAGGTGGTCATCCGAAAGCCTATTACGAAGACAATTTTTTCTTAATTTCATTAATGAAAAAGTTTGTTCGCACAAATAGCTTGTACCAAACATAGCCATTATTTTTTGGGCGTGGGCAACTATATTTGGGTATTGTGTCCTAGATATGGACTTATAAAATTCCAATTTGCTGGTGTTAAGAAACAGTTGCTTCAAATGGGTATTGCATTGCATCTCAATTAGTTCAAGTTGGAGGTTGGCGGGTGTTTCATCGACGTTGACGTTAAAAGGCATCGAAAAAATATTTAGTGAAGGCTCAATTCTCCTAAAATCTTGAAATCTCTTCTCAAATTCTTCGTGCAGTTTCTTCAGCTGTTGAGCGAACCTTTTTAAGTTGTCGTTTGAGACAGGTGATATACTACTCAGATTTGGAAAATGTGTAAGTTCATTTTTCTCTACACAACAGCAAAACAATTTAAGCTGCAATTTGAAGGCTTTTAAATGTCCCCAAAGCTCATCTAAGAATTGATTCTTGCCACGAAGCTTTGTATTCAATTTGTTTAAGTGCGACAGCAAATCTGTGAAAAATGCGAAATCAGCAAGCCAATTTTCGTCAGACATGATCTTAAAGTCGTCCCATTTGCCTTGCACCGTCAGAAAGTCTTGAATCTCCTTTCTTAAGTTCCACACTCTCTCAAATGCATTGCCACAGCTTAACCATCTCACTTTAGTATGGTAGAGGAGATCAGAAAACTCGCTTTCGGTGGATTTTAGAAATGCTTCGAATTGTCGATGCATCAAACCCCGTGAACGTATTGTGTTGATAAGTTTAACACCCACACTCAAAACGGGTTGTATGTCAATAGCTGCTTTACACAACACATCTTGGTGTATTAAACAGTGCAGAAATAATACATTATTATTAGGGTTTTCTTTGCAAAATATACCCATAAACCCCAAATTGCTACCCACCATATTTGGTGCTCCATCCGTGGTTATGTTACATAATTTTTCCATAGGCAAGTGAAACTTTGAAAGACCCTCAAAACAAGAGTCGTAAATATTTTTTCCAGTGGTTTTTCCTTTCAAAGATTGTAAGCATGCTAATTCTTCGGTTATGTTGAATTCTGAATCAATTCCTCGAATAAAAATCAGCAATTGGGCAGTATCGCTCACGTCTGTGCTCTCGTCTATGGTTAGAGAAAAGTATTCAAATTCGTTACAGTTCTGTTCCAGCTGTGACGATAATTGTGCAGCGATGGCGTCAATTCGATCAGTTATCGTTCTCCGTGATAAAGCTAAAGATTGAAACTCTTTACTTTTATCTGGACAAATAATGTTGCTTACAGCCACCATGCAATCTTTTACAAACTCACCATCCGACAAAGTTTTGTTGCTTTTTGCGATTTTGTAAGCTACAACATAACTTGCCAGTGTTGCAGCTTTCTGCGTATCAGATTGCTTCATGAACATGTTCTGCTGTCCACGTAACTTCTCTTTTTGCCTTTCAACAAAGGACTTTCTCTCTGCCTCTGTCATAGACGAATATTTCGCATTTGCATGTTTTTTTTGAGAAGTGTCGAGACAAATTAAAATCTTTAAAAACTGCAACTGTTTCATTACAAATGAGACAAACTGGTTTGTCTTTAAATTCTGTGAAAAAATATTTCCATGACCATTCTTCTTTAAAAACTCGACACTCAGAATCAACTTTCCGTTTTTTGGTCGTCATTTTGCTGCTGTAACAAAACAACAAAACCAACATCACTACATCGCTCAAACTTATTTTACAATTAAATCATTGTAAGACACAAAATGTGATGAAATTTACGCTACTTGTATATTATTATATGGCAGAACAAACTGTTTTCAGAATTTACATACAAAGAACATGATAACATCTTACCTTGTGGATTTAAAAATGTCACCACTGACCGTCTGTTAGGCGACTGTTGTAGTTTCGTAAGTAATAATATACGGCGTACAATCATGCAATTTGAAGTAAGACAAAACTCCGACTGCGGCGGCGGTGCGGCGGAGGTGGCGTGGACATGGGAAGCCGAGGGAGGGCGCGCGGGAGGGGTGTCCGATGTTCGGACCGCACATGCACAGCACATGGCACGACCCGCCCGCGCTCGTGAAACAATTGATTGTTCTATGCAAGCTGGCCATTGCCAATGAGAATGAAATTACTAACAATACGAAATATTCTCGTGATTTTTGTTTGATGGTCGCGGGCCGGATTTCAAGCCTTCGCGGGCCGGAGATGGCCCGCGGGCCGTAGTTTCCCCATCCCTGCACTAGTCTAAAAGTAACAGAAATAACCGCTATACGGGCAGTAGTCCGCTTCGTCACTAAACAAAAATGTTCCCATTCTCATTCCATTTTTTGCCTCTCCTGAAAAGTTGACTTTTTGGGATAGTGACAGTATTGGTTTAAGCGTGCGATATGTTCTGTTGGCAAGACTGGTCTCAAATTTTCTGGCTTTATGAGTGTTTGCTACCACTCTAAATATTATCGACACGTAATGTGTGGTTAGTTGCCATACCACGGACGGACCTCAGCAAGTACTGATGAACCGAGACCAATTTCTATTTATGCATGAGCTCCTCTGGACGAGCGAACTTCATTATTTTACATTCATACCTTAAGAGTTTCCTGCCCGGGTTGGGAAAGTTCGAACAAGATACCGCGGCCCCGGAACTCAAGGGCAAATGAAGGAGCAGGGTGGGTTTTTAGTCAGTAGAAGTCTCAGAAAAAAATGAGTTAAAGTCTGTTATTATCCTTTCAAAACACGATATTCCACATCTCGTGTGGGTGCTCATGTCCATATTAATTAAACAAACATGTTATTTATTCCTTGAAAGCTTTCGTTGGAAATGTCCGAATCATATTATACTTTTTAATTTTTATCACAAAACGTCACTCGCCAAATTGAGTTCTATAGTAATTAAAGCCCGTGTCAGAAACAGAGTATGCGGTTGGCCCTTACATCGGCTACATCAGACCCTTAATAATTAAATAATATACAAAAAGATTTTTAGATTTTGTTAAATATTTTTACATTATTTTCTCGGTAAGCAAAGGTCAATGAATAGACAAATAGGATCCAAAATAATAACATCAATTTACAATAACACATATTCTAAACCAAATTCATTTTCTCTTAATAATCGAATGTAAAGTAAGTGTCTAGACATAGGATAGGAATTCAAGAGAATACTAATGAATTAGCGAATGGCTTAAAATGTTACATCACTAAGATGTCTCACTATATAGCTGATAGATGTATAATTATATGTATGATCATAGTTTTCGTAGCTATTATTTAAGAACAGCGGTGGCATGACAGAGCCGGGGCACACGATGCGTTGCGGCGGCGGTGCGGCGCCGGAGCGGTGTCGCTGCGTCGTCTTACATATAAATATCTGTGGCATGCACACGATGCGCTCCGGCGCCGCACCGGACTTGCAACCACCGCTCAGTTGTTTTGCGTCACAAGGAAGGACACACGCTCGCTCGTTTCGATTGTCTGTCAACAGACTGTCCAACGCTGCTACGGCGCCACTGCGACATAATAACGTTATGGCGCCGCACCGCTCGTGTGCCCACTGACACGGTGAAATCTTTGCGGTGCGGCGCCGCAACGCATCGTGTGCCCCCGCCCTTACGACTTGTAGATCGTAGCGTCGACCCCAGGAAGGTTATTTTGTGTAATTTTCATTATAACTACTGCTCTTAAAACGGTGAATGGAAACATCGTGACGAAACCTGTATCTCCTAGAACCGGAGAATCAAGAGTCCAACGTCCAATCCGCACTGGGTCCGCGGGGCTCATTCCTACTCATAGAAAGGAGGTATGTATCGCAGCAGTAGGGACGTTAAAGGCTGATAATATCATGTTATAATGAATACCTTAAATTTGCCTAAATAGCTATAATTCTGTCAAACTGTTTTATAACGATTTTTATAGACTGATATCGACGGTTAAAAGTAAATAGGGTATAAGCGACATTTTGGACTGGTATTGTTTTGAAAGCCGACTGTTTCCTGTGTTCTATTTAACACTTATTCAACTGTCTGATGTTTAAATAAAAAAATACATCAGTTTTTCTAAAATTCTAAACTTTGAATGGCTCTCCTAAACATTTCTTTTTTTGTCGCTTATACCCTATTTCCTTTTAACCGTCGATATTATTTTCGCAATTTTCGAAGTCCTAGTGGCTAAACAATGCAAGCAAGCAACGCTTGCCCCGGTCGGTACTGGATGGATGTGTAGTGTGTAGCTCGTCTAACCCTATATGTTGCACATACACACTTATTTAATTGTCATTATTACATGGATCATTGACCCGAACAGTACTCTTTTATTTGCACCTACGTCACTCCATTATATGGCGACCCATGGCCAGTCTTTCTGTAAAATTCTAAAATAAGTTATTGTGAATAATGAAGATGTCTGAGAAGAGTAAGAAGAAATACAATTTGAAGACAGAAGATTAGAAGAAAGAAGGCGAAGATGTTTTCACTATTCGAGATTCTCAAGCAAGACGACATTTATCCATGAGAAGACGCAGAAGATCTTTACAGAAGAATTTGAAGAACCAAGACGAGGACTAAATATTATAAGAAGAATGAAAAGGAGTGTTGGTGCCGGGTGCCGGGAGAATGCTCAAGCCTAATTATGATGTAAGGGAATGCAGGCCCTGGGAGATATTGAAGGGGTCCGATGAGGAGCAGCCGGGAGAGTTCGAGTGCAGTAAAGAGGATGTATATATCAATCATGCCACTTTGGACGTCATCATGACGTACATGACCGATTTCCGATGCATACCTACTGCGCGTTATATTATACTGTAAGTTTTTTCTTTAATACCTAAGCAATTTTGTTTTGTGTTATCCATGGTATTTTATAAATGTAGGCCAAGCATATTTTAATATAGTGTTAAGTATTATGTCCCAGCAACTACGAGAATTGTATTCTAGATTAATTTATTTAAAGGAATATTTAATAAATGAAATTCAATTAACGTTTAAGACAATTAAGAGTTTAGTTTCTAATATAGATAATAGTTCTCAAACTAGTTCTGATTTAGTAGCAGAGGCTTGTAGTTTTTAAAAAATGGCAGATTCAATTGATATTAAGACAGCTATTTCCCTGTTGCCGGTGATGAATGGCCAGGAGCAGGTGACCAATCAGTTAATTGACGGTATTGTGCTTTGTAGTTCGCTCATTAGTGTTTCTAGTAAAAATAATTTAATTGAATTTGTGTTAAAAACTCGATTTTCGTCTAGCGCAAAATTGCATCTTAAGGCTTCATATGCGGATGTTCAAAGTTTAGTAGACGACATTCGGAAATTTTTATTACCTAAAAAGTCAACTGTATCATTATAGTCTCAATTATTTAGGGCTACTCAAGGAGCATTGAGAAATTTGGAACAGAGATAGAGGAGTTATTCGTGAACCTCACGATTGCTCAAGCGGATGGTGATAAATCTGCTTATGAGGTCCTACGTCCTCTCAATGAGAAGACTGCAATCAAACGCTTTAGTGATGGTCTGTCCGACGAACGGCTTAGCACCATTATTGCGTCGCGGCAGTTCGAGTCTCTGCCTGAAGCAATTAGGGCTGCGGTAGACGAGCAATCCATGTCTACCCAACAACAGGAGCAGGTCATGCAGTTTAGGTCTAATCAGTATGTTAAGCGTGGTTCCACCCACAAACGAGGTTCTCGTGGCCGAGGAAATAATTTTTATCAGCCTAATAACAGCAGGTCAAACAATAATTATTATAAAAATCAAGTTAATTATAGAGGTCGAAGAACTTCATTTGCAAATAGTAGCAAGCAAGGTAACAACAGAGATGGTCAGCGTCAGCAGTTTCGCGGCGACCGATCCAGTGTCAAGCGCGTTCAGCAAAATGTGAATGTGCTACAGTCAAGTCAGGGCAACGAAAATGAGGACTTAGAATTTTTTCGTAGCTAAAGAGTGCAATCATTCTATTTTTAGTTTTAATAATTTTTGCGTTGTTAATTGTCAACTTAGAAATAATAAAGAGCTTAATTTATTAATTGATAGTGGAGCTAGTTTATGTGTGCTAAAGTATGAATGTTTATTGCAAAATAGTAGTTTATTGAATTTAATACAACAGGATAAGATAGTCATTAAAGGAATAAGTGGTAATTTAGAGTCTTTAGGATATGTTTATTTAGATATTATTATAGAAAATGTAACTTTTCAGTAAAAGTTCTACATTTTTGAGAACTTGTCTTGTACCGCAGAAGGTATACTCGGTCAAGATTTTTTCACGCGATATAACGCGGTGTTGAATTATAAAGATGGTACTCTGAGTTTAGAAACCCGAAACCAATCTGTTATTGTACAAGTTAATAGTCATTTATTTACAATTCCGCCCCGATTCGAAGTAATTAAACACGTCCCGACGTCACACAGTAGCGATTGTGTAGTTTTAGCTAAAGAAATTAGTAAAGGTGTGTACACAGCGGGTATAGTGTCAAAACCACGTAATGGTCTTATTCCTGCCAGGATTTTAAATACGACTGATAGTTCGGTTACTGTAAACGTTTCTGATTTAAATATAAGTTGTTTAAATAATTTTTATATTTGCAAGTTTGACGAAGATAGTATAACGTCGAATAGAGTTAGAACTTTGCATAAATCTTTAGAATTACAAACCTATTTAAATAAAAAGGAGCAACGGAGCATTGAAAACATATGTGCCAAGTATGCCGATGTTTTTTATTTGCCAGGAGACACCCTCTCCACTATGAATTTAATTGAACATTCTATTAGGTTAAAAGAAAATATGTCCCCAGTGTATGTAAAGCCTTATAGGCTTCCTATTGCGTTAAAGGACGAAGTTCAAAGCAAATAAATGAGATGGTTAGGAACGACATAATTGAAGAGACCACGTCTGAATGGTCAAGTCCTGTTCTCTTAGTTCCCAAGAAATCAGATAAGTCAGGAGAAAAGAAATGGAGGCTCGTAGTGGACTATCGTCAACTGAATAATCGTATACAAGGCGATAAATTTCCATTGCCCAATATTACTGACATCTTAGACTCCTTGTCGAATAATATCTACTTTTCAAAGCTGGACCTTAGCCAGGGTTACTTTCAACTTTTATTACAAGAAGAGTCTAGAAAGTATACTGCATTTAAAACAGACAAGCAGTATCAGATGAAAAGGTGTCCTATGGGGCTAAAGTCCTCTCCTAGTGCATTTTCACGTCTTATGACTATAGCAATGTCTGGTTTATATTATAGGTCATGTTTTATATATCTCGACGATTGCGTTGTTGTCGGAAATAGCCTTGAAATGCATAATAAGAACCTCATAAAAGTCTTAGAATGCCTGAGAAGAGTTAATTTGAAATTAAACCCGTTGAAATGCGAATTTTTGCGGAAAGAAATAGTTTTTTTAGGAAATTAGGACATAAAAAATTACTGCAGAAGGTATATTTCCCGATCCATCAAAAGTGGCATGCCTTCAAAAATATTCCATTCCACAAAATGTAGACGAAGTGAAGAGGTTTGTGGCATTTGCCAACTACTATAGGCGTTTTATACCGAAATTTGCAGAAATAGCCTATCCCTTAAATGCATTATGTAAGAAAAACATAACGTTTGTATGGACTGATGACTGTGAGCGTTCTTTTCACAAGGTAAAACAAATATTAATTAGTCCGACTGTACTTGACTATCCAGACTTTTCTGACAATAACACTTTTACGCTACAGACTGACGCATCAAAACTTGGTTTAGGCGCCGTGCTGTCTAATAGCAATGGCAAGGTAGCCGCGTACGCAAGCCATAACTTGAAACCAGCTGAGACACGATACCCTGTGATTGAGTTAGAGTTACTTGCTATTGTTTGGTTAGTTCGA
This sequence comes from Tholera decimalis, assembly GCA_943138885.2. Lineage (NCBI taxonomy): Eukaryota > Metazoa > Arthropoda > Insecta > Lepidoptera > Noctuidae > Tholera > Tholera decimalis. Next base: position 21,209,101 of record OW964556.2, read on the forward strand.
CATTTTAGACCCTATTTATATGGGAAAAAGTTTAAAATAAAGATGAATCATAAGCCGCTAATTTATTTATTTAATATGACCGACCCTTCCAGCCGACTGACTAAATTTAGACTTTATCTTGAAGAATATGACATTGAGATTAGTTATGTCCCGGGACGGCACAACGCAGCTGCAGATGCATTGAGCCGGATACCCATGACATCCACCGATTTGAACGATATGCATAGGCATGTAATATCAGTCATGACCAGAGCACAAACTCGTAGGTTACGTGCTGACTTGGAGAACAATGACACGTCTGAGGTGTTCTCTACACCTAGGCCTGATCAACCTAAGGTAGTGGAAATCCTCAAACGACCGACAAACAGCGTAGAGTTGATTTTATCTTGTAATAGGAGTACTCTAAGACAGATAGATAACCTTAAACATTTAATTAGTGATGATGGTAATTTATGTTATGTGCCTGAAAAATCGGCAATATTTGTAGTGTCTCGATCGTTATCAACCGTAAGTGTGTTAGCGAGAGAATTACAACGTTTTTGCAAACAAAGCAAATTAAATGAGCTCGTAATAATTAAAAGTAAGCGCGATGAAAATTTTATAAACATGTTTTAAAGGAAGTTACTCAATTACATGACATGCCAAAGTTATTAGTAATTAAAGACGTCACAAGAATTACTGACAAGGACACGAAAACCGTGATCTTAAATGATTTTCATCTGTTACCCACCAGTGGTCATGCGGGGGTTAACCATATGTTGAATAATATAAGGAAACATTACTATTGGCCAGGAATGACTAATGACGTAAAAGAATTTGTCAATAAGTGCAAAAGTTCAGTGTCGAAGCGCGTACGGTGTGGCTTAGACGTGTTTTTGTGGTAATTAGCTAATTACATCGTTATCTATTGTTCACAAAAAGGTCGGCCTCCCGGCCGAACCGGTTGGCGTCCGCGCGAATCTATACCTTATGCGTAATGAGTACAGACGAGAACCATAATGAAGAATTAACCGATACGATCACCATGGAAGATGAAAATAATACACATTTAGAAGACTTAACACAATTGTTTGAGATTGAGGGTACCAATATATCAAAAGATGGAATGCGACCTATGAAGAGAGGAAGAGAAAATGATGAATGGAGCGAAGTGAGGAATAGAAAAAGCAGATCGAGACAAGTTAGAGGGATTACGGAATTACGGGTCACCTGTCAAGAGAAATTTCCCAAACAATTTGCGCTCGCAAGATTATTTAAAGAGCAAAGTATAACGGACATAACAAAAGTAAAACATATAAATCCGTACAAAATTATTGTTGAATTTAATAATGCTGACAGTGCTGAGAAATTAGTGAACTCTGAACATTTTAAGGGCTTAGGTTGGAGATTCCAGCGGCCTTTTGAAGTTGGTCTATCATATGGCATCATTAAAAATATCGACTTAGAGATTTCCGAGGATGAACTACTTTCATGTCTATCAAGTACATGTAAAGTCATGAGTGTAAAACGCCTGCAACGAAGAGACAGAGAAGCTGGAAGTTGGACCGAAAGTGAAACATGGAGAATTGGATTTGAAGGACCATCTTTGCCCTCTTATGTATTCATTTATGAAATGAGAGTAGTGGTAGAACCTTACGTTTTTCCTGTAACGCAATGTTCCAGGTGCTGGAGGTACGGTCACTCTGTTAAAATGTGCCCATCAACGAGGATAGTATGCCCGAAATGCGCAGGTAAACATGCAAACTGCGAAACAATCTCCTTGAAGTGTGTAAATTGCTTAAAGAATCACATGGCACTTGACAGAACTTGCCCAATCTATATCAAAGAAAAGAAAATACGAAGTATTATGAGTGAGTTTAATGTGTCGTATAGAAAAGCACTGGATATGTATGTACCTCCTTTTGATCCTTCCTACGAGGCGAATGTCATCAGGCAACCTTCCTATGAGACTGACCCAGTTACGCAAGTATCAATTATGACCTCACCTGTACCTATGTCACCCGTGTTACAATCGACAACCACGTTCGCACAAATTACAGCACGACCTGGACCAAGTAACGAGATAGTTACCACTCAAAGAGAAACCAACAGTTTTCAAACCAAAAATACACCTCAATCTAACAAAACACAGACAGAGAAAGTAGGCAAAAAAATAAAGAAAAGTAAGGAAAAACAGACAAACAAAGTAACCCAATTTAACGCTTCCCATACCCAGGATAGTATTGTGGATATGGACTTGCATGAGGATACGTGCAGGGGAGAGGCCACTGAGGACGAGGGCGGCAGTATAAATGGAGATTCGGCAGATAATAACTCCTTCGGATGGCTGGTAGATAAAATTAAATATATCTTATTTGTGAAAAATGACACCCTTAAAGATAAAATTATATCTGTTGTTCAAATTAGCATGGAGTGGGCAATATCTAACTTGCTAAAAAAGATAATACCTAAAGACTTTTCTTCTTTTAAAAATTATTTCCATTATGAATATAGTTGAAATAAATATTTTGCAATGGAATTCACAAAGTGTAATACCTAAAAAACTAGATTTAGAACAAATTCTCTTTTTAGAAAAAGTTCATATTGCAGTATTATGCGAAACTTGGTTGGATTCGGACTGTACTTTAAACATAAAAGATTATAACGTGTTTCGCTGCGACAGATCTGACTCATATGGAGGGGTCGCAATCCTAACTCACAAATCCATCAAGGCTCAGCAATGTCATACAAATATTCCAAATCCGCTTATTGAGATAGTTCATGTTAAAATTATTAATTGTAGTTCCATTCAAAATGTTATTTCACTTTATTGCCCACCTAACGTCCGTACCACACAGAATGATTGGGAATCGTTGTTCTCTATAACTAGCTCTAAAACTGTAATTTTAGGAGATTATAATGGTCATCACTCAAGTTGGTCCACGAAAACAGATCAAAGGGGTACTCAGATCTTTGACTCGTTAATTGATCATAATTTCGTTACTTTAAATGACGGTAAGCCTACTCGCGTCAAACTAGTAAATGGAATTTTACAAAAGTCGGCCCCTGATATATCTATAGTTTCTTCAGATATATCTTTAATGTTTGATTGGTACGTAACTAATGAGTCCTTAGGCAGTGATCACATGATAATCAAGCTAAAGATGTCAACTAATTGTGTTCCACGTATCGTAAAAAAAAGAAACTTTAAGAAAGCTGACTGGGCAAGTTACCGTAACTGTATTCGAGAAATAATAACCGGGTGTACAATGCCCGCTAATCCCCAAGAAGCATATAATTTATTTTTAGATATAATTAATAGAGCGGCTGATGCAAGTATTCCTTATATTAAATTTAATCAAAATCCCAGTAGCCGGTTCAAACCGAAACCTTACTGGTCTCCAATACTATCTAAAGCGGTGGCAGAAAGGCGTTTGGCTTTAACGCATTTTCGAAGAAATCCAACTCCGGACAACTTACGAATATTACAGGACAAAACTCGAGAAGCTCAAAGGCTAACTAGAAATGCTCGTAATGAGGGGTTCCGTAAGTTTTGCTCTTCAGTGGACGAGGTCACTTCAGCGAGTGACATGTGGCGACGCATGCGCTGGTTGAAGGGATACCGCTCAGCTGGATATCGTGTGGATGAGGTGATGGCTGAACAAGTCCTTTTAAATTTAGCTCCTGATTTTACATGCCCGCCATTACCTTCCTTTTGCTCTCAAAATCATATATTAGATGTTGTTATAACAAAACAAGAATTTGATAAATGTGTTAAATCTAAAGATACCGCACCAGGTTGCGATGATATTTCATTTTCGATGATTCATAATCTACCGGACATAGCTAAAAATATTTTGGTACAACTTTATAATTCATTCTTTTCATTAAATTTCGTTCCTGAGCAATGGCGTCAAGTTCGCATAGTACCGATCCCAAAACCAGGTCGGGATTTGACTTCCGCTTCCGCCATAAGACCAATAGCATTAATGTCCTGTTTGTGTAAAATCTTTCATTCCATTATTAATAAAAGAATAGAGTGGTATTTAGAAAGTAAAGGTATTTTTTCTGAAGAGACTATAGGTTTTAGGAAAGCGCGCTCATGTTTAGATAATTTAAATTTACTTACCTCAAAAATACAAATTGGTTTCACAAAAAAGCTAGTTACGATAGGATGTTTCCTTGATATTGATAACGCTTACAACGAGGTTGATATCACTACTCTTCTGTTAACCTTGGACCAACTTGGTGTGGGAGCGCAATACTGTACATATCTATGGGAGTTTCTTAAGGAAAGATATTTAACGATTCACGGCATAGATAACACAGTCACTAGAATTGCAAGAAAAGGTTTGGCACAAGGTGATCCCTTGTCACCACTGCTATTTAATATTGCGACTATTCACATTTGTAAAACACCACCTAGCTCCGTATCTATCTCGCAGTATGCCGATGACTACGTACTTTATATAACTTCCCATAACATTGAACAAGCAACCTCTGAGTTACAGAAAGCGTTAAATTGCTTATGTAATTTATTTGACACCCTTAATCTTAATATATCACCAAATAAGAGTAAAATTTGCATTTTTAACAGAGGCTATAAAAAACTATCAGTAAATTTGTCAATCAGAGGTCAGAAAATGGAGGTTGTTGACACGGTTCGATATCTTGGTTTGTGGTTGGACCGTTCACTGAGGTGGGGAAAACATATCAATGAGGTTTGCCAAAAAGTTCTCAAATTCATTAAAATTATTAAAGTGTTAGCTGGTTCAAGTTGGGGTGTACACCCAAAATATTTAAGAAGGCTTTATATATCTTTAATTAGAAGCCGTATTGACTATGCAAGTTTTTTCTATGACAACAGTGCAAAAACTCACTTGGAAAAATTAACTAAATTACAGAACCAAGCTATGAGAGTAGTAGGTAGTTTCATTAAAACTACGCCCATTCACGTGATGGAAAGTGAATTATGCCTACAACCATTATTCTTACGTCGTCGATTCTTGGCTAGCAAATTTTGGCTTAAAACGAAAGCTTTACAGGCAAATTCTGGAGGTATCAACTTGCTCTCCGAGCTATATACATTGTGTCGTAGTTCTTCATATTGGCAAAACAAAAGAATTCCCCTGCTAGTATTGGTTCATGACTCACTACACACTTTAAACGTTCATTGCAGTAATATATTAGATATGTTTTCTCTGAATACTTGGGTTAGTAGTATAGATACAAACAATTTAATTAGACATGGCGTAAAATTTATGACTAGACCAAAAAAGCAATACAATCCTGTTAGCTTAAGAAACTTATTTATTGATTATATCACTTGCGAATACTCGAGTTATTTTAAAATATTTACAGACGGATCTAAAGAGGGGAGCGGCATGGGGGCCGCCTTTTTTGAGTCTGAAGGAAGTTGTATGAAATTTCAAATAAATGCTAGTGTGTGTATAATGGAAGCTGAACTGATTGCGATTGCAGAAGCTCTGTCGTATGCAGAATCAATCCATCAAAACAAGGTTGTCATCTTCACAGACTCCAGAAGTTCTCTCCAACACTTGGCTCGGTGTACCTCGACATTTCGAGGAACACCGATAGCCTACACAATACTAAAAACTATTTTGAAGTTACAGTTAGATGGAAAGCATATAGTCCTTCAATGGATTCCATCACATGTGGGTATAAGAGGCAACGAAATTGTTGATTTACTAGCCAAACAGGCCATACGTGATGGTATGCCTGTAAATTTTGCTCCTTACTTTACAAACTTTATACCTAATATAAAACAGGATTGCTATGTGCTTTGGAAGGAGTATTTTGATCAAAGGTCACAAGAAAAAGGAATCTGGTATAGAACGATCCAACCGCAACCCTTGAACTCACCGTGGATAGATAATCAGCTGTTAAACAGAAGTGATACTGTTATAGCTCTGAGACTTCGTTCCGGACACATTCCGTGCAATAAATTCTTATACTTAATGACCAAATCAACAACACCTAATTGTGAGTTTTGTATTAATTCTGTTGATGATGTTCATCACATATTAACGGAGTGTGTCCGCAACGAGGAATTTAGAATTAGCTTAGACTGTAAAATTAGAGAAGTAGGTTATTGTAATGCTACTCTAGCTGAGCCACTTTCTGACGCAGCTAGAGTACTGTATAAACTAGCTTGGCTAAGACTATGTTAAGTGTATAATTATGTATATGTTATTTAAAACTTGTTAAGCCAACCAGGGCGGCATAATCGCATGTGCGACAAAGCCCTTTCTTTAAGAATAAAAAAAAAAAAAAAAAAAAAGTGCAAAAGTTGCCAGATTCAAAAGCATACTAATAGGCATACTAAAGAACCGATGGTTATCACATCCACGGCATCCACTGCTTTCGAGAGAGTTAGTTTAGATTTAATGGGGCCCTTAGATGTAGATAATCTTAATTATAAGTATATTTTAACTTTACAATGTAACTTGACAAAAAACGGTGAAGCCTATCCATTAGAAAAGAAGGATACTGTTTCAGTCGCTAGGTTATTTGTAAATAATTTTATTTTAAGGTTTGGTATCCCGAGGGAAATCATAACATACCAGGGTACAGAGTTCATGTCGTCAGTATTTACTGAAACTTGTAATTAATTGAATATTAAAAAGTTACATTCGACAGCTTATCACCATGAAACTCTAGGTGCATTAGAAAATACGCATAAGAATTTAGGAGCTTATCTTAGGATTTATAGTGCGATAGCAACAAAACTGATTGGAGCAGTTGGCTTCCTTTTTGGTGTTTTTCTTTTAATACCACGGTTCATACTGAGACGAAATACACTCCGTTTGAGTTAGTATTTGGGAAACATTGCAATTTACCTAATAACTTAGCATTTAATTCATACATAGAACCATTGTACAATCCCGACTCTTATCCTTTAGAACTAAAATACAGACTTCAAAAAGCGCAAGATGAAGCTAGAAATAATTTGTTGCAGAGTAAGCAATTAAGAAAACATAATTTTGATTATAGTACAAACCCAGTAAGTATAAGAGTGGAGATTTAGTTTTAATTAAGAATCAGGTAGGTGATAAGTTAAGTAGAATTTATTTAGGACCATATAAGGTAATCGAAGAAATAGAACCTAATGTTAAGATTTTAAGAGATGGGAAAGAGTATGTTACGCATAAGAATAACACTAAATTGTTTCAGACATGAAATATGTATTAAACTATGTTTTAATTTAAGACAAACATATTTTGTATACTACATTTTTGAGTTTTTTTTTTTTAGTTTTTGTTTAATGGTTGTAACTTAGTTTGTTTTTGTATAGGTTGTTATTTTAATGATTTTGTTTATTCAAAAATGACTTATTAAAATCTTTTTTTTTCTATAAAAAGGGGAGGTGTAGTGTGTAGCTCGCCTAACCCTTTATATTGTACATACACACTTATTTAATTGTCATTATTAAATGGATCATTAACCTGAACAGGGGCCATACCATGACGTGTTAAAGCGAGAGTCGTTCGAGCGAGAAAGAGAGATGGAGCTATATAGCGTGCATAGCTTCATCCCTCCTTCTCGCTCGAACGATTCTCGCTTTACGACGTCATGGTATGGCCCCAGTACTCTTTTATTTGCACCTACGTCACTCCATTATAGATGACCAACTTAATAAATCGTGTCGGAAAGCCATTAAGGCGTGGGCCTTTAATTTATTAGAGGTCACCACAGGATAGACCGGTTAAGTAGTACCCAGCCTTAGTGAGCTGAACTACGAGTGGCCCTTTTTTATATAAAAAACCATTAAGGCGTTTGTCCGGCATTATTTTCGCTATTCTTATAAGTGTAGCAGCCAATACTTACGCATAGACATGCAAAATAGAGGAGCTCATACGACCGTCCTGCGCCATGAGGACGCACGCACTAAGCTAGCCGAAGTTTAAGGAATGTGGACTGGCCGTCCGCATCATCGCGCTCGTTCCATGAAGGGAGTGCGGCACAAGTACCTACATTACCGAATTGTGTTAGATATATAGTAAGTTATTAATGTACCTCATTTATTTTAATTATTGAGTGTGTGTCATTGTATACAACGTGTGATGGAAACCCCATATCTATCCAAAAGGACTGAAGACAACATCTGGTATGGAGTCTCTATGCAAAGTTTCAGCTCAAAATAAGTGACTCACAGAATTGACCCCAAATTATTGGTTTCATATGTTCAAACGATATTTCTCTTCGTTCTTCTTAATTTGAAAAATTCGGTCTCTGGTATCAATGTATTGAAATTTCTAATAACTTCCACACATGTAGACAGGATTGCTATATCGTTTGTTATCATCCAAAGAAGCCGTGCACTCGGTATGTATATACCCTTTAAATTACACGTTGTATAAGGAGCGCTTTTAAATAAACCATACAGATCGTTATTCGTCTTCTTACTTAACACATCCTAATACATAAAGTACCTAACGTATCTAAATAAGCAACTAATATGTACTGTGGTAAAAATTAAACAAGTAGCAAAATTTATCAAGTCACCAGTACTACCCGATAGATTTTAACTGTCAATTTGACTTTGACAACTGACACTGCAGAAACAGAAATGTCTATCATTTGGTACTGACCAACAGGTGACAATCTTTCACATACAAACATCAATCAAAAAATTTTAAGTCCACGAAATGCTACTGCAGTTTTTCGTGCCTTTTGGAGTGATTTATTCTGTTACATTTATACGAATCGTGGAGCTAATAAATTATTCAAGGTTTTCTGAGTAGATGACACTTGTAGGTGGGTACCATAACTTATTGAGATTCCTCCATCACGTTAAGACACTGGTCCCGGCTGTTATTTGCACATCTGAAAGAAAATAAAAAAGAATATTTGCTACGGGTAGTCAGAAGGCAGAAAAGACACCAGTCTTGCTAAGAGATTCTGTTAGGTACTGAAATGAAATGAAATGAAATATTTATTTTGTAAATTGGTTATAAATAACACTTTTACACGTCATGTTTTTTTGCGTGTTAAGTTTAGCTAGATGAGGCCGGTATTTCCTAACTGACTACTCTGAGAAGAAACACCGAAACAAACTCAGAGGTCATAGTCTCTTTTAAAGTCCAGACAATTTGTATTTTTATATGAGAAGCATGTAGGTTCATGTCTGTGGTATTCTTTTGAGGAAATAACCACGCAAATTTGAGCGGACCTGTCCAGACAGTGCAAGCATTTGTCAGTTATCGTGTAGCTCAACTTAGAACTTAAGGAGCTCAACAATTTGACAAGAAATACCAACGGACATTTGGGTAGGCCACACAAGTACTCAAACTGCTTGACATAATTAAATAAATATACTGGGTTGTGGAAGTCAAATAGGCAGTCGCTCTACCTAGATCACTAGTACTCCACTGCATCCAGTTAGACTAAAATCCGACCACAATACGATTCTGTAATATTCTCAATTTGAAGACTTGGTTGAAGTAAACTTGAAATGAACAGTCAATCAATCAAAGCTTAGAGGTATGTCTGTTCAATCCAGCAAAATTTTCACGATTGTGTTTTTACCTGTTTCTACCGTAGTTTCTACAGAATCGACCAGCTGGTTTGCTTTCGGTTGACAGCACCCGTCACCTAGATTTCATTCAATGTTGTTTTAAGTTTCTAGTGTATTACATACTCTTTGAAGTTTCTTAGCGAGTGACACACAGATGACACAGATAGGGCAACGTAGTGGTCTCATAATTATTATTTTTTTCTTTTTCAGTTATGGCTTACAACCAATCAATAATCCTGTAATAGGCCATAATAACGACCAACCACTTGGCAATAAATTGGGAACATAAATTTAGGTATATGTATATTTGATTCCTATACTGCATTATTTAACTGCCAGAAAGTGTAAAAAAGTAAAAAAAATACAATTACATTATAAAATGAAAAATGTAAGATAAACTTTGGTTCTAAATAACTTCTTATTTGTGCTACATAGCCGCTTCTCACGAAGTGAAATGTAAAAATCATGACAAGTAACAAGGTATCATAATTATCACTGTACACTTATAGTGACGTTTTCCTCCAATTAGGCATACGTTCGTGATACTTTGAGCGAGGATTTTTATACAAATTGTGAATCTTAGGCCTTAATATATAGGTTCACTGACTTCAAATTGTTTGTGGTATGGGTTCCGACTCATCATTTTGACACCTTCCTCAAGTTAGAATTTTGGCCGAAAAAAAAAGGGTATCATGTATCAGGGATTCTGCGAAAGGCTATGCAATATCACGCAGTGCATCACGGTTCTTTGTGTGGAATAGTTTATGCGTTTTTAATAACGTTAGTTTAAGTTTGTATTAACATTTCATATATGGATCTGAAATAAAAATATCATTATTAATACCCGCCTGGCTTTAATAGTCGCATGTACCTCAGGTACCTAGAAGGTAACAAACCATTTGAAATAAACGTCTTTTTTCTAATTGCTCTTATTGTCTAAGTCATTTACGTATCTAGAAGATTAATGTGCTCAAAAAGTATCATCGGGGTAATTATGTCCCGGGAAATGTGCAAAACTTCCCCGCGAACGAAGTTGCCGCCAACGATTAGTGATATTATCAAAACATAAATCAAAATACAGTAGAAACATAAAATGTTCTTTACTCGACCCCGTCGATAAAAATAAACCGTGAGGCTCCAAAAATTTTGAAACAACATTAGGAAAAATCATCGAAGCTGTTAGTTAAAACTTCGATGATTTTTCCGACGTATACTTGATATATTTTTTTTTACTGGACCTCAACTGGGACTTCAAGACCCATAGGTTTTCACAACCACCACCTACCACCAGCTAACACCAGTATTCCTGTTACCTATCTATAACTTCCCAGCCGTTACCATTTCTGCAGACTTCCGACTACTTTATACCCTCCTAAATCTAGGAGCAAGATTTTTCGACTTTTATTCTGATTGAGGGACATACATATTTGCATGATAGAGAGAAAATAAAACGTCTCTCAAAGCTGAAATGTTTGACATAAAATGCCTGAAGGAAAGCCTTACAGCTATAAGAACTGACGCATTTAAGTAGATAGAAACATTTGTAACGGAAAGAGACAAATAAGGCAGTTGATACCAAAAGATGTCAATATTTCATAACGGAAATATAGTATTCGGGTATTTGCACGTTCACAGACAACTTACTGGGAACCGCTTTTGCCACTCAAATTCGACATTCTTTGACTTTAGAACAATATCCTGCGCAAATATTTACAAAGCGGTCTATTTTGAGCAGTAGCAACCTTTACTTAATAATTTTGGAAGCAAAAATGTTTATCTTACACCGCAAACTTGTAAACTTTATTGTTAGTAGTATCTGCGGTATCAATTTTATAGTATTAACAAGGTTATTATAGTTCTTTTGAGATTCCCGGAAAGGAGGGAACCCATTTCCCATCACCGGGCACAATTCCGCACAATCTACAAACTAATAAATAACCAAAAGAAATATAAATAGAGATATGAAATATTCCACGAATGGCCTGTTATAACTCCAATATTTTACGAACCACTCAAATGAATCAAACTTAGGTAAATAAAAATAAACTTTAGATTAAGATTAATTTTATTTTCCATTGTTACATTAGTGTGCTTACATCTAATACTGTAATTATTTAATCTGTAACTATGTGATTTTTTTTGTTGAACGGTGGCTCCCAAACTTAGGAACCGAGTTGCGTTAGTCTTATTACAATGAACCTATGAAATAAAATGGCTATTTCCAGTTAAATAAAGTCGGTTTACTGACGATAGTTGAACGTGACAACGTCATAAGAAAATACTGATGGAATGGTTGCATTTTTCAATAGAAAATTTTAATTTTACATCACTATTACTGCACTTCTCATGACAATGAAAGAATCCCTACACAGTGACGTCATCTCTTAGCGTTTTATGATAGCCTAGTACTTGACTCGTTGAGTCATACATAAATGTCAAAGAATCCCTACACAGTGACGTCATCTCTTACCGTTTTATGATAGCCTAGTGTTTGACCCGTTGAGGCATACATAAATGTCAACTTGTAGATCCAATTTGATTTGCTTTTTGGAACGCCTCAGAGCGATGGAACGCCTCAGAGTGAGGTAACGCCGCATGAGTCATGTATTTTCGTGCGTGCAGCCAGCTTCATCGAATTATAAGATGTTGTCACGTCAAAACAATAACATTATATGCTTTCCACGAATTAATCATGACGACGCTGGACGTGCGAATGTATAACTTCAACATTACTTTATAAATTGGATAGCTTCGTATGCAATGGCTGCCCGATGTCAAGAGGTCAAGAGGGATGGAGCAACAAATTGGAAAAGCCTTACGCAATCAAATCAATTTCAGAAAGCACCTCGTCACTTGCTTAGCCTTTTCCAACTGTGTCAGGGTCGGCTTCCGGTCTCACTGGATGCAGGTGAGTAATAGTATTTTATATGGAGCGACTGACTATCTAACCTCCACACCCCAATACCTAACTATCTTCTTTTCTGTCATATCGGTGAGATAAGTGGGCGAGCTACCCTACTTGCCGCCCGCAAGCCCGCGCATGCAGTGGCCGAGATCGGCTACTTAAGTCTACTTTACGGAACGTACGTGGTCGCACCTACGGAACTTTATCAGACTGGTTTTCTTCAATATGCAGTACAAATAACTTATTTAAAAGCGTTAAAAGAGGCACCACCATCACATCACAGCACCGCCATCACCTTGCTACGTTTACACTGTAAATAACTAAGTAGGTACAAAGTCTCTTAGCAGTCTTTTCTAATTTTATAAAACAGAAATTTAGAATTCTATTTACGTAACTTTATTCCTACACTAGCTCCTGTCCGCGGCTTAGCTCAGGCAAATAGTATATTGTTATCATAGGGGAGCATTATACTGTTCTACTGATGTGCCAAGTTTTCTACAAATCCATTCAGTCACTGTAACATTTTTTATTTTATTTTATTTGGGAAAACCAACAATTGTACAATGTGTCTTACATCTAAATACATTAAAAAAATAGGTTAAAGTACAATTCACTACGTTTCCACAGGTTACAATCGATTTTAAAAATACATGTGGCTTATTATAACTATTAATATTACCAGCTAAATATTATTGTAAAAATATAATCTAACTTGGTTGTAACATCTTTACAATACTTTTCTTAAACTTATTTCGAGATTCTGCAAATATATCTATTTTACAAAAGTATTGGTTATAGCTCTTTACTAATCTTTGGAGGGGCGTCCGTTCACCCGCATTAGTACGACTAGTATTCGTAGCGAAAAGCGGGTAAGCGCGCGCCTCTCGTCTATTAACAGTTCGGGGCACTATATAGGATATCTTATTAACAAGTTCAGAGCACTCAAACTGGTTGTGTATAAGTCCGTGCAACAACATGACCTGGAGTAATAGACACCTTGATTTCGCCTGAAAAAATGATGAAAATAGGTTGCATATTCCAAGTGGATCGGTAGATTTTTCATTTTTATAATACATGTTTGATGGGACCCCAGACTTGCCCTGTCGATTGGCAACGTATGTCCAGAAATGTTTCACATTTTTGGGAATACTGTCCTCTATACTTTTAATATAATTACGATAGCATTTCGCACATTCCGTTTGAAAACGGGCTCTGTATAAGGAAAACACTTCATAATCGCAAAGGTTTTTATACTTTTTCCACTTTGACCAAGCTCTCTTTTTGTAATTAAATTTGTGTATAAGCCCTTTGGAAAACCATACGGGAAAGTTAGAGTTTTTTGGTTTTGATAGGGGAACTCTATTTTTGATAATACCATATAAGTAATTATAGAGAGTGTCAACACATACTTCAGCCGACATACCATCCAATACTGTATCCCAGTTATTCCCTATTCCCTATTCTTTTATATCGTTGTTAATGAGGTTAAAGTCGGCTTTACGAAAATTATACTTGGAATTCCGTGGAGGTTTCACAAAATTTAAGTTAATATTCAATGAATGCAAGCTATGGAACGGAGGATGATGGTTATCCGCCTGAAGTAAGTATTGATTAGGTTTTAAAACTTGGCAGTTAGCATTAGAAATACAAAGATCAAGAATGCGCCCATTTGAATTCGTCAAATAGTTGTATTGTTTGACATCATGTATAGTCAGAAACAGTCTTAAACGATTACATATGGCTGATGTCCCCATAAACGTCAGAAAATTAAGTGAGGGATTTAAATTTATCCAATTGGCCGTCGGTATATTATAATCACCAAACAACAGTAAGCTATTAATATTCATAGAGCTAATTAATCTATCCATACTCTCAAAGTGCAAGTTATAAACTTCTAGAGACGTATTATTCGGTATGTACGACTATTTACTATTCGGTATATATAACATGATTGATTTCAAAATAAGCATCATACTTTACCATCCATTTTCACTCCATTAAGCGATTTAAAAAATCTTCAATTTTAATAAAATATTAAAGATATACTAACAATGGAATAAGGTTAGGTTTTAAGTTAACCTTATTCCAACCTATAAATAAGCTGAAATATTTTATTTAATGTTAGCCCATCTCATTTCACAACCCCTTAGGGATTAAATTTACAAAATATTCTTTTACATTCCTTGAATAATATAAAGGAAACCTCTGTTCAAAAATTATGGCTCTCTAGGTTCTCTCGAGTTAGAACTTTTGTAAAAATATGAATAAAATAAACCGGCTAAGTACGTGTCGGGCCACGAGCAGTGTTGGGTTTCGTAGTTTACTATAAAGCCAATTAAACTTATATAAGTATACCTACTTATACTTAAATATTCGGACCCTAATAATGAATCGGACGGAATAATGAAAAATTGGGCAAGTGCGAGTCAGACTCGCCCATGAAGAGTTCCGTAGTAACTACGCCAAATAACTTTGTTTTCCATAGTGTTTGTATGAATTACAAAGTTATATCTGCGGTTGTATAAAATATGCTGTATCTCAAAAAGTGCTGACTTGATCTCGTTCTAATTTTAGTTGAGAGTTTCCATTAAGATCTACAGCATATATTTATTTTAGATTTTTCTCTCTATAATTATAGAAGTTAGACGGATACATTTTACCACTTTGGAAGCGTACATCTTTTAAACGATTAACTTTATGAAAAAGTGGTTCTAGAAACCTCAATGTCATTTTTAAAGATATGTCTATAAATACCACACACGCATAGGTTTCAAGAAAAAAAAATATTTTCAGTTTCAGTTCCATGTATGAGGAGCCCCATCTATATTAATTTTTTTTTTCTTAAAATCGGAAAGCGGTTCAAGAATATAAATCTACCTACCAAGTTTCACATGTATAGTCTTAATAGTTTCGGAATAAAATAGCTGTGACATACGGACGGACGGACGGACAGACAGACATGACGAAACTATAAGGGTTCGTTTTTTTGCCATTCGGCAAAAAAAAATACGCCTAAAAAAATTTATACGTCATAGAATCTACAAAGTAAGTATTGCTTCACTCTATTACGAATACAAGGAAACTAAACTCTCTAATTCACCTAAATATCTGTCATCGCGCTGTTCATTCGAAACTAATGAGTAATTAGGTATGTCGGAAGCGTCAGGAATCAATATTGCGGACTTGAAGTTTCACGTCAGCAATGTTCATCGCTTCCGATGCTTGAGGCTCTGGCCTCCTGAACAAAGTACAGTCGGCCAAGAAAGTGGTGTACCACCCTAAGGTTGAATATCGCTTGCAGATTCATAGGTGATAAAGATTAGTTTCGCTTGCAGATCGATCTGACAACTTCTATTGCTGTCTTTATCTGATTATTGATAACGACTATTACTGTTTGTAACGTGACAGCTGTTCTTAGTTTGAACTTGATGGAACCAATGACGTCGTAAAATCAACGGCGGGGGGCTGTAGATTTTGATGACAAAATTGTATCTACGAATTCAGAATTGTAATCAACAAGTTACATAAAATTGTAAAGGCACAAGGCGAGTCCACAAACCTACAATTTCTGTAAACTTGTAATTACAATATCAATAAAAAACAAGCTAAAAATAGATTTATCCTTTTATTAAATTTCTACAATCAATTTTAAAATACTTATAACAAACAAAAACATAGCATATATAGTAATATTTAGAAGATATTGAAAATTTTTAAAAATTAGAAACGGGTGTAACCGCCGTTGGCCTCTATAACCTCTAAAAGACGAGACCTCATTGAACCAACAAGCCGTGAGCAAATATCGGTTCCCCGCATTTCCTCCCAGATATAATTACAGTGACTAATAAGAGCTTGTTTGGTTCTTTCATTTTGATGCGACCATCGTTGGACCATAAGGCCCCAAAGATTTTCTATCGGGTTGAGGTCCGGCGATCTTGAGGGCCACTGAATTACCCTTACGTCAGTGTGTGAACGAAACCAGGCTCTTACGATCCTCGCATTATGAATTGAACAATTATCTTGAACAAAATCAAATTGTGGCACTTCGTTCTCCGGGTAAACATTACGGACTGTCGGTAGCATTGCATTCTGAAGCACGTCGATATAATTTACAGCCGTCGCTCGAGGAGGTAGAGAACACAATTCTCCTACACCATCCGTACTCATCCAGCCCCAAATATTTACGGAAATTCGACCTGATTCTCTATTTGGGATTACATGATCATCTTTATACCGTGTTGAATTATATCGCCAAAGGTGAAGACGTCCATGCTGACTGGATTTAAACGTTTTTTCATCACAAAACACTGTATAGACCAATCAAACTCTAAGTGCTCTCTGGCGAAGTTCAGACGAGCAAGTCTGTGAGCATCCGTCAAATATATTTTCTTGGCGTAATGCCTGTGGTGCAACCCCATGTAATGTAGATGATTCCTTATTGTTTGGGCACTCACATCGAACATCTCCGCAAAATGTTTTGTGGGCTTAAAACCATTGATTTCATATTCCCGTCTCATGAATTCTCTATCGTTATTGGAGAGTGCAGGCCGGCGACCACTTCTTCTGTGATCCAACAAACTTCCCTCCTCTCCTTCACGACGAATCCAAAAGCGGACAGAACGCCTCGATATATTCAAATTCCGGGATATCGCACTGATACTGCTTCCCTCATTAAATTGGGCAATTATTTGTGCTCTTTCGGCAATGGTCAAGTTGGCAGGCATTGAGATGATTTTATATGCAGTTGATTGAAAAATAACACGGAAAATATATCGATTTTTTGCATATATTTGACAAAATGTCAATTGTCAGTTTTCTTTTTCAAATGGAATTCGGTTGTCTAAATAGTTTTTATTACTTTTGTTTGGAAACATTTCAATTGCTTTGTAGAAACTAATGTCCTTTTCATTTATACTAAAGGTTAAAATGTCATGTACTTATATGTGACATATGACGTATGAATACTAAATACATAGGTTTACGTCATGATAATGTTGTCTCTTTCAGTAATATCTTTTTATAACGAACCTTGTTGTAATTTTCGATGACCGGGAAACTAAATCAAAACTGGTACACCACTTTCTTGGCCGACCGTACCTACTGAATAATTTTATGAGGCGGAAACAAGGTGCGCGTCGCAAAACATGTAGTCTCAAGGTATACTTTCTAGCTGTTGCTGACGTGGGTATGCATCGGGATGTTGTAGTGGTTGACAACATTGAGGCAGGGTTCCGTCACTCCATGTACTTGCGCGCTATAATTACCTACCGCCCGGCCGAGTGGTCTCGGGCCGTTTGCGGACCAAATTCAGTGCGGTTTTCGCAAGCGAAGCGTAAGCACGTTGTTCAATTTTAATCGTTACCTACATTCGTTTGTACACGTACCTACTATGCCGTCTGGTGCCTTATGTGCTGTAGATGGGTGCAAATCAAGTAAAAGTAGGGATAAACACCTAAAATTTTTCCATTTAGCTGTCAATGAAGACAGGTAAGTGATAAATAAATAAAATAAATGTAGCAAAAAGCATACCTGTCCTGGCTTTTGTTGCTGAATTACAGAACATTCCTGATTTAAATGAATCTACGAATAGATTGTTTATCCATTTTAAAGCATTCAACAAAACATCGTCTTTTTACGGAAACTTTAAAATGCCAACAGATGCGTTTCATAATTATGTAAAAGAACTTGAGACTATGTTTATTAATAATTTTGAAAAAAATATGAAACAAAGGCCGGGTACTCTTTATGAAATTTTAAATAACATAAATTTTGATTCTCCCTGCCCTTGTTTCCCAAAACAATATCTAATAAAACTTTTTATTCGATTCAGGATATTTTCTACACTAAAATTTAATAACCGAGAATTTGGAAAGGATAAGAAATTTATAAAAAATTATATAAAAATAAAACACTGTAACTTTAAAAAAATATTTTATAAACGATACAATTTTAAAGTACCACCTATAGTCAGAGCATATTCACAGTTCTCAATAGCATAGATACAAAAAGTTATGTTAATTTAATTTTATCGAAGAGGCAGCCCTGCGATTGGATTGCGCGGTGCGAAAGCAATCACAACTGTACGCTTGAACATTTAGGCACATTTTAGCATGCAGCGGTTGCTGACGCGACGGAGTAGGCTATTATAGCAGTAGGTATTGGAATTTTTGTACTGAGTGAATTATCTGTTACGTAGTAACTATTAAGTAATCTGTGATTGAGGTAATATGTAATACGTACTAGTGAAGTCACCACACACTACTTCCGTTCCGCGTTCCGTTCAAGTGCGGTCAATTGGCCGCACTTGAACAGACTCAAGATCTAGTAACCATCTGACTTCACTCAGATGGTTGCTAGATCTTAAGCTCATAAGTCATTGTATGTTTTATTGGTACCAATAAAACATTCAAACGCATTAAATATTCGTGTGTCTTACGATATTGCACTAATAATTCAACCAATATGGCGAAGTGCAAAGGAATAACTTCTCATCACTGAATAACTAGATATTATGTTTTAAATTTAATTTGAACAAATTATTTGTTGGACGCCATTTATCATAGACTAAAAATTAAGATGTGATAATTTGTGTAAAAAGCGAATTTGTATAAAAGAACTAATAATGATTACATACTGTTACACAATTTTTGGGCCGTAAATATAGGGAAAAATGAATGAAATTCGTCCAAAACAACCGCAATGAAGAGACCTGGTTAACAACCAATCATACTAATGTTCGTTGTATTTTCGCGAAGAGGATAAATATACCACCAAAGCAGCATTGCGTGCCTGCCTTGTGTAAGCTGTAACCTTTGTGTTCCAAGCTCCCAAGCGAGATGTAAATTCTTCTTCTTCTCTACCTATTCCAATTTGATATGTTTTTAAGTGATTGTAAGCGTAATTGATTATATGAATAAACAAAAGTTTGTATTACTTTGAATACTAAGGTTAACTGCAATTAATAATAAATTATGAAAAAGGAGTCGAATGAAGCTTGTTAGGTACAAAGCTACGTCACTTCTGTCAGTCGGTGGTTTAGTTTTTTTGAGTGACGTGTTGTAGCAGAACGTTGAACGAAACGCGTAAGCGCCATGAAAATCACGGCGCTTCCACCCTTTTGGTCGCGAGAAAACTACACCTTAGAAGCGTTATAGCGCTGCGTGCTTTTACTGTTTTGTTAAACGACTAAATTATTGTTTCAACGCTGCAGCAAACTTTAGTTTAATAAACTCTTGCCAAATAGTACATGTCCTTTTCTAAGGATAGCTTCCTCTTGTACGTAGTACATATTAACTCAATGGTTGACAAGCGATTGTTTCTGCTTTCATTGCCGCAAACCTGTAGTGCTTGACACTAAAGATCACAGGGTGATAAGGCAGAGCTCAAGGAACTTCATGGAGACTTGTCCGGGCTCATATAAACCAGATACAGACCAGTTTGTGTCCAAGCCTGGCTGCGTTTCGGTGACCTGTATGAGGAAACCGAGGGTTTTTCCTGTTCTATTCTGAACGATATGACGAATAACTACCGGCACGGTTGACATATGTCGCGCGTGTCATTGTCCGGAACAATAAATCCGCCACATTATTTCTGATTGTTCTCATCTAACACACGGAGAGTGCTTGCATACACTTTGTAGCAAAAGATAACCCACCTGTTACATGCTCTGAAATATTCCCTTGTGAGATTCCACAAATTAGTATTTCAGAGCATGTAATCCGATTGGATTTTCCGTAAATCATGGCATGACATTGCATTGGAATCGATCTTACATTACATAAAGACAAATTATGCCTACAATATATACATGTATATACAACGTGTAACGGAAACCCCATATCTATCCAAAAGGACTGAAGACAACATCTGGTATGGAGTCTCTATGTAAAGTTTCAGCTCAAAATAAGTGACTCACATAATTGACCCTAAATTATTGGTTTCATATGTTTCTTGAATACCAGTAATAACAAACGTGTCACAGCACTATGAGGGTCATCACTTTCCACGTCACTGGCCAATAACACGATAATTCTCCTCGTTCTTCTTAATTTGAAAAATTCGGTCTCTGGTATCAATGTATTGAAATTTCTAATAAGCTCCACACATGTAGACATAGAATAACAAAACCTATATCGTTTGTTATCATCCAAAGAAGCCGTGCACTCGGTATGTATATACCCTTTAAATTACACTTTGTATATATATCACTAAAAGGTGCTCGTTAAAATAAAATTAAGCCTAATAAAGACTTTAAATTACACATAATAGACCTGTGCAGGTAAAAATTTATCTATGGTAATACAACTTCATAGATGTTATATTTAAAGTTATCTGTGTGTTAAACTGACATATATTATTGAATTATTTATTTTAAACACAAAAAGCTCCTTCACATGTCGCAGTTCCTTTGGAATCTAGATAACTTAGTAAATGACCCATCCACCGCTCTATTTCATGAACTACGAGTACGCATATTTAGCGAAGAACGCAATGTTGAGCAAGCCTCGTCGACCCCAAGAACATCAACTGCTACCTGTGTCGATGTCAAATCTGGTCAAGTATCTGATACTGTTTGTGCTTCGGCCAGTTCTAACACTATAAGAAGAGGCAAGCGTTCAGAACTTTGTTCAATATCTATTCAAGCTGGATGTGGAATGCGGAACAGTCGTCAAGTAGGAGTTCAGTCTCGGAACTCAATTACAGTCAGCAAACAAAGTAAGTCTACGAGTACCCAGCCAGCACCTTGTTTAGATCGCGGCACTGATGCTGCATCTAAGAACATCACTAAAGATGCACAAACATTACCACACAAGTTAACGATTTGCAATCAGCATCGCGAGACGGTTCTCGCTCTTCGTCAGTTGACGCTTGGCAGCAATACAACTTACAAAGCAAACACCAACAAACTGGCTCAGTGGAAGTCGTCAATTATCAGGATTTTAAATTCATTAAAATTAGAAAAAATACAAAGTATACCACACTACCGAGGAACTGAGGAAGAATTTGTAAAATTATATAGATCAGCCAGTTTAGATCTTAATGTCAAGCCAGAGGGTAAGCAGCGAACAAAATCTAAAATACGTAATCCTGTCAAATCTAATGCAAAGAAAATATGATCCTAAAATAAAGTGTCATGACATTAATTATATTCAGAAACAAGAATAACACGTAAAGTAATTGAATTTCCCCATGTTGCGTGACAATTACTGCATACGAGCAAAAGTAAACAAGTTATATGAGAAAGACACGAGCCATCTTTCATTAATGAATATGATCCACTTATTGCTAATGCTATGAACTCCAGATTTAACTTCATAATTTGTTTAGATACGCACTCCAGTCTAGAAAGTTTCAAAGTATGAGCGCCAATTTATAAACTTATTGTAATAGAATCTAATTTATAATGTTATCGATACATAATTATAATATTTAAAACAGAAAAAAGTGTGTCTGTAAATTGAATATATTTATAAAAAATAATAATCGAGGGGGGTTTAGAAACAGTAATAGAGCAAGAATTTAAAACATACTGTCTGTTTATCTGTTTGTCACGCTAATCTCCGGAACTCCTGTACGGATTTCAATGAAACTCTTGTCTATAACTGATTTCGGATACTGGAACACCTAATGCAGAACATTACACGCGAGCGGAGCCGCAGGCAGAATCAATATTACAATAGTAAAACAAATTACATTTTATAAATTTTAATGAGATTTTTTACTGTATATGCTTACTAAAACATTGCCGCACACTAGGAATCTTTCCATACCGTGCGTGCTTTTTAAAAAACATCCAGAACCGGAAAATTTATTTCAAGGCCTTATAAACATTTGTGTTGGAGTGAACTCGAAACACGCAGCGCAGCGGCCTATCATTCAAACACTACGCAAACCGTGTCTTCAACATGTACAGACGCCAGCACATGAAGCTACCCGAAACTGTTAAATATTCCCAATCAACCTTGAACCTAATTTCTTTAACAATAAAATTTAAAATCTATTAAAGAAATTTGACAGATTGTTGTAGCTTGATGTGCTGGCATCTGTACCTATGTATTTGATTTTTATTAGTGATACTAGCTGTTGCCCGCGAC
The DNA here is from genome assembly GCA_943138885.2 of Tholera decimalis. Taxonomy (NCBI): domain Eukaryota; kingdom Metazoa; phylum Arthropoda; class Insecta; order Lepidoptera; family Noctuidae; genus Tholera; species Tholera decimalis. The sequence continues at coordinate 21,231,617 of OW964556.2, forward strand.
TTTGTTTTTCTCATGTCCCAAAATTCCCTATACACCGTTAAATTTTGAAAGTTTTAATCCTTTGAACCGGTGGTTTCACTTACAAAATACTATTCATTAAAAGCTATTACAGCAATATAACTCTTTAAATAAAAAAATAGCAGGTAATAAGGTAAAACTCGCAAAATGCATGAAATAAGTAGTAGTGCCATGAGATACTTACCTACGCAATTACCGACGTACCTACACTGCGCGATCAAGTTAAAGGTTATTGACTCGCTCAGCTGATGTTCACGTAAACGAATTAAATGATTCCAAATTTTCCTACATATTTTTACGGGCGACCGACATAACTGCTTTGTGCCTAAGACATACCTAATAAAATAATTATGCTAAAAGCGGTAGGTACCTACATTTAAAAATCAATCTTGACAGGCCTGCTAGTTATGGCATATTTAAAAATGTGGAATCAAAATTATGTACAATTATTAAATTAAAAACTAAAATGTTCTAATTACATGATTTAAAAAAAATCTGTTACATACCTAAATCACCTTTGTATTTTTATTTATTTAACACTTAGTGACACGTAAATATTGTTCATAAAAATTTGTAGGTAAGTACCTAGTCAAAATTGTTTACAACCATTTAAAAAGAGTTCTGTTATAAACCTAATAATTAATCATCTCTGAATCATCTTTAGTTAGACTTCACGATATCGTAATAATTGTTCAAAGTGCATACCATTCCTTTGGCTACATAATCTTGCACGTGAAAGGAAACCACTCGATTGATTCTCAGATATTTTTATTTGGTATCACATTAGCATAAATGAAATAATTTACATTATCTGTATCTCATGCCTTTTAAAAACAGACTAATTTATTGGTATCGTTACAGATACTACATTTTACATTGATAAACTTTAGAGTAATTACACATTTGTACATACCTTAGTTAACTAATAGGTACAATACTACTATCACTACCGTATTCTTATTCCTCTGACCGTTCACTTCGGCTCTCGTTGCAATACTGTGTCTGTGCTGGTGCTACGTCAACCCTTTTGACAATCGTATGTCATTGTGGATGGAGGGTAGCACCAGTGCAGCTAACATTAGAATTATGAATGAAGGAAGTGACGTGTTAGCTTATTTCTTAATAAGTAAGATTTGATATTAATTCTTCTAAGATTTCTTTAACATTATAAAATGAGATCAATTATAAATAGGCATTTTACATATATTTGGATATTTATTACCTAGTTTCTAACAGCTCGGCCATCCTGATGTTTGAGCGAGTCCCTTCGCTCGAGTTTTATTTGTACAGTTGACCATATTATATAATGGGTGATAGAAGTGACCCTGAGAACGATTAGTTGAAGGGGCTTGCTGAAACCTCAATTTATGAATAATAGAATATAAGTACAATTTATAACTCATTAAGAAATTTAGTAAATCATTCTATTTATACATAACATTTATGTGTATACAATACAAATGTAGACAATTACATATTTTACCAGCTTACATAAGTATTTCATTTAACATTTCACACACAGGACGTTAAAAATCGATACAATAGTAAATATTTTAATCATTTAATAAAGCACTTAAATAAGGGTCAGTTTCATGTTCGCTTTCATAATCCAAATCTAATCTCGAGTCATAGTTTTTATTAAATACTTACCAAGGCTTGAATAAATTCAAGTCAATGGATATTACATTTTCAATTATTTAAGCATTTATTGCGCACAAAGGACAAATATAGTTGGGAATATAGACAAGAAACAATTGTGGACCCTGTTGGGCTCAGCGAATTTGAAATAAGTAGGAAAAAGGAAGAGCATTGATATAGATTTTCCATAATGCTAAACTTTATTTAAAATTAAATGATTAACTTCTATGATAATATTCTATATATGTTTTAAATTTAATTATATACGTATTAATATTACATATTTATCAATATCAGTAATATGTTTTCATAAGGCTTGCAAGTCAAGGGCGTATCTTTTATTAAAAATCTGCTGTTAGGGAGTAACTTATAATAAGTAAACGGCAAAGGCCCTGGTATTTATTTGTTAGCTTAGTTAATTTTACCGTCGCTAGGAATTTCCCGTTTTACATTTATCAAATCTCGGATATTATATATATATATATATATATATATATATTCTTTTATAGTAATTTTATTTCGATGACAAGAAACAGATTTTTGTTTGTTTCCAACATTGACGTGGATAATTAGATTTTTCAAGTAATTGCTCGAATATTTCTTTGTCTTTTTTCCGAATTACCTACTTCCGTGACGCTTTAAGTTGAACTTGGCATGTACATAATACATACCTACATACCATCGTATTAAGTACCAAAGTCAGATAAGCAACTGGTTTAAAACTAAAAGCCACAAAGGTGAAAGTTGAGATGTATTTAAAGTAGATGCAAGTATGGATTTTTGTTACTCAATCATGTCCAAATAGGTGAACGTATTTAAATGGGATTTTGCATAGAAATAGATTATACTGATAAAATATACAATTTCTGTGATATCAGGCGGGCAGGTTTCATACAGAGCACACGTCTTCATTTTCCACGCGAACGAAGGCTCAGGCAACAACTAGTAAGTTATAGTATGTTATTTATTTTTCTTAATATAGGTAATTATCATATGCTGGTCTATTTTTGTTTTATAATAGACATACATTTCTTATGTTCATTATTTTACGTATGCCATGATATCCTTTTACTACTTTTAGATGGACAAAACCTTCACGCATACAAGCTGAACACAGTTCTATATTAAATGAAACACTGTTTGATGTGTTTGTTGAATAACATTTACATTGCGTTATAATTTACTACAAGTCACGCGGGGCTTTGCTCCCGTCGACTTTATTGCTCCTTCTTTTCAGTCGGGTTGAAAAGTAGCCAATAACGTTCGTCAACTTTCAAGCTACTTCCATACCGAATACCATTTAAAATTCTTCTGCCATTATTAATTTAACTTCAATAACATTGGACTTTCATACAAACTACCATTCGCCGTTTTAACCCCAAAAGTGGGTTGATTTCTAAAGATATTTTATTAGTACACCTCCACACCCTCTATAGAGCACACATTTTAAATTTCCAGTCTCTTACTTCCAAAAAAAATGGGACTTTTATACAAACTTTCAACCCTCGGTTTACCTCCTTAGGGGTGAAGTTTCGTAAAATCCGTTCTCAATGGATGTCTACACCCTACAAGGACCCTATAAGGAACCTACCTGCCAAATTTCGTAATTAATCAGTGAGTTGACCGAGATGCAACGGTTACAATGACGAGCAAGCGGTATACGGACATGATTAATAAATTTTTTGTACCGCAGCTTCAAGAAGAGGATTTTGACGAGTCTGGTGTATGGTTTCAGCAAGATGGGGCCACAGCCCGCACAGCTAGGGTCAAAACTCATAAGCCGCTTTGGAGACATATTGTGGCCACCCAGATCTCCCGACTTATCTCCAACTGCCTTTTTTTATGGGGTTATCTCAAAGCAAGAGTTTTTGATACTCCTCTTACGAATTTGGAGCAACTGAAGACTAAAATAACGACAAAAGTGAGAGCCATATCAGTTGACGTTCTGCGGCATGACTCTGCAAATTCGCTAGTCCGTTTTGAAGAGTGCATTCGTCATGATGGAAGATATCTTGACGATGTATTCCGTACATAAAATCCGCACTAATAAACTATAATTTATTGCTATTAAAATATTATAAGTACAATCATAGTCTTTTTTACAAATCTTCAAATTATGGAATTGGCGCTGAAACACTCTTTATATTGCACATGCAGGGCGTCTAGCTATCTTTTGGAGTACTTGGTCCATAGATTACTCGTGTACAAGGCCCATGTTTTTTATTACGTAGTTGTGAAATTCACCACAAGTTATACTAAAGTTAGATTTTTTTAATTTCGGCTTTGACATGCTCCAGTGTCAAATGGTTTCGCCTCTCGGACCAAATTAAGTTGGTTTGTGAAAATACTTTTTTCCGCTGCCGCACTTGCCACGTTTAACACCGGTATTTGACGCCATAAAAGAAAATAACTTCAGAAGTTTTGCGAAGTCTTGTTTTGTAGCGGCGTAAGATCATTGTTCTGTACTGTTCTGTACTGCTGCTTTACCAAGTTTTGACTGAACACACTTCTTCATAAAGTTGATCCACATTGAAGAACACATTAATTATTAGATTTTCAATAAATGACACGTAAGTAACGAGTGGTTAGAGAAAGTGATTTGAAAAAATCTAATTTGCTATCGTTGAGTTCATATTTGGTCTCTATGTAATGAAGAACTGCACGTTGCTGCATGTGAATGCCACAAACTCATCTTCAGTACTTTGTCTCAATTGCTTACTTAATTTTACCATTATTTTGTGACCTTCAAAATACAGCAATGTTCCGTTTTCAAGATATATTACTACCTACCAGTGGCGAAGGCTCCATACAACTCGATTCCTACCGGCTTCCTTTTTGAAATATGGCAAATATTAGTCTATTATTTTATATATGAAAATATAAATAGTAATCTATTATTTTCAATTAAACAAATAATTATTTACGAAGGTACAAGATTTCGAAGTCAGCCCTGTGGCTGACTTTGAATTCGAATTCCAGTAACTGTGGCCCTGTGGCCACAGTTACTGGAATTCACGCATCACACTTGAGCAAGGTAAGCATTTTTTTGGTCCGGCTTCCCTTTTATGAAAATTCACCCTTCGCCACTGCTACCTACATCCTGTAAAATCTTAGTGCAGCTTGGTAAAATGCCAAGCGCACTTGGGACATTCATTTTCTCCCAATTATAATATGTAATAATCTTTCAGTATATCGAACAATTTAGTTGCACGTTCTATGGACTTCTACGGTAGAAAGAAGTGACAACCATCTTGCTCTAACATGATGCAAGACGGGAGCAAATTCAGCTTCGTGCATCTGATAAGAATCTTTTAAAGTGTCAACTCGGTTTGTAAACCGGGATATTTGGTGTCCCGATCAGCGGCAAATCGGGACGCGTCCCCAAACCCCTGAAATCGGGACGTCCCGCGAAAATCGGGACACCTGGCAACACTAATAATACACTACGTTTTAGTTAAGTGTCAAATTCACTTCAATGTATAATGTATGTTTTAGTTAAATGCTTTTGGTGTAGAATTTTATAGGTTTTATGTTGAGGTATTGGGCCTCCTTTGCATAGCTGGCAGTTTAAAAAATGATAGATGAGTAAGTTGGATGTCAAAGTTAATTTAAAAAAAATGTGGGCTTGACTCTTTGCCTGTCCTAACGGACGAAGGGAAAAAAAAAAAAAAATTAAAAAAAATGTGTGTGATCGAGTAAGTTTGGAATCGTATTGTGTTTTAGAAAGATGAAGGTTTTTTATAGAAATAAATTATTTGTTCCGGCTTTGTTTTATAAGTGTTCTTAAAGAAAAAAAAAGGATTAGTGCACCCAATAATAAAATGTCGTTGTAATTACATATCGACGGTTGAAAGGCTAATTGATCTAAGCGACATTTTGTAAAACTTGCAGGAGGACGGATCAAAGTTATTTATTTTGAAAAAAAATTCATAAAAAAACAACCATTTGATAGACTTTTATTTATTTAATACAGTATATCTCTAATAAAGTAAGGAAGTTGTTTAAGTTATTACTGTTGAAAATTGTATATTATTTTAGAATATTTATGTTGGTTAGCCCAAAATGCATCAAATTTAGTTATTTTTTGAGAAAGGCAAAATGGTTCAAATGCCTACAGTAAATAAAATAGCTGAAAGTAAACTAGCTCAAGTTTTAACCTAGAATAAAATAAAACGAGAGAAAATGAATTTAGTGCCAAGTGACTGACAGTTGAATATACCGAATGACCATAAGCAACATGATGGTGTTGCACCAGAGTGAAGTAGTTTGATGCAGATGCCCATTAGAGGGACTGCAGGATGAAACAAAATGAACCCTTACTAAATTATAGTAGATATTGATGCTTAGGCTATCATAATTCAAAACATTTTTGTGTAGAGGTATCATTCAAGATGTTGATGCAATATGTTTTGGAACAAGGTATTAGATAAGGTGGTATATCATCCTTAGCCTAAGTAGTAGTATCACCGATTACAGAAGCCAGAGAGGCGGAGCTGTACAAGGTGTACAGAGCAGCGAAGACCGTCCTCAAAGAAGAAATCCGGCGGGCCAAAGATCTGGCCCGCAAAGAGATGTTAGGGACTCTTAATCGGGACCCGTGGGAACGTCCATAGAAAATGGTGTGGGACAAACTCCGCACCTGGGCTCCCCTGCTGACACAGTCTCCGGCCACAATTAGTAGAGAACGTGGTGAGCACTCTGTTCCCCTCGCGAGGTGGACAAGTGTACTCTCCCAACCATGGCTCCGCCACTTGCGGCGCCCGACGCGGGCCGCAGTGACGACAACGCTCCAGAAGTGACCGAGGTAGACCTGAGAGTGGCGGTACGCAGGCTGAATGCCAAAAATACCGCTCCGGGACCCGACGGCTTCCCTGGCAAAGCCTGGGTCCTGGCCTTGGAGCATCTCGAGCCTCAACTGTTAGGGTTCTTTAACGCATATTTGGAGAGGAACCAGTTCCCTCTTCGTTGGAAGACGGGAAAACTGGTCCTAATCAAGAAACCGGGGCGCCCGAGGTGCCATATCGGCCTATTGTGCTGCTCGACGAAGTGGGCAAAATCTTTGAAACAGTTATTGCAAATCGCCTCGTTAGCCGGATCTTGCGGATAGCCAAATTGGTTTCCGCAATGGGCGCTCGACGGTGGATACAATCATGCGTGTGAGGGCTCTCTCGACAGACACCGCCAATGCCTTTAACACTCTGCCCTGGAGTTGCATACGGGAGGCACTCCGGTATCACCGGATGCCAACCTACCTCTGTCGTGTGGTTGAGGCCTACCTGATGGACAGGGCCGTCATCTACTCTGGTCACCAAGGAGAGTGGAACCGACGAGAGATGTCATGCGGTGTCCCACAGGGATCGATTCTGGGGCCACCCTTGTGGAACATCAGTTACGACTGGGTGTTACGCGCCAACCTTCCCACAGGCGTCAGCGTAGTCTGCTACACTGACGACACGCTGGTCCTGGCGCATAGAAGGTCGCACCAGGCGGCGGCCGAAGTGGCGATGCGAGGGGTTGCGACGGTCGTAGAAAGGATCTGACAACTGGGACTCGAGGTGGCTCTGCACAAGTCCGAGGCCATGTGTTTTCATGGCCGTCGGAACGCGCCACCTTCGGGTTCCCAAATAACGGTGGGAGGGGTTCGCATCGGCGTCGAGACGACGATGAAGTACCTGGGACTTGTCCTCGACAGCCGGTGGAACTTCGTCGAACAGTTCCGACGTTTGGCTCCAAGACTGGACCGGGCGGGGGCTGCACTCAAGCGGCTCTTACCCAATCTACGGACGCCAAACGCCTCCTGCCGAAGGCTATATGCGGGGATTGTGCGGTCCATGGCCCTCTATGGGGCCCCTCTGTGTTCGCTGAATCTGCTGCGGCGATCAGCTCACCAGCTGGTCGGGTCTCAGAGGGTCATGGCTATCCGGATGATCCGAGGATACCGCACGATCTCTGGGGAGACGCCGAACCTCCTTGCCGGATTGCTGCCGTAGGATCTGGAGGCGGTAGCCCCCGCGCACGTGCATGATTGGCGCGTGGATGTACTAAGCCGGGGTGAAACTCCGCTACCGCGGCAAGTCGCGGCTCAGCGGATAGAGCTCCGGTGCGATCTCACGGCAGCATGGAAAGAGCGGCTGTCGCAACCGAAGGCTGGGCACGCCGCAAACGCAGCTATAAGTCCCCTTCCACCTGACGCAGGTGCTGACCGGACATGGCTGTTTCGGGAGATACTTGTTTCGGATACAGTGGGAGGACACGCCCGGGTGTCGTCATTGTGAGGACCACCTGGAGGACACGGTGGAGCATACGGTCGAGGTGTGCCCTGCTTGGGTGGAGCACCATCGTGTCCTCGTAGAGGCGTTCAGCGGCGGAGGCCTCTCGCGCCCTGCTCTGGTTCAGACCATGGTGCAGAGCGAGAGGGAATGGGATGCAGTCGCCTCCTTCTGCGAAGCTGTCATGCTAGCGAAGGAGGAGGCCGAACGCTCGAGGGAGAGGCAACCCTCTTCCTTCTCGCCCCAGCCGCCGTGGTAGACGCCCCGGGCGTCGGGGATCGGGAGCCGATTTCCGGCCACCTTAGGCGCAGGCCTTTACCGGACGGTGAGCGACCCTGCTCGCCGTCCGCAAGCCCGCCAGGGACTGGACCAGGCTCGGGTCGGCACGTCGTGTTCAAAGATCTGTCAACGCCAGTGACGGGGCCTCATAGGGCCATTGCCTGCCGGGGTTTGCGGGAAAGTTCTATCGAGATACCGCGGCCCCGGAACTTTAGGGCAGCCGAAGGAACAGGTGGGTTTTTAGTCAGTAGAAGTCTGTTACTGTCTTCCGCTTAACCCAGAGTGGAAGAAGTCATTCGATGATTTTCACACCCAGAAAAAAAAGGTAGTAGTATCATCACGGAATACATTGTACTTTAGTATCACTTTCCAAATAAAACAACAAATAAAATAGCCGAAGTGACATTACTGATTATCCTTAATAGACGCTTAATGGATCAAGAGACATATTTAATTAATATAACTTAATGCAAAATAGTTCAAGTAACACGATTTTTTAATGTAGTTCAATGCAAAATGGGCCAAACGACATAGCTTATTTTTTTGGTTTATTGCAAAATAGGCCAAACGACAAAATCACAATTATGGCGAAAAAGCCAAATGCCTTAATCGACACACGTTATAAAAGTTTGAAAAATCAAAATAACTTAAGTCATCGAGTCCTCAAATATGTCTAATTTTGTGTCGTATAGATCAATGAGCTTAGAAATGAGACCTGTTTTGCAGTGGGTGCTAAGCGCCAAAAAAGTATTCAAAAAATTTGAAACCTAACTCAAACGATGGAGAAAAATTTGCTGATTCCGAATATGTATATAACTCAATATCGCAAAAAATGTCGCTTAGATCAATTAGCCTTTCAACCGTCGATATTGGATTTATTAAATAAATAAATTATTGTAAGTATATACATGTAAAAGAAAAACTTCATTTACAAGGGATCCTGGATCATGGAAAAATACCCGATTAACATTTGCATCTGTGGCTGTATATTATACTTATGTCTTGATAAAATTAACCGAATCAAATAATTGGGAGGAGAGAATTTGTGAATATCACTGCAGCTGTATAATAAGGAAGCGAACTGTCAGAAGCTGTGGTCATGTAATGACGATCATATGGTATCTTGGGTGGGCTCGGCATCAAAACAATAAGTATATTACCATTTGCACAATTTCTTGATAATATGATTGTACGGGAAGATGTTGTAAATGAAGAGGTAGAATAAATACAAGCAAATATAAGTAAATACATTACTTTTATTTATCTACCTAATACACAAAAATGTTCACCTATTCCGACCTACAGACTGAAGCGACTATTTACAAAAGGTTAACAGATCCAATTTAGTCTGTATCTGGATTGTCCTGTTTTACTAGCCTGCATTGGAAGAGACGTATGACCATCTGTAGTCATTCTGCAATTTAGCCCCAAATTTTAAGAGAAAATAAGGTTCTTTAGTACCTACACATAAATTCATTAAACCTTATCATAAGTAATTTATTTTTATTGTAAATAATAGCATTTCTGCGTTAACACAATTTCACTACTAAAAATCTAAATTCAGCCCATTACTGTCTCCTTGCTGGGCACGGGCAATGGGCACGGGCCTGTTCTCAGAATGAGAAGTGTTAGGTTAGTAATGAGAAGTATTAGGCCTTAGTCCACCTCGCCGGCCTGGTGCGGGTTGGCAGATTACACACCATCGAGAACTTTATATAGCCCTCTCAGATGATGATTTCACTAATAACAAGTAGAAATTACAAATACAATAAACCTAAATAACCATGCAAACGGAAAAATAGTGATTTTAGAGTGATTTGAGTGACATGACATCAGACAAGTGCAACTAAAACATAGTGTATTACATACTCTTTGAGTGCAACAACCTTACTGACACAGGTAATGTTTTCATAGTTTCCATTAGAATGCAAAGAAATCAATGCTATACATCCAAATCATGAAGATAATTCGTTGGAGCTATCTAATATTATTTTGAAATATTTAAAATAATAATAAAATGAATAATTTGCTTTAAAAAATTATATTTAACCCTTTTTTCTTTGTTCCAATGTAAAATAATAATATTACGAATCAAAAAATATCTGGATTTAAAATATTTATTCATTAAATAATGGTGCTTTTAATGTTTTTTTAAGGCCGTTCGAAACAATTTTCTCTATCAAAAAATCCAAACATGATACCTGCTCAAAAAAAAATTAGGCCCATTTCATGACATGTCCTTTGAAATGCATCTGTTGAACAAATGAAGTTTCGTACAAACTCGGGCCCTCTTTTTATCCTCTTAGGGGGCAATTTCTAAAACTTCTTTTTTATTGCTCACTTATGCCACTTGAGGAGCCTAAATACAAAGTTTCAAGTGAATCCATCGAAGAAATAAAAAGTTTCATATAAACTTTGACCCCCTTTTTAATTCGCTTAGGGGAGAAATTTCCAAAAATACTCTCTTGGTGCTCCCCGACACTTTTCAAGGAACATACATGCCAAATTCCAGGTTCTTGCTTCCAGTAGTTACGGCTAGTGGTGTTACGAATATATTCATAATAGGTATACATATTATAATACAAGCACTCATATTCAAATTAGGATATGTGAATATCATATATTAGGCTTCCTGGATATTAGGCAAATAATAGATACCCCGTTATTCTTGTCACGTAGCAATATTAGTATATTACCTAATAGCGAGTATTAGCAATCACTCACTAATACTCGATATTAAGTAATATAGCCATAGTATAATACAATAATATATCGATATTAAGCAATATAGCTATATAAGCATAATAAACTAATATGTCAATATTGCACGACGCGGCTTAGTAATACGGTACCGATACGAGTGTATGAGCGAGTTGGCCCGAAAATGGCGAGATTCTTGAACCTTACGAGGTTGCGGTAATGTTCTAACGAGGTACCGCGGCACCGGAACGCGGCAAGTCAGTAGAAGTCTGACACTCCCTTTCGCTCCACCCACAGCGGAAGGAGTCATTTGATTATTTTCCTACCCAGAAAAAAAAAACGTATTCATCGTTGACAGTCCTAAGCCTAATAAGTCAAAAGAAAAAACGCCACTAAATTACTATAATCGCGTGCGCTGGCGAAATGCTGAGATGTACGTAAAGACCATGTAGTACAAAAAATGTAGGATTTATGTAGATCTAAAAAAATCCGCGGTATTACACATCTAACTTTTATAAATAATCCACAATAAGGCAAATTATGTAAAGAAAATATTTAAAAATAAGCCATGATATTATAGTATTATAATTATGCAACCATATTAATATTTACGTTCGCAAGTAATTTCATCATCAAGATAAATTTATGAAGATAAACTTTGCTTTTTACAGTATATAATTTGGACTTATAGTTTAGGAGAAAATGTAAAATTAAAATTATTCAACAACGCTATTCACCAAACGGCGCGCGGATTCACGGCGCGTCGAGCATAACGTGCGTCCGCGATAGTCTATACCGCACTGATAGTGAACCTAAACTTGGTTTCATTCCGATTTCTTGGCTAAGAGAATGTAAAATTGTTTCAGCTTTTTTTACGTCAGATGTGTATTTTGTATCTGTATAGATACAAAATATTATGAATATTTTTATTTTACTTTCTGTTTAGTTGAATAAGTCATTTTGATAGGTTGTTGTTTCTTTTATCCCAATTTTTAACCGACTTCAAAAAAAGGAGGTTTACAATTCGTCTTGAACATTTTTTTTTTTTTTTTTTTTTTTTATGTATGTTACCTCGTATCTCGGAGACGGCTGGACCGATTTGAAAAATTCTTTTTGCGCTTGAATGGGTATAGTTTATAGTTGGTCCCATTGTTACGAAATCAGGATCTGATGATGGGATCCTGGAGAAATCGAGGGAACTCTTCAAATATTATAGGCACACCTATAGCGTTTTGGGTATTTCTTGTAGTACCTTGAGCAGTTGCTTCCGAAAAGTACCATTTGGGGAAGTTGAACTGATGATGAAGACCACAGATGGCCACTGAAACTCCTCAATAATAAGTATTTCGTGGATTGCGATTCGATTACTTGAGTACGGATGTTAAACACTTTATGCTCGTCACAATACATATGGTGATGTAGAGCTGATGGTCAAGTACCAGGAGCACTCCTCAAAAATTAACGGCTATGCATCGGGAAAAGCAAAATTTTGTAAAAAGTGATAAATTGTCGACATTATGGCTTTTGTAACTAGATAAATTACAAACCGACCCACTAAAAAGCGTGAAAAAAAAATTTTTAGCAAAAAATAGAACCGACTTCCATATCAAAACACTACAAAGGCAAAAATAACTTTAATTTCGGAAGGCGGTGTCTTTAGTTTTGTATATATTTTCGTTTTTGACACCGCCTTCCGAAATTAAAGTTATTTTTGCCTTTGTAGTGTTTTGATATGGAAGTCGGTTCTATTTTTTGCTAAAAATTTTTTTATGTCATCGTTTAGTTTAAAGTTTATAGTTAGTTTATTCATATTGTTTTATTTTAGTTGCATAGATGTATAGGGTTTAAAAATGCGTATTTGTGGTCTATGTTTTACGATTCTTAATTTCATGTGCACCATGCATGTGCATAATAGGGATTCAATTCTTATTTGTTGTAGGTAATATATAAGGTCTAACTAAGTCGTTACTTTAATTAAAATACCTTCGAAGCAATGTAATAGTTGCTATAGTTTTCACTGGACCAGCGACTAGACAAACGACACTAATACCTCGAATATTTATGGTATCTACAGATTTACCTTTTAGTTTTCAAAATATACAATTTCCTGTAAAGGTATGTTTCGAAGTCACAATAAATAAAGCGCCGGAGTTGTGGGAATGTACTAACGAGATACCACGACCCCGGAACGCAAGAGCAGCTGAAGGAACAGGGTGGGTTTTTTGTCAGTAGAAGTCTGAGACTCCTTTCCGCTCCACTTAGGGCGAGAGAAGTTATTAGATGATTGCTATGTTGTTAGATTTCCATAGCCGAATGGCAAAAACGAAACCCTTAAAGATTCGTCATGTCTGTTTGTCCGTTTGACTGTCCGAAACTATTAAGATTACCGAGTTGAAACTTGGTATATGGATGTAATCTGCAAACCACTCTCCGATTTATATAAAAATATATTTAAAAAGACATTAAGGGGAGGCTCCCCATACATGGAACTGGAACTAAAAAAATTTGTTTCATCAAACCTGTACGTGCGGTTGTCTATAGATAGATCTTTAAAAATTAAATTGTTTCCTAAAATAATTTTTCCTCAAATCCGGTCATTTGGAACCATTGATATACTAAAAACCCAAGATGCACAGTCTCGAAGAAAAGTGACGCTCGAAACAGTCGCCAAACACTAACCACCTACGTAGTAATAGATATGGGCTTATTCCCAACGGCCACCACTAAAACTGCCACCACTGGTGGTCGTAGGAACAAAATTTTATATTTGTTACCAACCGCCCCCAGTGGCGGTCGATGAGACAACTTGTAATTTTATTTGGCTTATTCCCAACGGCCACCACTAAAACTGCCACCACTGGTAGTCGTTGGTATAAAATTTTACATTTGTTCCCAACCGCCACCACTGGGGGCGGTTGGTAATAAATAACATAAATATACGGCTTAGTCCCAACGGCCACCACTAAAACTGCCACCACTGGTGGTCGTAGGAACAAAATTTTATATTCGTTACCAACGGCCCCAAGTGGCGGTTGATGAGACAATTTGTAATTTTATTCCCATCGGCCACCACTAAAACTGCCACCACTGGTGATCGTTGGGAACAAATGTGAAATTCAAATAACATAAATATACATTCACATGAATTATTTTTTTGGAATTATTATTATATTATTTATTTGGTATGCAACTCATATAATTTAAGACATGATAAAATACGTACTTCATTTTCCTTTCCTGTTCAAGTGGCGACTCGTAACAATTGTTTTAGGGGATAATACGAATAATGGGATCGTCATAGTAACAGTTACGCTAAGTGCGGTTTAATTAACATTATGCTATGATTTACAACTGCAAACTGAAACCTTAATCCCCGGGTACTTTGCTTTTGTTATACAAATTGGTAATCCATTTTAATGGTCAAATTTTGTTGAAGTAGAACATAAGAATTTGAAATGTTGGACCCAGGTGTTTTATTATCTCTACTAATGCTTGCCGACGAATTGTTTATTCCTAAATATATTCATAATATTTGCAACTAAGAATATTTATGTAACTAATGCAGTAGTACATATCGGGCTGTTTACCGGGCATCATGTCAGATTTCGGTGGAGCAAGTACTTCCTCAGGGAATATACATTTCGTTTAATTTAAAAAAAAAGGTGGTGTTGTTCTACTTCATGCAGGGCATGAATATATTACTAAGCGCAAGCATAAAAGTGGGCTTATATTGTGGGAGTGTGTGGCAGGAAAGAAAAATAAGGCCGTGCGCGCACTGCCTTGCGATGGCCGCAATTGCGGTAGTTCTACCGCACCGGTAGAAATGCAAAGGAGTCATCAAAATCAAAGTAAGTACCCTACCTACCCTGTATAGCTTGGTACCAGAAAATTTAATAGGTGGAACAGCTACTTCTTTTACTGGACTGAGGCTTACAATATTTAGGAATAAACAAAGCATTAGAAGAGGTATAAGATTCACTATCACAAGTAATTCAGGAACCCCTAATTTTAATCATATAAACTCTTAAACACTTATCCCTACTGGTAGCGATAAATGGAAAAAAAATCCAACTATCCCCACCAGTGCGGATCAGTAGGGATATATGGATTAGAAAGTTCCATATATCCCAACCGGTAGCGATGATTGGAAAAAAAATCCAAGTATCCCTACCAGCGGGGATATGTCAGTACGGATATATGGAATAGGGGTAATAAAACACCTGGGTCCAACATTACAAATTATTTTGTTCTACTTCAAAAAAATAAGATCATAAAAATGGATAACCGATTGGTATAACAAAAGCAAAGTACCCGGGGATTAAGGTTTGAGTTTGCAGTTGTAAATCACAGCATAATGTTATTTAAACCGCACTTAGCGTAACTGTTACTATGACGATCCCATTATTCGTATTATCCCCTAAAACAATTGATACGAGTCGCCACTTGAACAGGAAAGGAAAATGAAGTACGTATTTTATCACGTCTTAAATTCTATCTCTTTTAATTTCTATCCATTCAAAGGTTGTCTGTAAGAGATTGCCCTGTGCGATAAGACCGTCCATTGTACCCTAGTTTTATTATTTGTATCTTTAAATGTGTACAATAAAGTATATATAATAAATATATGAGTTGCTGCAGCAGAGTTTAAATATAATAATAATTCCAAAAAAATAATTCAAGTGAATGTATATTTATATTTATTCCCAACCGCCCCCAGTGGCGGCGGTTGGGAACAAATGTAAAATTTTGTCCCAACGACCACCAGTGGTGGCAGTTTTAGTGGTGGCCGTTGGGAATAAGCCACTTTTATCATTAGCAAGCCGCATGTCGTGAACCCATAAGTTATCCCATAATGAAGCAGTGTTCTTTGACCAGGTTTTTGAAAATATGGATCGTTTGAACTTTGTTATTCATACAAACACTATGATTAAACAAAGTTATTTGGAGTAGCCACTACGGTACGCGTCATTGGCGAGTCTGACTCGCACATGGCCAATTATATGTTGCTTTATCTATGTAGATCCGGACGCAGGGAAAACCAAGACATACTTATACCACAAGAAAGTAGAACTAAAATATTGTATATATACCGAAATACTCTGAATATATACCTTCTTAACAATATGAAAAACATTTATTCGTCCATATTCAGAAATGTTCTGGTTTATAATAGTAGTAGATTTACACGCGGGTGAAACCGCAGGGCACAGCTAGTTATGAATAAATGCTAATATTGGCTAAACTAATACTTGACTAATATCCAGTAATACATAGGTATGGTGCCGATACGAATGTACGAGCGAATGTTTAATATGTATGAATATTGATAAGAATAATATATATAATAATATTTCACTAATATCCAGTAATAGGTATGGTATCCTAATATGACATTACTACTATACTTATTCAATATTATGAATATCAAGATTTGACCCTAATATAACATCTCTAGTTTCGGCTGTGCGTTCTCTGTCAGTCGATCAGTAACGGAAGCGTTTTATATACCTATGTATATAATATAATATTGATGACTGATTAGGCGTATTTTAACTAACTTTTTTGGCAGTCGTTTAGTAACCAACCAACTTTGAAATCAACCAATTATTATTGTTGTTTAAAAAATCTATAACTACGTAATATAATAGGTAAGTGGCAAAGGCTACAATTGAATTAGAGATTTTCGTCTTCATTTCAAATTCTCGGGAAGTTCAAATAAAGCTACGCTGTCTTGTAACTCTATATTCCAAGTAATCTAAAGAATTAATTAAGTAAATGTTTCCACTTCTTAATTGAAAATATTTAAACTCAATACAAATTATTATTTATGCAGTTATTTATAAACTGTCTAACTAATTGAAACTTACTAAAAACACTCAAAATTATAATATTATTAAATACCTATTGAATTATGAACTATATATGTAGGTATGCCTTTGAAACAACTTATCGTGAACTATCCACAATAATTCTCAACTATTGGATACACTAATAAAGTATGTTAATTACTCGCGCGTTGACCGAAATACAAAATTGAACAGAGAATCATTTATCACGGAATTTAGCTTGAAGTTTCGCAGCGTTTTTATTCAATGTTTGTCAGAGGTCATACTGCTGAAGTGCTGACTTCACCATTGATTTATCGCAGATGGTTTAATAAAACATGCTATTTTGAAATTTTTCACACAAGCGCCCCAGTGCGCTCCGACCTCTGAGCCTTTGGACAGCTATAAATGACCGCCGCTTGAAAGACCGTCCCCTCCGACGTTAGTCAAGCTCCAGTTAAATTAATACTCCTCTTCATTCCACCCATAAAAAGTTTTATTAATCTCCGGAGTTTGAAGGCATCTGTTTCTGTTATTATTTACATTCCAGTTGCGACAATATCAACAAAAGATGAAATTATCGTGCTTAACTCATTTAAGTACTTGCCTTTGTTCCATCCATGAAGAAATCCACCTCAGAAAAAATATTCATCTTGATAACGTAGTATCAGATTATAATATAAATTAGTGTTTATATTTGACTCGGTACTGGTTACTGCGGATTATTCAGATCCATAGGAGAAACATCAAAATTGTAAGATTTTTAAGGAACTTTTAGGAGCTTCTTATGAAAACAGGCTTTTTATGCTTGTATGACTGCTGATTTACCTGGCAGCCTACCAATGTACGTGGCTATTACCACTGAGTTACGAAAAGAACCTACCTAGCTATTACACACAACTTGAAACATTCGCTTCTGTCATTTTGAGAAAAACAAAAAATGGATTTATATAACTAGTTAGGGCTAACCTTTTCATGCGTTTGAGGTATTTTAATACCAAACTACTCTTCTTTCATGTGTCGATATTTGTGATTATTTAAATATATACAGTGGTGGTCATATAATTAAAAACGATTTGTAGTACCAGATATTTAAAAAATAAACAAGTCACATGTACTTTTATGTTCCTTCTCAAAAGTAATTAATTATGTTATGAAATAGCTACATGGATAAAGTAAACGGGATTAAGAGTAAATATTAAAATCACTTACTATTTACCTTACAAACCTTACAAATTTAATTTATTATCGACAGTTACAATTTCAAATACATAGTAATAAAGATGGACAAATAATTAAGAACGATTCTTAAACTGCTCGAGAGTTGTTTCAGTAGATACTTAGATATTAATAAAAACCTTTTACCAAAAAATTAAACCGACTTCCAAAAAACACTGCTAAGTGAAAAATAACTTTAATTTCGGAAGTCGGTGTCTTTAGTTTTATATTTCCGTTTTTGGCACCGACTTCCGAAGTGAAAAATAACTTTATTTTCACTTTGCAGTGTTTTTTGGAAGTCGGTTTAGTTTTTTGGTAAAAAGTTTATATTTCACTCTTTTTAGTTAGTCGATTTATAATTTACCTAGTTACAAAAGCCTAAATGTCAACTACTTCTAACCTTTTACAAAATACACACATCAAAAGTGTCTAGGGATCAAGCATTTTTATGCGGATTTCTTGAGATTGAGATGTGGCTTTGTAATAAATTTATGATTTTATAAATTTATATGGATCCTTTTTGGTGCATTTCATAATTTGAAATAGGAACTGTTAATCAAATTCGAGTAAAAGATGAAAATCAGCTGTCAATATTTTCCCTATAAAAACATACAACGCATTGAAGACATTATTAGTGCTACTGTTTCCCTGCTACTGATTAAAACCAACGTTATTATGGAGCGGCGACGTCATTTAAGCAGGGAAGAAATGTTCAGAGCCGTGGGAATGATAGAAGCTGGTTCCCGGCAACGTACTGTGGCTTTAGCTCTGAATACAAGTCAGAGTGTTATCAGTCGACTTTGGACACGTTACCGAAGCACTGGTACCGTGGCTGAGCGCCATGGAGGACGGTATCGCTGCACCACACGGAGACAAGACCGATACATTCAAATCTTAACTAGAAGAGCTCCAACAATAACCGCCATGATGTTAGCCGTGAGGCTTCATCACTCTTCAGGGAACTTAATTAGCGACCAAACAGTCAGAAACCGCTTGCATGAAGTGAACCTTCATTCCCGAAGACCGCTACGGGTACCACCTATAGCAATGCACAATCGTAGGATTCGATATCAATGGGCTCTTGAACACAGAAATTGGGCAGAAGAACAATGGCGTTTCGTGTGCTTTTCTGATGAGTCTCGTTTTGGTATGAGACCAGATACAAGACGTATACGACACTGGAGAACCCCTGGACGCCAACAGCGATTAAAATCCTGCCAGGAAGTCCATCCTTATAGTGGTGGAACCATGATGGTATGGGCGGGTATTTGGATCGGCGGAAGAACTGAGTTGATTTGGATCAGAGGCAACCTCAACGCTCAAATTTATGCTGAGACGATTGTATCTGACGTCATCGTTCCTCTACAAGTGCAAATCGGTCCCTTATTTCAGTTAATGCATGATAATGCACGACCGCACACCGCAAGAGTTGTAAGACAGACTCTCGCCGCAGCTAACATCAATGTCCTGCTCTGGCCTGCTCAGTCGCCAGACTTGAACCCGATTGAGCATGCATAGAATATGCTACAGAGAAGAGCTCTGCCGAATATGGAGGGTATCCAGTCGCAAGAAGACCTTTTTTTGTTGTTGCAACGAACATGGGCGGTCATTCCACAGCGTGATTTGGATGAACTCATTTTGAGTATGCCAAACCGATGTTCTTGTGTTGTTAGTGTTCGCGGTAGAAACACGGATTATTAATTGTTTAAGTTACCCAATAAAATTTTAAAGAAAACTGTTATTTCAGTCTTTTTTCGAACTTTAATGTTAGTGGTTTAAATGTCAAAAATCCCTTTATTAGGAAAATGGCAAATTTCTTTATTAATGCAAAGGTGACTTGGTTTATCGTTACTGTGACAAACGAAAACACTTTATTTGACGAATCCTTAAAGAAAATTTTAATTAATATCAATCAGGAGAAAAGTTATTGCAAAAATATATGTTGATCCCTAGACACTTTTGATGTGTGTATTACTCTTCCCAATGCTGGGCCGTTAATTGTTGAGGAGTTCTCCTGGTACTTCACCATCAGCTTCACTTCACCATATGCATTGTAACGAGCATATTGTGCTTAGTAACCATATTCAAATAATCGAAGCAGAACCCATGAAATACTTATTATTCCTACTTATATATCGAGTAGTTCCAGTGGCCATATGTGGTCTACATCATCTGGTCCACTTCACAAATGGTGCTTTTCGAATGTAACTATGCAAGTTACTATAAAAAAATACTCAAATCACTATAGGTGTGACATGGTGACAATGGGACCAACTTTGAAGCTCCCTTTCACACAACCAAAACTCCCCTTTCAAACAAAAAAAGAATTTTCCAAATCGGTTCAGCCGTCTTCGAGTAATCAGTGATCATACATAAAAAAATATGCGTCGACTTGATTAACTCCTCCGGTTTTTTCGTTGGTTAAAAATCTCATTAAATAAGACGGTGATAATGTTAATAATTGCAATTTAATACTTTTTTTTTCTAAGTTATTAGCTTGTAGCGTTTCCACGACTTTTGATGACTGCCTTACACCAGCGAGGCATTGACTCTATCAAATTTTGACATTTTTCCAGAGAAATAGAGCGCCATTCTTCTAAAAAAATGTTGTGTAACTCACTTAGGTTACCACACCGTCGATTTGAAACCTTTTTCTTAACTTCGCACCAAAGATGCTCTATGGGATTTAAATCTGGACTGTTTGGTGGTCATTGTAAGACAGAAACTGATTGAGATGTGAGGAATTCTTTAACCATGCGTGCAGTGAGCATGGGATCATTGTCGTGTTGAAATGTCCAAATAATCGGAAGCACTTCTTCAGCATAAATAAGGTAACATTGTTTCTTCCAGTACATTTTTGAATTGGAATTGATCCATGTTTCCTTCTATCAATCTAACAAGTCCAACATCGTGATTAGAGAAGCACCCCCAAATTTTCACATTTCCACAAAGAATAATAAACTAATACGTCATTGCATTTCCACCACCATGCTTTAATGTCACTTTTTTATACTTGGGGTCGAATGCTGTATTAGGAGGGCGTCAAACATATCGTATCATTAAAACATACCCTGTTCATTTTCATGTCTCGTCAGAGAAAAGAACATTTTTCCACTGTCTTACTTTCCAGCTTTCATACCCCCTAGCAAATGCAAGCCGGGATTGCCTATGACACCGTTTCAACATGGGTACCTTTCTTGCTATCCTTATCCGTTCAACTTAGCTTCTACCAAACGCCTTCGGATAGTGCGCGCTGAGATCGCTGAAGAGTTCTTTTCACCAAAATATTCTTTTCTTAACTCATTAGACCCCTTAAAAGGGTATTGTTTTGCAAAACGCACGATATTTCTATAGTCACGCCGAGATGAATTTCGTGACGAATACGTGTTAAAATGCTTCACAGCGTGGAGTATCATCGTTTTTGAGCACTGCAGGTGATCGGCTATCTTTTTATATGACCAATTCTTATCGCGAAGTTTTATTATGACTTCCCTTGTAGATTCATCACAACTTTTATTTTTTCCCATTGTTTTTATGTGAAATAATCAACTTTGTGATTTTTACAGCACTAAATGGCGTCAAAATTACGCTAATAATGGCTTAGTTACAGAGTGTTCTCTATTTAAATTTTAATAAAAAAATAAACTATCCAGCGTTCTTAATTATGTGGCCAGCCAGTAAGCTTGCAATAATATGTTAAGGTTTAATGTAAAACGTTTATCTATATATTATTGACTTAATTATGTTCTAACTGTGTGCTACGATAATGTGGAACAATTTTGCGATACCGAGAGAGTTACAAAAAGACATGCAAAAAGTGTAATTCTCGTAAGTTTGAAAAAAAGCTTGTTTTAAATAGTCGTTTTTAATTATATGACCACCACTGTATATATATACATATTTATCGTCATGTGACATACCTCTTACACCAGCAGCCATAAGACAAGCATGGGCGTAGGAAAGGGGGGGGTGGGCGGGTGGGCCGTGGCTGTGACATACGGACGTACTGCCATTCAGAATGACCTCCGTCCATGTGTTTGCGTTTGTCTGATCCCGCTGGGCCTCCTCCATGTTACTGGAGGTCACACCTGGTGGGGATGGGCCACCGGTGTCGCGAAGAACCGTCGCCGAGTTACGACATCGCAGCAGTTTCTTTCAAGTATTATAAGTATTTTTTCAAGTATTTTAAGTATTATGGGTGCACGTCGAAAAAAAAGCCAAACTTTCTCGACTTTAGCTTAAACAGATATTTCTGTGCGAAGGTTTTTAGGGTTTCGTAGCTGCATGGCAAATAACGGAACCAATACCCTATAGATTCATCATGTCTGTCTGCCTGTCTGCCCGTCCATACGTCACAGCCACTTTATTCCGAAACATTTCAGATTACAGAGTTGAAACTTGATGGGTAGATGAATTCTGAACTATTATACGATTTTATACAAAAAAAAATTGGCCAAGCCAAATATAATAATATATATATTTGACAAAAGAAAAGCCTTACAAATTTCTTAGAACTACGCCAAATAACTTTGTTTTTATAGTGTTTATATGAATTACAAAGTTATATTTGCGGTTTTTGAAAATATGCTGTATCTCAAAAACTGCCGAACCGATCTCGTTCAAACTAATTTTGGTTGAAAGTTTACATTAAAATCTACAGCATATATTTTTTTAGATTATTCACTCCATTATTATAGAAGTTAGAGGGGGAGGGACACACATTTTACTACTTTGGAAGCGTATATCTTTTAAACGATTAGCTTTATGAAAAAGTGGTTTTAGAAACCTCAATTTGTCTGTATTTTTTTTTATAGTTGATAGGCTTACGTTTGACCATAATCTCACCTGATGTTAAGCGATGATGTGGTCAAAGATGAAGCACACTTGCCTAGAAGTAACCTATTCACTCTTGACTTAAAGACTCCCAGGATATAACTATCAGGAAACACAGACTCCGGCAGGAAATTCCACTCCTTAGCCGTACGCACAATGAAAGTATTCCCAAAACGTTTCGTGCATATGGGTGGGATGTCCACCATGTAACGATGGCGCATCGCTGCTTGTCTTGTAGTCCGATGATGGAACGGGCTTGGTGGAATAAGACTGTGCAATTCCATCGCACACTCCCCGAAATGTAGCCGATAGAAAACTGATAGGCTTGCAACATGTCGCCGATGTTCTAGGCTCTGGAGCCTTGTCTCGACTAGTTTCTCGTTGCCGATGAGCCTTTTGGCCCGTTTCTCTATAGACTTAAGTGCATCAAGCTGGTATTTAGCAGATCCGTTCCAGAGATGAGAGCAGTACTCCATACACGACGGAACTTGCGCTTGATTGAGGTTGAGCAGCTGTTCCGGTGTGAAATACCGTCTCACTTTTGCTAGGATTCCCAACTTTTTGGCAGCCAATTGAGCCGTATGGGGAGCAGTATGGAGAGCCCCCTTTATTTTAAATATTTTTTATTTTATTTTAAATCGGAAAGTGGTTCACAGAATACATCTACCTACCAAGTTTCACATGTATAGTCCCAATAGTTTCGGAATAAAATGCCTGTGACATACGGACGGACGGATGGACAGACAGACAAACAGACATGCCGAAACTATAAGCGTTCCGTTTTTTGCCATTCGGCTACGGAACCCTAATTAAAAACAAGCGGCTCCCAATACAAGGAGCTGATTTTTTTTTCTATCCTATACGTGAGGGGTGTGTTCAGATAGGTATTTAATGAATGACATTGAGGTTCCAAAAACGATTTTTTCTTGAAGTCAATCGTTTGAAAGATAGGTTCCAAATCGATTAATGCTCAAAGTTTTAAAGATAGATCTAAGTTTTAAAATAAAAGAGCGTGTAATCTAAAAACAATATGTGCTGTAGATGAACACTTTGAACAATGTTTGAACAAGTTATAGTCAGCAGTTTTTGAGATATATAGCACATTTTCAAAAACCCTGAACATTACTTTGTCATTTATACAAAAACTAGCTTTTGCCCGTTACTTCGTTCGCATGGAAGGATTTTCCCGCGTAAAATCCCGATCCCGTGGGAATTTCGGGACATAATTTCGGCCACACCTATGGCTGCATCATAAAGGCAGTCTAGCTAGTGTACTGTAGAGCAATGGAAAGGAGCATGATTGGCTTCAAGAGGCAAGACAGACAAAAGAGAGTCGCAGATATGCTAGAAAGTGGAGAAATATCGTACCTAACTGGTATTCACGAGATGGTAAAAGAAACAGAGGAAGGCCAGGGAAGAGATGGGCGGATGAGTTAAGACAAACTAGAGGAGACTTGCCAAAGATAGACAGTAGTGGAAGATGTTAAAAGAGACCTATGCCAATAGGCGCACTGAACTTAGACATACTATAAACTTAAAAGTTAGCGAAACAGGAAAGTTCAGGAAGAAAAGGCTGATTGATTGATTGAACTGATTAGTAGTCTATTCGTAGTATTTTTTAACTATAGCGTTCTCAGGTCTGATTTGGTAATAACAGATGTTTACTGAGCCGAACTCCGAACAATGATGGTGAAACTAGCATTGAAAAAGCCATAACTCTTGCATTGATCTTCACCATTATTGCTTCATGATAATTATTGATAACGCATGACATCGCACACTGCACGAGAAACCGTTGTAACTCTGCAGGAGCTGCGGTTAAACCATACGTCATCTTTCGTACTCGCCAGACCTTGCTCCAACGGTCTTTTTGTGATTTTCAAGTTCCCAAGAGAAGGTACTAAATGCTTCCACACAACATTTTTCAAATAGAATTAAGTGTAGAGAGTAAGTTGTTATTGTGAGGCCTATGAGGGTGGCATGATCATGTCTGATCAAAACCTCTTTAACATGAATAAAGATTTAAAAAAAAATATTCTAATATAGATCCTGAGAGTTCTATCGCAAGGGCATAAAATATAACCTTCCGATTAGATGCCAACAATTTATAGATAATGACTTAATGAGATACTTTGATTCAATAAGTATGCCACATGTAGGAAAAAAAACGAGTTTTAATGTTTCAGTACAAATCAGCAATTTCATACCCCTAGCGTTTGCTTATATAACTTTGTCAATTATGCAAACGCTATAAAAAAAAGTTATTTATCGCTAGATAAATAAATTTTATAGCGTTGGGAACTATACTCGCCACTACAGAATCTTTTAATGGTGAGTATGACTCGCAATCGGCCATTTTTTAACACGCTTTTATTAGGTCGACCTGTATGTAACTAACTGTGTAATGGAATCTAAGGTAACTAATTTAACCATCTTCCAAGGGTCGTAGCATAATAAAAATTGACAGCTGTCTGTAGTTCTGATGACAATACAATAATATGGTACTGTTGAACTGATCTGATGATGGAGCCGGAAGATATGAACTGGAACTTCATGATGGAAAATCGTATCATAGCTGTTTTGGATTTTTTAGAAAAGTCTTGTAATGAACTTTGACCACGATTAGGTTTCAAGGTCTGATGATGAAGCCGGAAGATAGGCACTGGCATTCCATGATGGGATATCGTATCATAGTCGTGTTTGCATTTGTGAGAAAGGCCACGTCATGGACTTTGAACACGAACAGGTTTCAAGGTTATAACAAACCTAAAGAAAATCCGTTATCGGTTTTCTTAACCTTTTTGAATTACCGCGTAATACATAGATTTATTATTAGGTCGATCTGTAACGAACTAAATATGCAATAAAATCTAAGAATCTGAATTTAACGTACCTACTTACTTTTAATTGTTGTATCATCATGAAACTTGGCAATTATATGTAGATTAGACGACAATACAATATTATGGTACCATCGAGCTGGTCTGACGATGGAATTAGAAGGTGGCTAGTGGAACCTTGGACTGCCTACTAGTAAACATTTCTAATTTCTGCTCATTACATTAGTCTTAAAAGCGTATTTTTGGTTTTTTAAACTATTAATTTTATTTGCGAATATGATTCACTTTTCAGATTCTTCTCGTTTACACTACTGTTGCGCTACTGGCGCTTTTTTTTTACTCGTACAGTAAGTGTTAATGAAACCTGAATAGGAGATTATCGCCTCTATCACATTTTATTACTTTTTTTTTTTAGATGAAAAAATCATCGAATGACATCTCCCGTTCTGCGTTGTTCACCATCCGCAAGCCCGCGCCTATGGTTTCCGGAGATCGGCTCGTGATCCCCGACACCCGGGTCGACTCCCGCGTCGGCTGGTGCGTGAAGAAGAGAGTTTTCTCTCCCTCACGCGTTCTGCCTCCTCCTTCGCTAGCATGACTTGCTTCGCAGAAGGAAATGACTGCATCCTATTGCCCCTCGCCCCGCACAATGGTCTGAACCAGCGCCGGGAGATAGAGGTCTCCGCCACCGACCACCTCCACGAGGACACGGCGGTGCTCCACCCAAGCTGGGCACACCTCCTCAGTATGCTCCACCGTGTATGGCTTCTACCACTGGGGAGACCACTGGGGGCCAGGCCCCCCCTGGAAAATATCTCTAGATACGCCAATGAAGACAACACTGCTTTGAAAAAATAATTCTTATATTAATATTCATACTTACGCATAATTAAATAAAAAAAAAACATTAAATTCAGGTCTGTGACCCATATAAGATAGAAGGTTACACATGTACCTACCATTGGTCGGCCTACATTAATTAGAATTACATGCAAAAAAAATAATAATAATAGTGAAGTTTTAATTAAATTTAGAAACACATTTTTAGGGTTCCGTAGCCGAATGGCAAAAAATGGAACCCTTATAGTTTCGACATGTCTGTCCGTCTGTCTGTCTGTCCGTCCGTCCGTATGTCACAGCCATTTTATTCCGAAACTATTAGGACTATACATGTAAAACTTGGTAGATAGATGTATTCTGTGAACCGCTTTCCGATTTTAAGAGAAAATTAAAAAAAAAAACATTTAAAATAAAGGGGGCTGCCCATACATGGAACTGAAACTTAAAATATTTTTTTTCATGAAACCTACACGTGTGTGGTATCTATAGACAGGTCTTTAAAAATGACATTAAGGTTTCTAAAGTGACATTTTCATAAAGTTAATCGTTTAAAAGATATACGCTTCCAAAGTGGTAAAATGTGTGTCCCCCCTCTAACTTCTATAATAATGAAGTGAAAAATCTAAAAAAACCATATGTTGTAGATCTTAATGTAAACTTCAACCAAAACTGGTTTGAACGAGATCGAGTTGGCAGTTTTTGAGATACAGTATATTTTCTAAAACCGCAAATATAACTTTGTAATTCATACAAATACTATGAAAAACAAAGTTATTTGGTGTAGTTGTAAAAATTGTAAATAAGCTAGTTTTAAGAAATTTTTAAGGTTTTTTTTTTTCAATTAAATATATTAAGTATATTATATTTATTATAGTTTCCACGGAACCCTTCATGGGCGAGTCCGACTCGCACTTGGCCAATTTTTTTCTTACAGTTTCAGTTAAATTTGTGCATTTTTAACCGACTTCAAAAATAGGAGGAAGTTCTAAGTTCGTCTTGAAATTTTTTTATGTATGTTACCTCATATCATATTATTCGAAAACGATGCGCTTCTCTCCGGCACAAAACGGATACCAGCACCCACGGCATGTTGAGAGCATTGAGTGACCGGGTGGGACTGCCCGATGCTTGGTCGATGAGTGACACTGCACACACAGGTCGGTTCTAGATAGCTGTAAGTACGTGCATTTATTTTATTTTGTCTTTATTACTATTATGTTATTATTATTCTGCCTATTTGTGATTTTTATGAGTGTATTGTGTTATTTTCATGTACCTAATTTGTGTTTCGTTTCTATTATGACATTTTTTTGTTATTTGTGAAATAATTCGTTTATGTTATTTTGTTATTATTCTTATTTGTCTAATAATTTAATTCTATATGGACTTCAATGTTTGCAAATAAATGACTATTATTATTATTTTTATCTGGGGGCACGGCAGTGCCCCCGCCAAGTCGAGCAAAAAAGCGGCACAGCCGTACCATTCTTTTCTCGAAGCAATTCAGGCCATTTTCGACACCCTATAACTTCGTTGTGGATAAAACTAGAAGCCTGAATTTTCAGTAACCAAACAGGCATTGTATAAACACGGTATATTTCAAATTTCATTCAATTTGAACCAGTAGTTTAAGAATTATAACGAGTCAAAGTTCCTTAATTTTGTAAATTTTGTCACTCACTGACTGACCGATCATCAAAAGTCTAAAGCACTTCTAGCAGACATAGAAGCTTCAAATTTGGAATACAATTAGTGTTTAGTATATAATAATAATAATAATAATCTGTGGCCCGGCTGTCAACAAGCACGTCAAAAATTTTTTCATCCCGATTTTATCAATAATTTTGATATAAAATAGTTATTTTAAAATGTTCGATAAAACGAAAATAGTGAAAAAAAAAACTACAATTCATGAATCCCACACTACATCTACTATATATAAAATGGACTAATGTGAAGTAAAACTTCGTGCATTGAATGAAAAAAATGTTGACTAGAAACCGGGCACGATTGCTCAGAGCTACACGTCCAAGATCTTCGGATTCGTCGCTCAGCTCCGCCTCGCAGCCGCCGGGACCAGCTCCAGCCGTGAGTGAAGAGACTCCGGCCGCTGCAGTTGCGTCGAGCTCGAGCGACGAATACTTCTCGCCGCCGACGACACCACCACCTGCGCGTCAACGGGGAAGAGGCCGACCTCCGGCCTGCTTGGAACCTCGAGGCCCGCCGGCTTCTGATAGGGTTCCCGCTGCCGGTGGAAGTGTGCAGCGCATGCGATGGACTCAATCCATTAATGAGAACGTCATGCGCTCATACTATGGGGCTCCAGAGGGGGGAACTAACCTGACTGCGTACCGTGGTCGGATGCTCTCTCTGTTTCAGGTACTTGAGCCAACTGTCAACGTTTCGGCCCAGCGACTATCGGATCAAGTGCGTGTCATCCAACGTAACCATATGTTGGATGAAGCCGTACTTGATCGCCTTCGTTCGGAAATGAGTAGCTATGTCACTTCACATCCGACGCCGACTGTGGTGGTACCACCACAGCCCAACATCCAATTTGAGGAGAGTAGTGACAGAGTTACAAACGTAAGTACCCAGTATAATGAGGAATTGAGGAGTGCTTTGGAGTGTGCTATTCGGGAATATCGCAACATGCCGCCTGAAATAAGACCACGCTTGCCTCGTTTACCCATGCATAACAGGAATAGGGCACTGGTGGCTGCTCTGGATTCGCAGTTGTCAGACTATTTTGATAACTGCGAAGACCTCGCCGATACCCACTCTGTCTTATACTGCGCTGCTGTCGCGGCATGTTGTGTAGCTAATGTTAAAATTTCTAATGACATAGCTACACGACCTAAACCCGCTGTGCCAGCTTGGCAGTGTAGGATCGAGCGCCGAATCGGTGAGACCAGGGCATTCATTGGAAAACTTCTTTGCTTTAGGGGGGGCAACTCTCGCCCGAGAGTGATGCGCTTTGTGAGACGGGCGTTTTTGGGAACCAATATTCACCCACAAAATTATATGTCCTGTGTCACGGAGCACATCGACTTCCTAAAGCAGAAGGTGTATGCATGGGCAAACCGCATTCGGAGGTATGGACGGCGAGTGGAGCGATTCGTCCAGAATCGCACATTCCGAAGTAACGAAAGGTGGGTATATAGGGCTTGGGAGCGACCGGAGCAAGGTGCGACTGATATGTGCCTACCCGATGATGACGCCTTATGTACATTCTGGCGCAACATCTGGTCGGTACCTGTCAGTCACACCGAAGGCGATTGGACTCGGGAGGTCGAGCGAGTCTGCGATCCAATACCAGAAATGGGGGCAATCACTATCAGCCCCCAAGATGTAGCCCATGCAGTCCGTCCGCTGCCTAATTGGAAGTCTCCAGGGCCGGATGGACTGCATAACTTTTGGATCAAGTGGCTAACAAGATCGCACACCCGCTTGGCGTCTCAGTACCAATCTGCCCTAGAATCTGGCTCGCTACCTGAGTTCTTTACCACTGGAGTTACCCACCTGCTCCACAAATCTGGTAGCACCGCGGAACCCAAAAATTATAGACCAATCACGTGTCTACCAACGGTCTATAAGGTTCTGACATCCATTTTGAGGGTTAAAATTAACAAACACATTGAAAACAATCACATCATGTCGCCCTCTCAAAATGGATGTAAGAATGGATCCCGTGGTACTAAGGAGCTACTCCTCATTGATATGGCCATTAGCCAACAGGTTCGACGTTCCAAAAAAGATCTGTCGACATGTTGGATAGACTACAAGAAGGCCTATGACTCAGTGCCCCATACATGGCTCATGAGGGTGCTAGAATTGTATAAAATTAATGCAACTTTACGCACCTTTCTGACATCATGTATGGGACAATGGAGGACAGTTCTTCGCTATCCAGGATGTCGATATATCCCAAGGTACAGCGAACCGGTAAGGATCGAGCGAGGTATATTTCAGGGCGATAGTTTGAGTCCGCTTTGGTTTTGCTTAGCCTTGAATCCTCTAAGCACACTGCTGGAGAATTCAGGTCTAGGCTATAGGTTGAAAAGAGGTGGTCAGGTTATTTCTCACCTCCTTTACATGGATGATTTAAAACTTTTTGGCGCCACTAGTCTACAACTGACGGAACTACTGAAGGTAACTGAAACTTTCAGTAGTGCCATTAGGATAGAGTTGCATGTAAAGCGAGGGGAGATTGTGGAATCCGTGGAATCTCAACCCTCGAATTCCATAAACCTGAGAAGCCTCTCCCCAACCGAAACCTATAAGTATTTGGGTATATCGGAAGCGTTAGGTATCAATGAAGTTGACATGAAGCAATCGCTGAAGGAGCGCTTCTTTGAACGCCTAAAGAAGGTATTTAAAAGCCTTCTATCGGGCGGAAATAAGGTGCGTGCCTTCAACGGTTGGGTCATGCCAGTGTTGATATACTCTTTCGGCGTACTCAAATGGACTCAAACTGAACTTGACGCCCTGGATAGGAGAGTTCGTACATTGCTGACTGCATATCGAATGCATCACCCACGCTCGTCAGTGATGAGGCTGTATATCCCGCGGAAATGTGGAGGTCGAGGCTTTTTGAATGCTAAAACTCTCCACAACCGCGAGGTATACAGTCTCAGGGAACATTTCCTTGCTTCTGAAGTGGGTATGCATCGAGATGTAGTAGCAGTGGACAAGGGACTCGCCCCGCTCTCCTTGGCTAATGAGAACTGGCGCAAACCTGCAGTGCTAGACACTAACGATTGAAGGGGGATATGGCAGAGTAAGGAGCTACACGGACGTTTTTTCCGGGCCCTTCATGGGCCCGATGTAGATCAATTAGCGTCCGTAGCTTGGTTGCGCTTCGGTGACCTCTTTGGGGAAACCGAAGGTTTTGTCTGTGCAATTATGGACGAAGTTATCATGACGAACAACTACCGGAAATTTATTGTGAAGGATGGCACGGTTGACATGTGTCGGGCATGTCACCGTCCAGGTGAATCAATTCGTCATATTGTCACTGGTTGTTCTCGTCTTGCTAATGGAGAATACTTGCATAGGCACAACCTTGCAGCCAAGATTATACATCAGCAACTTGCTCTGAAATATTCTCTTGTGGAATCGGAAGTGCCGTACTATAGGTATGTGCCCGACCCAGTTCTCGATAATGGCCTTATCACATTATACTGGGATCGGTCCATCATCACTGATAGGACTATTGTAGCTAATAAGCCTGATATAGTGGTGGTGGACCGAAACGAGAGGCGTGCCATGATTGTCGATATAACCATCCCGCATGACGAGAACCTCGTGAAAGCCGAGAAAGATAAGCAAATCAAATATCTTGACTTGGCGCATGAGATTGTCGACATGTGGGATGTGAACTCGGCAGTCATTGTACCGATAGTCATCTCAGCCAATGGCTTAATAGCCAAGAGCCTCGACCAACACCTTAGGAGGCTCTCGTTAGGCGGCTGGATCAAGGGCTTGCTTCAGAAAGCGGTACTCCTGGACACGGCGCGTATCGTTAGGAGGTTCCTCTCTCTAGAGCCCTGATCACCGGTAGCTTGGACCCTGTTCCCGATACCGGTGGGCTACTATTTTTTATATTTTTAAATGTTTTTTGTGTTTTATAGAAATATTTAAAAATGTAATTTATATGTGTATAATTAGAAATAAAGGAAATAATAATAATATATACTTTATTTCGGATACAGAAAATCCATAATGTGTTAGTAACAGAAATACTTAAACAACTATATTAGTAAAAAAAAAATTAATCAAACAAAATAAATTAACTTTAAAATATCGTCCCCTCTTAATTCAAATATTTATCATATGAATCAAGGAAAAACTATAATATTTTTCAATTTCGTTCCAGTTTTCTAGATACATCAACTGCATAAATAACTTTGTAATCCCATATAAATATATAGGATTACAAAGTTACATTTGCAGTTAATTAATCAGTGTACCTGTATAATATAATGAAATAATAGATGTAGGTGGGTACTTTTTTCTTTTTTTGGTGAAAAATATCATCGAATGACTTCTTCCGCTCGGATGTGTCAGAATTCTACTGACTAAAAACCCACCCTGTTCCTTCGGAAGCCCTAAAGTTCCGGGGCCGCGGTATCTCGATGGAACTTTCCCATAACCCGACAGGCAATGGCCCTATGAGGCCCCGTCACTGGTATTAACAGCTTTTTGAGGCGCGCATGGAACACAACGCGCCGCTGACCCGGGCCTGGTCCTTACCGGACGGTGAGCGACCCCTGCTCGCCATCCGCAGGCCCGCGCCTACGGTGGCCCGAAATCGACTCGCGATCCACGACGCCCGGGGCGTCTCCCCCGGCGGCTGGGGCGCGAGGAAGAGAGTTGCCTCTCCCTCGCACGTTAGGCCTCCTCCTTCGCTTGCATGACTGCTTCGGAGCAGGAGGTGACTGCATCCCATTCCCTCTCGCTTCGTTGGTCTAAGCCAGAGCAGGGCGCGAGAAGTCGCCGCCGCCGATCGCCTCTATGAGGATACGACGGTGCTCCACCCATGCAGGGCACACCTCGACCATATGCTCCACCGTGTCTTCCACTGTAGATAGGTACCTAGATATAATAATTATGCTCAAAGGTAACTTGTTAAATGGTCAACGGAATAAAAAAGCAAGAAGTATTAAGAGTATTGGGGAGTATTAAGTAGAGTAAATTGCCCGAAATTGCATAATTACTTGCTTATGGATTAACTTTAACCGAGACGTTTGACGAGTGCGGCATTAATTATTACTAACTAATGCAAAAGACGTACGTGCGTATCCATATGTGCGTATCAAAGCCTCCGAAAAAAACCCATAGAGACAGGGAGTGGGCTTTGAAAAAAACTTTAGCTGAAGTTCAAGAAGTAGTACCGGAAAATAAAAAAAGGAAGGCTACCTACAAAAATAAGAAAAGCTCATAAGACAGAGAGAGGGCTTTAAGAAAACTCGTTGTTGGTATACAAGAAGTAGAAGGTACCGGAAAAGAAAAAAGTAGGACTTTCTACAAAAAGCAATGAGATCCCATAAAAAACAATACTTGTCAAAAACCCAAGTCTCGCAACTTAGTTGTTCTACCGTAAAAAGTTGTGAGATCCATGTAATACCAAGTCGGTTATTAATTTATTCAGTCCCTACTTAAGGGACCTTCTGTCTTAAGTTGTTACATAATTATCTAACCTAACGACATCTTATAGTGACCATATCAATATTAAAAATCTTTACCGTTTTAAATAAATAGATTGACTTGGCAATCGCAATAAACAATTTAATTTATATATGTATTACTTGTGAGATATATTGTGTTTTCATGCGATGGCCGAGTCAATATATTTATTTAAAACGGTAAAGATTTTTAATATTGATATGGTCACTATAAGATGTCGTTAGGTTAGATAATTACGTAACAACTTAAGACAGAAGGTCCCTTAAGTAGGGACTGAATAAATTAATAACCGACTTGGTATTACATGGATCTCACAACTTTTTACGGTAGAACTACTAAGTTGCGAGACTTGGGTTTTTGACAAGTATTGTTTTTATGGGATTATTATATCTCGAAGACGGCCGGGTATACTTTCTAGTTGGTCCCATTGTCATCACGTTAGGATCTGATGATGGAATCTCTTCAAATATTATTTTTTGCAAAACATAAAACCGACTTCCATATCAAAACACTACAAAACCAAAAATAACTTTAATTTCGGGAGGCGGTGTGAAAAAAAAAAGAAAATACAAAACCAATAACACCGACTACCGAAATTAAAGTTATTTTTGGCTTTGTTGTGTTTTGATATGGAAGTCGATTTTATTTTTTGCAAAAAAGTTTTCATCTGTCTTATCTCATCATGTCAATAGCCTAATGGTGGGGCTTGTGATCGAGAGCTCGGGGGTGTGAACCCCACCCATTACATTTAACAAGATTGCTAGAAATGTGAATAACTCACATTGCTAGTTCAATTTTAAAAAATCTCACAGTCTAAGAGAGATTCTTGTTTAGTGCTAGAGCTAGCAGGGACGAAATAGCCACTCAAAGAAAGGCCATGGTAGAGCGAATGAAAATGATATTGGTTTGTATAGCAGTCACTTGTGGGCACAGCGTTCTGCACCCAAGTGTGGCTCTCTGCCGGCTTCTGTGTTCTCTATCACTTATGACCGTCAGCTTTTAAAGCAAGAGTGAACAGGCAGTTTCTGGGCCCATTCGTTCCATCATAGACCCCATCTATCACTTACCATCAGGCGTGATCGAGGTCAAGGGCGGGCTCATCCGCAATAAAAACGAAAAAAAACTTGTTTAAACAAGCTTTTGTGATCAATTTTTCAAACTATTGCACGTGAATTATTTAGACTAAATATGAACGTAAATCTATACTAATATTATAAAGCGGAAAAGTTTGTTTGTTTGTTTGCTTAAACGCGCTAATCTTCGAAAGTACTGGGTGGATTTGGATGCAATTTGGTATAGAAGTAGCTTGAAGCTTGAGGACTACTAGGCTACTTTTTACGCGACTGCAAAAAAGAAGAGTTATGTTTTTACCGTGATAGAATCCACGGGAGCGAAGCCCCGCGTGAGTACTAGTTTAATATAGTTACGTAAGTACTAAAAGTGGCTGCAGCAATTACCATTACTACTCTACCCTGTACTACTTCCCATACTAGTTCACTAAAACAATGTCTATTCCAAAGCCGGTCAGGAGCGGTAAACCACTTAAAATACTCCGCACTAAATAATACATAAGTTGACTGGATTGAACTTCGGAAGTTGGTCGTTCATCTTAATTTCCTTCCTGTCTTATCTCTCTCGAACAGTAGTCAATATTTGATTGACCACTCGGACCTACGAGTGACCGTGTAAGTAGTTAAAGTGATAATTTGATTGTGTGTGCCTTGTTTCCGTTGTGAGAGAGAGACATTCAGGTTGAATAGCAATATATTCTTCTTACACAGCGACGCTGATGTATCGGGCACATAATACATATTTAAATGTTTTTCTAAATATTAGCTTACAAAATTATTAATCCTCATTCGAGAAGATTTTATACGATAATATCAGTCGTGCGGAGCTTCACACCCGTGGACTTTATCACGATAAAAAACATAACCCTCCTTTTTACAGTCGAGTATAAAGTAGCGTTTAACCTTTCTCATGCTTCAAGCTACTTTCATACAAAATTTCAATGAAATCCACCCAGTAATTTCGAAGATTCAAACAAACAAACTTTCCGCTTTATAATATTAGTCTAGAAATCGTTCCAGTTTCCATTTTCCACCAGTACATAAACAAATGGTTCTTTTCGCATGCAGCAAAGTGAGAAAAAACTCGAATGAAAATACCTATGATCCGCTAGTTTACGCTAACACATAATGTCTTCTAAAAGTAGAATTTTAAAAGTGTTTCAGTTTTACAAACACGAGTTCTGTAAATCTTGAAAATTTTCGGAAAGAGTTGTGTCTAACTAAGCTGAAAAACTTACGGATTGCATTAACTTTAGAAATAAAACCCATTTATTGTTAAACTGACATTCATACGACACCTGATTTTCATTTATCTCTTCATTAATCAGTAAAATATATGTAGTACAAATATAGGACATGAGATCATATTACCTAACGTCTCGTTAGATATTGATAACTCTATTATTTCATACCTACTAGTTAATTACTTAAATCTGGTGACCATCTGTGATGGCAATCGGCAGAGCCTCGTCAATCAGCGACTAACACCACCATGTGCCATTAAGATTCAATGCCAAGCATATGGTCAAAATCTCGAAACCCAACTATGTATCATTATTTTGTATGCATCCATTAGCCCACGTCAAGGGATAAACAATACCGTACATTACAGTTTAATGTTGCCTCATATAATCCTTAATCCTTTAATACTATAATCCTTAAATAGGGGTTAACCCAAGAACAGGACAATTAGTTTTCAAGTTTATCAAAATACATGCACTGAAAATACAAATACAAATGCGATATTATGGAAAGTTATTGTGCTATATTTTGGCGTTGGAAACGGATGACATGGCGGATTGTGGGTATTTATAATCAACTTGACTAACTTCTGAAAGGGATCAGGAAGTCGGCTAAACTCATTGTCTGTCGCCGAAATAGTGGTATAAGTATCCTATAAGTTAGTAGGTAAGTAGAAGTGTAACCTAGTTACGTGCTTATGTAATTTGTCATTTTCAGGGATAAATACCTTTTAGTAAATCGAGTACCTCACCCACCGAAACCTTTGACCTAACAAAGTGGGTGTCGTCTTCCAGTAGATGTAGATGTAGCTAAATACCAATATTTTTCATGAAGTATCTGATCTATTTGACAAAATCTTTGTCCAGTTATGTGTCTTTAGTATTGTCACGACCATCAAAGATGTACAAATAAAAGCTCCAGCTTTTTCAGGCGCGGATGTATTTCGATGCGTTATCATTGCCACCCATCTCCAGGTCGACCGAATATTAGATCTAAGATAGATAGAATACTCTTTATTGTACACCAATAATTTAAACAAACACTTGAATGACAATAATGCAAATTATGGTTACAATGGCGGTCTTATCGCTGATACGATATCTTCCAGACAACCTGAACATAAAACAAAGAGAGGAGGGGAAAGTCAGTGTACTTACTTCAAATATATAACATACACAAAAAGTAACTAAAGTAGTTAATAAAAGTATAATATATATATAGGTATATATAATACAATACAATACATAAATAAGTATAAATAAATATATATGTTTTGTATATATAAATATGTCATAAGGAGAGAAATACAAGGTAAAATCATAGAAGTGTATAAAAATGATTGACAACAGAGCTTTTAAAAGCAGCAAGTGACTGCAACACAACTTGGATATTATTGATCCGTGCAACTATTATTATTTAACCCCAAGCAGTAGTAATTTATGTACATACTGATTATAAATGCGTTTTAGATTTTTATTTACTTTTACGTGCTCTGTGATTTTGACAGAATTCGGAAAGTATTGATTTGCTATTACATATTACTAATGCTTATAATATTAATATTATACTGCTATTATGCTACGAAACATTCGGATATGGTAGCAGTAGATTGTTTTGGTTCGGATTTACGTTATATGACTAACAACATAGCCAGGGTACAAAAGAATAAAGTTAGCAAGAAATCTAAATTACAGTCGTAAAGTTTTATGGCATAACCATTGTCGGGTATCGATTCGATCTGAGATCAACAGGATAAAGGAATTCTGTGGAATGTTCCCTACTAGCTTTAAAACATAAAAGTTACCAAAGGAGATTGCCCGATTTGTATGCTCGGTATGGGGTGGAGCAGCTAAGTCGTATTTTATAGACCTAGAGAGAGCACAGAGATCCTTGATTAAGGTCATGTACGGTAGGCCCTACAGGTTCCCTACTAAAACTCTATATGCAAGCTCTAAGCTCCACATACTACACATGGTACTAAGATATCACAAAACTCTACCCTTTAACAATGCCAAACTTAAAAAAAGATGGTGTGATTTAGTTGCCCCTACATACTCAGCACGTTCAATTTTTGCTAGTCGCCAGAATGTAACCCAAGCCCCACGCGTTTATAATAAAGTAAATCGCATACCTACCCTATGCAGCTGTATGAGTGTAAGAAGACATTGACGGATTGGGTCTTCACACTTAATTATGATGCTGTGGAGGACATTTTGGCGACCCTGGGTTGAATGTCATGCATGCAGATACACTCAGACATACACACACACACACACACACCCTCTAGCACAACTCCATACTCATTCACACACACACATGCACACAAAATATACATTCACACACACATAAACACACGTATAAACACACATTTATAAAAAAAACACTCTAGTTTCAAACACTGCCATAAACACGATTTTCATTATTTTTCAAATTTTTTCTTGTAAAAATGTGTAACTTATACCTAATTAGCACAACAAAATAATTGTTAAATAATCGAGGAAGAGCGAGGTTTATCCCATCACAAGTATCTTCGGATTACTTTCTGGGAAGCCCCGGCAACTTACGAGTAATTTTATAAATTTAAGATAATAAACACATTTTTATTTTTATTTATTTATTTGTAAGGAAGATTTTTATTTTAATTATTTATTATTATTTTAATTCGTTACAGTTCAATCGATAAAAACTACTTTGTTAATAAGGGGTTTTCTAAATAAATTTTTTTTTTTTTTTTTTTTTTTTTTTTTTTTTAGGTAGGGCCACTTGTAGATCAGCACACTAAGGCTGTGAGTCTACTTAACCGGACTTTCCTGTGGTGACCTCTAATAAATTAAAGGCCCCCAGCCAGGGCTTACAAACTAAAATATACTTAAAAACTAATGACCGCACGCTAAGGGCACTCCCTGTGGAGTACGGGCCTCGGCATAGCGGGGTCATTTCGGGAGGGCAGCAAAGGGACAGGCTGGGTCATATTGTTTACGGGAGTATTTATTGCTACTGGCTCAGCATCGCGGGCTGGCTCGTTTGGCAAAGGTCGGGGAGGATTTTCATTACCAGTACGCGGACGTCGCGATGGGCCTCGTCGGCGAGGCCGGAATAAGGAACGCGTTCTGTATCTGTGTCTTCTAAGAGTGCTGGTTTCCCTACTGCTCTCTTGTCGGATGGTGGTGGGGTCGTCAGGCTCGTCTAGGATGTTACGCGGGCGACGAACCCGAGAAATCTTGGAGGGTCTGTATCGGGCGGCCGATACGATCAGGGGGTTAGTGTGGGTCTCAGCAGAGGTGAAGTAACGCACTGACATGCGTTTCAACACTTGCTTTATGGTCGGGAGTTTGAGGTCTACGTGGAGATCCTCGTTCCTACAGAACCAGGGCGCGCCCGTGGCCTTTCGGAGAAAACGGTTCTGAATGACTTGCATCCTATGGATCTGATTGGGACTGGCATGAGCAAACACCGGACAGGCATACGTCATGATAGGACGTATGCATGTCGTGTATATTCGGATTTTACATTTAAGGGAGAGCTTGCTGTGTTTATTCAGCAGGGCGTGGAGCCTACCGAGAGCGAAAGCGGCTCGCGAGCGAACCGACTTTATGTGCTCACTGAAATTCAGGAACTGGTCGAGGATCACACCTAAGTATTTGGCTCGCTTCTCCCAAGGGATTGGCTTGCCGAACATAGTGATCGGGCGTGGGGGGGTGAACTTTTTATGCTGGCGAGCCCTGCGAAACAGGACTGCTTGACTTTTGTCGGGATTTACCTCAATCCTCCATTTCCTAAACCAATCGCCTAGTGCGTTGGCTGAGGTCTGGAGGGTATGAGCGATGCTAACGGGATTATGTCCCGAGTAGTAGATGGCCGTGTCGTCGGCAAACAGGGATAACTCTACTGGGGGCTTTTTGGGGATATCGCTAGTGAATAGCGTGAAGAGTGGGGGGGAGAGCACGGCGCCCTGAGGGACGCCGGCTCTGATAGGGCGGTTCTAATAGGGCGGTTCTAAATAAATATGGCTAACACATTGATATACAAAAACCCAAGATGCACACTGAACGTCTCAAAACCGTCCGCATAAAATGAGTGCTTAACAATGACGTATTATAATAGACGCCTCATATATTAGTTCCCACAAAACACCTCTCAAAAACGGCACGAAACACACATAGAGAATTACTATCTAATACGTGTAAAGAAAGGGACAGAAAATAAATGCCTTCTTTAGGTACACCTGATGTTAGAGAGAGATGAATATACATCTTTAGTTAACAACTTTCCCTAACGTCACGTGACTGACTTCATTGATACGCTAGCCGCCATCAGCCGTGTAGAAAATTTAAAATAAAAAATGTATTTCTGTTGATATTTACCTATGAAATGACACATTTTGACCTCTCAGGGAAGCAGTATAATTAGTGCAACGTCTGAAAACACACAAAGGCATGCCTTTTCCTAATTTTCTTTTAAAACACATTTTTTCTTAAG
Organism: Tholera decimalis; assembly: GCA_943138885.2. Classification (NCBI taxonomy): domain Eukaryota; kingdom Metazoa; phylum Arthropoda; class Insecta; order Lepidoptera; family Noctuidae; genus Tholera; species Tholera decimalis. Next base: position 21,272,056 of record OW964556.2, read on the forward strand.
ATGTGTAGTGTAGCGATCGCGACACAGGTTCGTGCGTAACTAAACAGACACGAGGCACTTACCTTGATTTCAACTTGCCATTTTAGAGCGCGGATAACGTATCTATAGTTTATCATTTTATCTTTGGTGCTTAATTCTAAATTATGCGCTCATTTCAAATAGTACCGCGTCACTCGCGTCTAGGTACACACGTCAAAAATGCCAAAATTTTCTTTGACAAATTGTAACAATATCACGTAAAGAAGGCTAAAAAAGGATGGGATATCGAATTTTCGGTAAGTAAAAAAGTTTATTGATTAGTTTTTATTGTTTTTATGACTGATTATAGGAAGCAATATGTGATTTGGATTTAATTTGTCATAAAATTTTACTCAACGGTCAAAGTGTAATACGGCAAATTTTCAGTGTCAAAACAACGTATTATGGAATCTTTTTTTATTTTAGTCGCATAATAAAAATTACCCTGTTGAACAAATAATGGAGTCGATTTTTTTTATTGTATTATTTATTTTTTATTAATAAGTTTATGCTTTAATATCCATATTGTCCATACTAATATATATTAATACTAATAATATTATAATTGCGAAAGTAACTGTCTGTCTGTATGTTACCTTTTCACGCCTAAACCGCGAACCGATTTAGATGAAATTTGGCACGGGAATAGTTTAGGATCGTAGAAAGGACATAGGATAGTTTTTATCCCGAAATTCCCACGCGATCAGGGTTTACGCGGGAACAACCTCTACGCGAACGAAGTCGCGGGCAAAAGCTAGTATTTAGAATAGATTAAAATAAACTTTATTGTACACCAAAAGTTAAACACATTTATTTTACAATAATTAATACTAATTTAGTTTTTGGCAAATATGTATACGTTATAATAATATACTGAAGGAGAAGAGGTCGTCAATTTTACGGTTTTTTTAATGTTCATAAATTAAATAAATATTGAACATAAAAATATTACATCTTTCAAGTGAAGCCCCTGACTCCTATGCTAAGCGAGCCTGTGTTACAGGAATCAGTCTCCTACGCTATATATTACATTAAAACACTTTCGGGCAAAAGTGTCTAGACGTTAGTTTAGTGTGACATTTGGGAACTTTACAAACGGGAAACCCAGTGCGTTTGCTTATTAAATCTGGGCTTACTGGTAACAACCTGTGTCTACGTAGTATGGTACGGAGGATATATATATATTGGGGAACTGTAAATACTTGAGCTTCCGAGTATAGCAGTCCAGTGGGATAAATTCGTATTTTGAACGACATCACTAAGTACTATACGGCCGACGGATCTTGGCGAGTGTGAACATAGGCTCTGCGAACTGAAAAAAAAAGAAAAAAAAAAGAAAACTGTTACTTCCATTTTTTTTATAAACCTATCTATACTAATTTTATAAAGCGGAAAAGTTTGTTTGTTTGTTTGCTTGAACGCGCTAATCTTCGAAATTACTAGATGGATTTGGATGCAATTTGGTATGGAAGTAGCTTGAAGCTTGAGGAAGATTATAAGCTACTTTTTACGAGACTGCAAAAATGGAGAGTTATGTTTTTACCGTGATAGAATCCACGGGAGCGAAGCCCCGTGTGAGTACTAGTGTACTAATAAAATTTCCCTAAGTACAAATAAAATAAATATCAAGAAACATCGAGAATGAAGACTCCAAAATTATTACATAAATTAAAAATTCAATTTCTAAACCTCACCTTTCGATAATGGCAAATTTTAATCACGAACACACACAATATTATTTACACTTAATACTTTTATACATATACACTTAATAGGTACTTTTTATATATTTACACTTAATAATACTTAATCACTGTCACTGAGGGGGGAAATCCCTAACATAAAATCGTCGATCCCTTGTGTACCATGTGAGGTACTTGGCATAGGTTCATCATCGCAATCGTCGCTCTCACTTTCAGACTCACTTTCCGAATCTGAAGCTGTATTAATGATGATTTCTTGTTCCGTCATTTCGTCAATAATGTGGTCGCTCTTTCTATATTCATCTTCGACCTCTTGCACTTTTCTGCATAAAACTTTCCATTCTTCCGGACCCATTAAATTTTCTTTTTCCTGTATGAGCTCCATTGTCCGGCTACGTGCCCTTTAATGGCAGCCCACGCCATCTCGATGGGGTTTAAATCGGGATGATATGGGGGTAAACGAAGGACATCAGGGTTGTTTTTTTTTAAACATTTCATCTCGGTCGGCATTTCTTTTTCGGTTTTGTGGAAGTTATTTATGCATCTTTTTATTACACCTTGGTCAAAATTATCTATATCAGTAATAGGTTTTGATCTAGGCCTTTTTTTACCAGGCATGCGGAATACCGAAAATAAACCCGAAACATTACCTTCAGTTGCAATCCGCTGTATTGTGCGTTGGGACACTCCAGTTGCGTTAGCAACTCTTAAATAAACGTTGTCCACATCTTTTACACCCTCTTCTTTTTCTTTTTTCATATACCGCATTAAATCATAAATACATTTTCTTTGTTGGCGATTTAAAACCCTATTGTGCTTTGGTGGCATATTTAACTAATAATATAAGTGCCAACTGACACTTGCACAAAATAACACAATAACTTAAAAACAATAATAAAAATTAACGAAAGTAACAACGAAAAGTTTTGTAACCGACTGCACTTAAGACAGAGATAGCGACACGAACACGACACCGATGCTAACGTGTGACTGAGACATATTACCGTGTACCGAATATTGCCGAATAAGCACGAAGCTTTACGAAGTACCAAAAAAGGGATGTCCAATTGGCGTGCCTGAGGGTGTTGTTTAATCGACTGAAATCAAATCGATTGAAATCAAATCACAAAAATATATTTATTTTCCATGTTATATTGAGGTTTTATATTTAAATTATATTGAAATTTTCTCAAACAGTCGTTAATAGATAATTGATATTCAAGTAAATCACGACTTTCATTTGAGAAAATACTTTCTTTTAGTTTTTTTTTTTATTAATGTCGAAATCTCGTTTAATAACGACAAAATGTTTGTAAACCTTATTTCGTTTAATATATTCTATAAACAAAAATTAATAAATTCTAACTATCGATTGCGATATTTGATCGATTAAAGGGTCGATTGTATTCACATAAGGTCAATCTCTAGCCTAGATTAGCGCTCCCCGCACGTCGCCATTTGGTTCCTAAAAAGAGTTACTGCGCAATCTTCTGCGCGAAGTTCGGACTCGCCAAGAACCGTCGGCCGCTCAGTATTGCCTGTTGTGCGCGTTCCGCTCTTGGTATTACAATTTTAAACGTACCTCCACATACTGGAATAATTTAAACTATTTAATAATTAGAATAAAAATATATTTCATGTATATCGATTAATTATGGGATAACTTATGGGTTCACGAGATGCGGCTTGCTAATGATAAAAGTGTGTGTGAGTATTGCTTTGGCGCAACACCAATCTCATTAAAAACTTATTTTTATACTTTAGTTTTTCTCGTGACCAAATACGATGCGGAGAACGGACATCAATCGTCAGCCAACAAAGGCGAGAGATTTGATTTTTTTTCATGCCGAATTTTTTTGACGAAGGTAAATTATGTATATCACGGTAAAAGGTATAAGCCTTATTGAATTAAAAAATTTAATAAACGATTTTAACAGTTAATATTTGTTTCATTGATATACACATAATCTACCTAAAAACATTTACGCTATAATTACGTTTTTTGAACACAATTTAACAAACTTTTATAATACTAACAAAAATGTTTTATAAAATAAGTCTCCACTTGCATCTTGTCCTATTCCTACACCTTGAGGTGTACGCCAAATATGAGTTTATGTAGTGTTCTTGATGACGAACACTATTGGATAAATAAACACTTCTCATAGTCGATGCGAGTAAACACGATGACAATAATAGGTTGCATAAATTCATAATAGGCCTACCTACATTGATAAATAATAAATGTTAGCCCATTGATATACTAAAAACCCAAGATGCACAGTCTCGAAGAAAAGTGACGCTCGAAACTGTCGCCAAACACTCACCACCTACGTAGATAGATATGCTATAAGTACAAAATATGTTTTTGCAAATTCTATCTTATGACAATTGTTTAAAGTTGTTTTTACAAAGCAGTGTGCGAAAGGCAATCAAATTTTACGACTGACGTTGGTCGATAGGAATAGGACAAGATGCAAGTGGAGACTTATTTTATAAAACATTTTTGTTAGTATTATAAAAGTTTGTTAAATTGTGTTCAAAAAACATAATTATAGCGTAAATGTTTTTAGGTAGAATATGTGTATATCAATGAAACAAATATTAACTGTTAAAATCGTTTATTAAATTTTTTAATTCAATAAGGCTTATACCTTTTACCGTGATATACATAATTTACCTTCGTCAAAAAAATTCGGCATGAAAAAAAATCAAATCTCTCGCCTTTGTTGGCTGACGATTGATGTCCGTTCTCCGCATCGTATTTGGTCACGAGAAAAACTAAAGTATAAAAATAAGTTTTTAATGAGATTGGTGTTGCGCCAAAGCAATACTCACACACACTTTTATCATTAGCAAGCCGCATCTCGTGAACCCATAAGTTATCCCATAATTAATCGATATACATGAAATATATTTTTATTCTAATTATTAAATAGTTTAAATTATTCCAGTATGTGGAGGTACGTTTAAAATTGTAATACCAAGAGCGGAACGCACACAACAGGCAATACTGAGCGGCCGACGGTTCTTGGCGAGTCCGAACTTCGCGCAGAAGATTACGCAGTAACTCTTTTTAGGAACCAAATGGCGACGTGCGGGGAGCGCTAATCTAGGCTAGAGATTGACCTTATGTGAATACAATCGACCCTTTAATCGATCAAATATCGCAATCGATAGTTAGAATTTATTAATTTTTGTTTATAGAATATATTAAACGAAATAAGGTTTACAAACATTTTGTCGTTATTAAACGAGATTTCGACATTAATAAAAAAAAAACTAAAAGAAAGTATTTTCTCAAATGAAAGTCGTGATTTACTTGAATATCAATTATCTATTAACGACTGTTTGAGAAAATTTCAATATAATTTAAATATAAAACCTCAATATAACATGGAAAATAAATATATTTTTGTGATTTGATTTCAATCGATTTGATTTCAGTCGATTAAACAACACCCTCAGGCACGCCAATTGGACATCCCTTTTTTGGTACTTCGTAAAGCTTCGTGCTTATTCGGCAATATTCGGTACACGGTAATATGTCTCAGTCACACGTTAGCATCGGTGTCGTGTTCGTGTCGCTATCTCTGTCTTAAGTGCAGTCGGTTACAAAACTTTTCGTTGTTACTTTCGTTAATTTTTATTATTGTTTTTAAGTTATTGTGTTATTTTGTGCAAGTGTCAGTTGGCACTTATATTATTAGTTAAATATGCCACCAAAGCACAATAGGGTTTTAAATCGCCAACAAAGAAAATGTATTTATGATTTAATGCGGTATATGAAAAAAGAAAAAGAAGAGGGTGTAAAAGATGTGGACAACGTTTATTTAAGAGTTGCTAACGCAACTGGAGTGTCCCAACGCACAATACAGCGGATTGCAACTGAAGGTAATGTTTCGGGTTTATTTTCGGTATTCCGCATGCCTGGTAAAAAAAGGCCTAGATCAAAACCTATTACTGATATAGATAATTTTGACCAAGGTGTAATAAAAAGATGCATAAATAACTTCCACAAAACCGAAAAAGAAATGCCGACCATAAACAAATTACTAGCCAAACTCAAACGGGATATAAATTTTCAATGTGGTAAAACGAGCTTAAAGATAATAGTCAAAAACTTGGGTTTCAAGTGGCGAAAGACCGAAACTAATAGAATGGTTCTTAGAGAGAAGACCGACATTCGCCTGAAAAGGATTTTGTACTTGAAAGCAATGAAAAAATACAGGGATGAAGGGCGACCAGTTGTATTCACTGATGAGTCATATGCTCACTCATCACATACAAAAGGTAAAGGTTAGTCAGACGGTTCCGCTCAAGGACTAAAGCGCCCGATATCAAAAGGTCAGCGGATAGTTATGGTACACGCTGGGTCAGAAGCAGGATTTGTTCCGAACGCCCTACTGATGTTTAAATCTGGAAGCAAAACTGGAGACTATCATGATGACATGAATTTCACAAATTACGAGAAATGGTTACGGACCCAACTGATTCCAAATTTGACCCCTAACTCGGTGGTGGTTATCGACAATGCTCCATACCACAACAAACTCATGGATCCTGCCCCTACAACTAATGACAAGAAGGCAAAAATGCAATCGTGGTTAGTAGAAAGGGGTATACCCTATGAAAAGGAAATGTGTAAACCTCAACTTTACGATCTAATAAAAAAAAAACAAAGACGTGCATAAAAAATACGTAATAGATGAAATGTTTAAAAAAAAACAACCATGATGTCCTTCGTTTACCCCCATATCATCCCGATTTAAACCCCATCGAGATGGCGTGGGCTGCCATTAAAGGGCACGTAGCCGGACAATGGAGCTCATACAGGAAAAAGAAAATTTAATGGGTCCGGAAGAATGGAAAGTTTTATGCAGAAAAGTGCAAGAGGTCGAAGATGAATATAGAAAGAGCGACCACATTATTGACGAAATGACGGAACAAGAAATCATCATTAATACAGCTTCAGATTCGGAAAGTGAGTCTGAAAGTGAGAGCGACGATTGCGATGATGAACCTATGCCAAGTACCTCACATGGTACACAAGGGATCGACGATTTTATGTTAGGGATTTCCCCCCTCAGTGACAGTGATTAAGTATTATTAAGTGTAAATATATAAAAAGTACCTATTAAGTGTATATGTATAAAAGTATTAAGTGTAAATAATATTGTGTGTGTTCGTGATTAAAATTTGCCATTATCGAAAGGTGAGGTTTAGAAATTGAATTTTTAATTTATGTAATAATTTTGGAGTCTTCATTCTCGATGTTTCTTGATATTTATTTTATTTGTACTTAGGGAAATTTTATTAGTACACTAGTACTCACACGGGGCTTCGCTCCCGTGGATTCTATCACGGTAAAAACATAACTCTCCATTTTTGCAGTCTCGTAAAAAGTAGCTTATAATCTTCCTCAAGCTTCAAGCTACTTCCATACCAAATTGCATCCAAATCCATCTAGTAATTTCGAAGATTAGCGCGTTCAAGCAAACAAACAAACAAACTTTTCCGCTTTATAAAATTAGTATAGATAGGTTTATAAAAAAAATGGAAGTAACAGTTTTCTTTTTTTTTTTCTTTTTTTTTTCAGTTCGCAGAGCCTATGTTCACACTCGCCAAGATCCGTCGGCCGTATAGTACTTAGTGATGTCGTTCAAAATACGAATTTATCCCACTGGACTGCTATACTCGGAAGCTCAAGTATTTACAGTTCCCCAATATATATATATCCTCCGTACCATACTACGTAGACACAGGTTGTTACCAGTAAGCCCAGATTTAATAAGCAAACGCACTGGGTTTCCCGTTTGTAAAGTTCCCAAATGTCACACTAAACTAACGTCTAGACACTTTTGCCCGAAAGTGTTTTAATGTAATATATAGCGTAGGAGACTGATTCCTGTAACACAGGCTCGCTTAGCATAGGAGTCAGGGGCTTCACTTGAAAGATGTAATATTTTTATGTTCAATATTTATTTAATTTATGAACATTAAAAAAACCGTAAAATTGACGACCTCTTCTCCTTCAGTATATTATTATAACGTATACATATTTGCCAAAAACTAAATTAGTATTAATTATTGTAAAATAAATGTGTTTAACTTTTGGTGTACAATAAAGTTTATTTTAATCTATTCTAAATACTAGCTTTTGCCCGCGACTTCGTTCGCGTAGAGGTTGTTCCCGCGTAAACCCTGATCGCGTGGGAATTTCGGGATAAAAACTATCCTATGTCCTTTCTACGATCCTAAACTATTCCCGTGCCAAATTTCATCTAAATCGGTTCGCGGTTTAGGCGTGAAAAGGTAACATACAGACAGACAGTTACTTTCGCAATTATAATATTATTAGTATTAATATATATTAGTATGGACAATATGGATATTAAAGCATAAACTTATTAATAAAAAATAAATAATACAATAAAAAAAATCGACTCCATTATTTGTTCAACAGGGTAATTTTTATTATGCGACTAAAATAAAAAAAGATTCCATAATACGTTGTTTTGACACTGAAAATTTGCCGTATTACACTTTGACCGTTGAGTAAAATTTTATGACAAATTAAATCCAAATCACATATTGCTTCCTATAATCAGTCATAAAAACAATAAAAACTAATCAATAAACTTTTTTACTTACCGAAAATTCGATATCCCATCCTTTTTTAGCCTTCTTTACGTGATATTGTTACAATTTGTCAAAGAAAATTTTGGCATTTTTGACGTGTGTACCTAGACGCGAGTGACGCGGTACTATTTGAAATGAGCGCATAATTTAGAATTAAGCACCAAAGATAAAATGATAAACTATAGATACGTTATCCGCGCTCTAAAATGGCAAGTTGAAATCAAGGTAAGTGCCTCGTGTCTGTTTAGTTACGCACGAACCTGTGTCGCGATCGCTACACTACACATCTTAAGAAAAAATGTGTTTTAAAAGAAAATTAGGAAAAGGCATGCCTTTGTGTGTTTTCAGACGTTGCACTAATTATACTGCTTCCCTGAGAGGTCAAAATGTGTCATTTCATAGGTAAATATCAACAGAAATACATTTTTTATTTTAAATTTTCTACACGGCTGATGGCGGCTAGCGTATCAATGAAGTCAGTCACGTGACGTTAGGGAAATTTGTTAACTAAAGATGTATATTCATCTCTCTCTAACATCAGGTGTACCTAAAGAAGGCATTTATTTTCTGTCCCTTTCTTTACACGTATTAGATAGTAATTCTCTATGTGTGTTTCGTGCCGTTTTTGAGAGGTGTTTTGTGGGAACTAATATATGACGCGTCTATTATAATACGTCATTGTTAAGCACTCATTTTATGCGGACGGTTTTGAGACGTTCAGTGTGCATCTTGGGTTTTTGTATATCAATGTGTTAGCCATATTTATTTAGAAAACCCCTTATTAACAAAGTAGTTTTTATCGATTGAACTGTAACGAATTAAAATAATAATAAATAATTAAAATAAAAATCTTCCTTACAAATAAATAAATAAAAATAAAAATGTGTTTATTATCTTAAATTTATAAAATTACTCGTAAGTTGCCGGGGCTTCCCAGAAAGTAATCCGAAGATACTTGTGATGGGATAAACCTCGCTCTTCTTCGATTATTTAACAATTGTTTTGTTGTGCTAATTAGGTATAAGTTACACATTTTTACAAGAAAAAATTTGAAAAATAATGAAAATCGTGTTTATTTCAGTGTTTGAAACTAGAGTGTTTTTTTTTTATAAATGTGTGTTTATACGTGTGTTTATGTGTGTGTGAATGTATATTTTGTGTGCATGTGTGTGTGTGAATGAGTATGGAGTTGTGCTAGAGTGTGTGTGTGTGTGTGTGTGTATGTCTGAGTGTGTCTGCATGCATGACATTCAACCCAGGGTCGCCAAAATGTCCTCCACAGCGTCATAATTAAGTGTGAAGACCCAATCCGTCAATGTCTTCTTACACTCATACAGCTGCATAGGGTAGGTATGCGATTTACTTTATTATAAACGCGTGGGGCTTGGGTTACATTCTGGTGACTAGCAAAAATTGAACGTGCTGAGTATGTAGGGGCAACTAAATCACACCATCTTTTTTTAAGTTTGGCATTGTTAAAGGGTAGAGTTTTGTGATATCTTAGTACCATGTGTAGTATGTGGAGCTTAGAGCTTGCATATAGAGTTTTAGTAGGGAACCTGTAGGGCCTACCGTACATGACCTTAATCAAGGATCTCTGTGCTCTCTCTAGGTCTATAAAATACGACTTAGCTGCTCTAAAAAATTTAATAAACGATTTTAACAGTTAATATTTGTTTCATTGATATACACACATTGTACCTAAAAACATTTACGCTATAATTACGTTTTTAGAACACAATTTAACAAACTTTTATAATACTAACAAAAATGTTTTATAAAATAAATCTCCACTTGCATCTTGTCCTATTCCTATCGACCAACGTCAGTCGTAAAATTTGATTGCCTTTCGCACACTGCTTTGTAAAAACAACTTTAAACAATTGTCATAAGATAGAATTTGCAAAAACATATTTTGTACTTATAGCATATCTATCTACGTAGGTGGTGAGTGTTTGGCGACAGTTTCGAGCGTCACTTTTCTTCGAGACTGTGCATCTTGGGTTTTTAGTATATCAATGGGCTAACATTTATTATTTATCAATGTAGGTAGGCCTATTATGAATTTTTGCAACCTATTATTGTCATCGTTTTTACTCGCATCGACTATGAGAAGTGTTTATTTATCCAATAGTGTTCGTCATCAAGAACACTACATAAACTCATGACAATTCGTAGATTGCAGATATATATATATATATACAGAGTTGATACGACAGAGGGGCATTAAATTACACTACGTATACTATACGTGTTTAGTGTTAATTCGATACAGTTAAAAAATTAAAAGTGCCAATTATTTATTTTTCAAACTAACTAAATAGCTTACAAGTCAGAGTAAAACGCAACCACCCTTTGTAAATAAATGTTACTGACCTTAGATACCTAGGTAACAAAGTGGCAACGTCGCGCGGCGTGTGTTAACTGTTGTCTTGGTCAGATTTATCGCTTTAAGGTGCATCTCATCAAAATAATTTGCGACTAAACTACTTCTCCTATTTAATTGATTTTTGGTACAGAGCTTGAAAATAGCTACCATTTTAGCATACGCAGTTTAAAGGAAAGCCCCTCGGTCGTATCAACTCTGTATATATATGGTACAATAATACGTATAAAAAGGACAGGGATAACATCAATCTACCTCATCGTCGTAAAACAAAATACCTATGCACTAACACAGTACCGTTGAAGTTGTCAAATGTTGAGATCTAATTGAGATGTAAACTGTCTATAGGTTATATATACTTAATTAAAAATAATTGTTTAGTGATATCGATTGCTCAATTGATTAAAAGATGGCATTAGTTATTTATTTGTTTGATACCTGGCAACTTTTTTTTTGTATACCAATTTACCATAGGTACTTTTCCTATCTCAATGGTGGTTACAGACTAATTGAATTAAACGGATGTCAACGTAATGTTTAACTATTAATTAACTTTAACTTTATTCCCAGGGTAAAAGAAATTGTATAAAAATATCCTGAACACAAAAAAATAAATCATATTTTTAGGTTATTATTAAAATCAAGCACAAGATACCACAAAAGGGATCTATCTGCTCCTTTGGGCGGTTTTTACTTATCTGAGTGGTTCTACTTTCGCTGTTTAAAATATTGATAAGCAATAATTTTTATGAAACCTCTCAGTGATATACGACAAATTACTTTGTTAAAAAGACGTTACTATATATATATATATATATATATATATCTATATCAATTATAATGGTTAATACGATGTAATTAACGAATAATCATCATCAAGTAACTTATCTTACCTTTTGGCTTTTGTAGACGAAGAAACCTATTGTACCTAGTGTTTCTTCCAGCAAAACTTTCACTAAATGTGTTTCTTTATTTAAAAATTTAAGAATACATATTATTATCTAATAAAAAAACACACGGTTAGGTACCATGCGTTTTTTATCTAATAAAAAAACGCACGGTATCTACCCATTATTTATTTGAGGGAGGGTCGTCAAATAACTCCTCTCGGTCTTGTGTGGTGAAGTGAAGCGACAGTGAATGTCAGGCATCTAGAAACTAAAAACCCACGCTGTTCCTTCAGTTGAACTTGCGTTTCGGTGCCACGGTATTTCGTAAGAACATACCCGCAACCCTGCCCATCTAAAATATCAGGCACACAGGCAACAGGAAAAAGTAGAAAAATATCAGACAATTGTATTTTTCTACTTTTTCCTGTAAAGTTTCTTTCCGGTCCTTTTCAACCATTGTTTACCGAGCGGCGGGTAAACTCACACAAACACGATTTTTTGTTGGTATGGTAGAGCAAACTATACCATGGATATATCACCGTAGGTATTTTTTTACTTTATCCCCTATCGGAGCTGCTTAAACACGCACATACTCTTACTACTTACTATACCTCTCTTTCTTTTCCATGACTCGGGCTTGGATTATATAAGAAACTTGTAATTTTGGCAAATGTCTCAAAAACGACATTAAAAATAGATAACTTCACCAATTCAATGTACTCACCCGAAACCATTGAATAACAATTTTACCTCGAGATGAGATAGTGTATACGCACGTGCCGAATCTATTTTCTGATACTATCACGTGTATCTTATTTTTCAGCCTTAATGTAAGGCTCAAACCTCACCCATTGAACCCAATCCAGACAAAAGCATATGTAGCTTAGTAGAAGAGTTAACAAGTTTGCTAGTATTGTGAAATCTGGCCACATTGCTAATCATCTTTAAAAAAAATTTAAAGACATATACTAGCTACCGCACGCACCTTCGCTCGTGTGGATTTCGGTAACCGTGATCCTTTTTATTACTATTTAAAAGCGAATAAAAATCATTTTAGATGGCATAAAATTTGAATGTATCATATCTTCCAAAGTATTTATTTGATTCATATAGTATAAAGGACAATTTTGCAGATTGTATTAAATGCCGAAGCCAACGAACGTATTTATTTAGGTAAGTATGCATTAATACTGAACAGAATAAAACGGCTTTAAAAACAACGTAACATCTTTAATTAAAATTTTGATCATAAAATTAAGGTAATCCCAGCATGGCCTGTAGAGCGACAGTGGGTGCAGTTCTCATACTGCTGGTGATCGCAACACATGCAAGTCAAAGCAGCTTCTCGAGATCTTTTTGTGCTGTACCTAAGTCTGTTCTGGGCCACCAGACAAGGGAGCCGTACGTGATGATTGGTCTTATAACTGTCGTGTATAGCCACTGGGTTGTTTTGGGGCTGATGCCCCAGTTCCTGCTCAGCATGCGTTTGCACTGCCACATGCAGATAATAGCTTTCTTGGTGATGTGTTCAATGTGTTTTGCCCATTTCAGTTGCTTGTCCAAAAATATGTCCAATTATTTGGTGTCAGCTGAAAGGCTTAAAGTGGTGCCAAAGAAACTTGGCAGCTCCAGCTTCGCTAGCTTCCTCTTTTTGGTAAAAAGTATTTGTTCAATTTTTGTGGGTTCACTGAGAGTTGATGCTCTCGGCACCAGTCCTCTACTATCTTTAGGGCTTGGCGCATGAGGTTGCGACTGTCATTTAGACATCTTTGACAATCAATTGAGTACTTGTGTGGCTTACCCAAATGTCCTTACTTTGGTATTGTTCGTCAGATCGTTGAGCTCCTTAAGTTCTAAGTTAAGCTACACGATAACTGACAAATGCTTGCACTGTCTGGACAGGTCCACTCAAATCTGTATGGTTATTTCCTCAAAGGGCACCAAAGACATGAACCTACATGTTTGTCATATGATTGGACCAACACAAATTGTATGGACTTTAAAAGAGACGTTGACCTCTGAGTTTGTTTCGGTGTTTCTTCTCAGAGTGGTCAGTTAGGAAACACCGGCCTCATCTAGCTAAACTAAACTAAACTTAACACGCAAAAAAACATGACGTGTAAAAGCGTTATTTATAACCAATTTACAAAATAAATATTTCATTTCATTTCATTTCATTTCATTTCATTTCATTTCATTTCATTTCATTTCATTTCATTTCATTTCATTTCATTTCAATCGGTACGGGAATACGAGAAGCCAGAAAATCAGAAAATGGACTGGCCAAGGGGTATCCTGTTACCCAGGTACTTGGTTGTTGAGGTCATAAAAGCAGTTGCTCCATGCACTCCTTGCACATACTCCGCTGCACCGGTTATACTGGGAGCCAATCCTAACATAAATGGGAAAAGGCAAAACAGAAGATGATGAAACGTAGTTATTGTGAGTTAACCGTAGAAGGTAGAGATATGTTATAGTAGACTTTTTTGTAGCATTATGGTATATCTACAATTCTTATTACTTGAAAGTATATCGGTTTACGCGGCGTACGCAAGTAAAGCTCCCAGTAGGTAAGATTTTTTGCCACCTCGTCAACAATAATCGTTATATTTCAATCAACTTACATAAAACCACAATGAAATACTCCTTCCTCAGGAATCACACTTTCTATTGGTGACAACCGTACAAAAAACAGATTGAAAGTTTATCACGTTCATACACACAGACATACGCGGCCGGGGGACTTCATCTATACTTAATATTATAAAGCGGAAAAGTTTGTTTGTTTGTTTGCTTGAACGCGCTAATCTTCGAAAGTACTGGGTGGCTTTGGATGCAATTTGGTATGGAAGTAGCTTGAAGCTTGAGGAAGGTTATAGGCTACTTTTTACACGACTGCAAAAAAGGAGAGTTATGTTTTTACCGTGATAGAATCCACGGGAGCGAAGCCCCGCGTGAGTACTAGTGTTATAATATGTAAAGATAAGAAAGGATAAGGATGGACGCGATATGCACCAATATCACTCTCTCTATAAAAACAGCGCAAGCACTATTACACTACTAGATTAATACACGCGCAGGATCACAGTAATTACTTACTTAAACTTCTTTTTATATTGCCATATGAAAGTGCGGGCAACGGTTAGTTTTCTATATCATTGCTTAAAAAGTTGATGCTGTCAAAGCTTCAGATAAAAAGACGCCCATATGTATTAGGGATATACCTAAATCTTTTTGCCTTAAATCTTCGAACTTGTTCTGTCACGCTGTTATAGGTGTGTAATATATAGACATGATATATTTAATAAAAATTCCGTAACTATGGTATAGAGGTATAAGGTAGGTAGGTATAGAAGCCCGTAATAAAGCTAGGCAGTCGGTAAGGAAATTCAATAAACCTATTTTTCCATCACTCAATTCTATTAAGTTAGCGGATAGAAGTACCATCGTAAAATAAATGTATTCCTCTTCACTTTAATAGACTTGACCCCTATTGAGAAGCTGCTTAACCCCTCTGTTGTTAAAACATCCTTTTTCTGATTTAGAGCCTTTTTTAACATTCTGGGAAAAGGTTTAGAGTTCATTCAAGCACCTCCACTTTGACCGATTCTAACAGCAATTTCAAGACGGAGCCTGGAAGCGAGTTTAACTATAGTACAGGCACCAACACAACCCAGGTAAAAAAATTCCTTACCGCCTAAAAAAAGCCAGTGTAGATTAAACTCGTAACAAAAAAGTTTACTAACTTGATCAATAGTTTATAGACGTTATAATTTCTTGTTTAAATAAAATTACCTTTTTTTAGAAACTCTCGTTGATATTTTAATATTTCATGAGAAACAAGTGTAAAGAAAAAATTTACGTAAGTTGGAAGTGTAACAACACAAATTAACAACCGGCTGGTTACTGACATCTTTCGCCTTCCTCGTATTTTCCCGATATCGGTAGTTATTCAAATATTATACGAGATGTTGTATACCTTATCGAACTTTGATAAGAACCCGATAACTAACTAAAGTTCACTCTTCCTCTATCGGAGAATCAATTGATCGTATATTTCTGCAACGTGTATTGACAACGAGTATTCTATCTCGCATAGATTGTGAGAAAATTTACGAACACTGAACAATATTCTATTTTTAGAAACTATTTCATAATGGTCTCTCCTTTACAGATCATTGTTTGAGTAACCCTGTTATGTAATCGTTGCATTTCATTCACTCTTGCCTTATGAGACACAGTCTGTCTCGATCTTTTCTATAAATGTAGGACAATAATGAAACACTTTAAAGGTTTGGTTTTGCATAATATGTGAAATGTTACAAGCTTTTTTTATTAAACGGATAATCTAAACATAATACAGCAGAGCTGGGCTTATACTTAAACTAGGTCTGTTAAGGTTTATGTTTAGATAATGCCAAAAATTAAATGAACTATCAAGTGAAACTTTTCAAATGCGATAAACAGGACGATTTATTCACACAAATGTTTTATCTCAACAGATAAAAAAATAATCCAAAACAAAATAATAGCTAAACTGTGTATTACCTACAAAGTGTTTAAACTCTTTCATCCTAAGTACGGTACAAACTGCGATACGGACAATAAATCCTCGGGATAGTCAAATTATGTGACGTCATAATAATAATTTACTGCCACCGACGGAGACTGACAAAAGCGGACGTGACTCGACTGAAAAATGTCGCGAAGGCTCCTGATTTGATTAGCCGACTTTTAGTACATTGCATCCCTTACAAGCCTCCCTTGAAACGAGAAACCTTTTAAAAACACACCCCTAAAGTATCTTTGAGTTGTGAAGGATTTGAATGATTGAAAAATATATGATCCTTGACATCAATCCCCTACGTTGACATGTTCGTTTATTTCCTGTGGTGTGGTGTGTTTCCTATGATGTAATTATGGTTTTTTTTTTGCTCTGTGATTAGAGCGGAAGGGAGGATTATTAACCGATTTACTATTAAGATAACTTCAGCAAGAATTCTCCTATCTTTAACCTGACACTTCTGTAAATATAATATCTATAATTTAAATATTCGGTGACAAAATGCAGAGATGTAGCTATATCGTTCAAAGACTAGCCTTCTAACAAACTAGCGCGACGAGCAACCCATTTCGTTTGAGCATCAAGAAATTAGTTCCATGTAATAAAGCAAGCGTCATGCAGCCATGAGTACATTGTAGAGGACAAAATTAAAACGAATCATCGCATAATTCTGTTTTAAAATTTTTCATGACACACCGTTTGACGACCTCAAAAATTAATGTTGTATGCAAAGCAATGAAGCAAGAATAATAGCTTCTAATTAAAAATCTAATTCAGCTTGACACCCTTTGCAAATTCCCTTTGTTTCAAAATATCAACACAAAATTCATGTACATTTTCTATGAAATTTGCAGTAGGTAGTGTTACCATCAACATCTTAGGAAGTGTACTTCCTATACCTATTTCGAATAAATCGAAACAAATACATTGCTTTTAAGTCATAAGTAGATAACTTATGTTATTATGTGATGTATCACTATCTAATAAGTAAAACACTCTGTTTAAGTATCATCAATATTTAGTTAGTGACAAAAATAAAGCACCTTATATCTATGTCAGTAAAAATAAATTATAATTTTATATTTAGTAGTTTAGTACTTGTCCACTAGTTAGCTGTTGTATATGCAACTTTTAATGAAGTGAAGAGAACTAAACAAGTAAAATGAGTTTTTTTTTAATATGATATAATTAATCACTGAAAAATAGATCTTTATGTATACTTCCTGGGAGACCTTCAAACCTGAACCCATCGTGCAACTCCCCTCATCAGCTACGTGATGGCTAAAAGAACACACCCACACTCAAGCTCAAAGATGGTGGTCCTCGGCACTAGGCTGACTGGAACTAGATATTTATTAGGAGTTGCGAATGGCGACGGGCACTACTATCCTTCTAGCCTTCAACATCACCGTAGCTACGGTGTATCGTTGTGCACCTTTGTTTTTTTGTCGGTGGTAGATTAACCTTTAAAACGGAAAAAGGCACGGTTTCTAAAAAGCCTATGTAAAAATAACCTAGGATTTTTTTCTTTTCAAAGCCACTTAAATTGAATTCAACACAACAATAGCTATGACGCCGGGAAGCAACACATTGTACTTTCATTCGAGGCCGTTCACTTTGGAATCACGTGTACTACAAAATGGGTGCTGGCAAGTAAGCTAAGGATAAGGCTGCGTTACCACCAGAGATGTGCGAGGATGCGTAGCGAGGGATGTGTTTATAAAAAACCAATAGAATCGCTTCATTTACCTCGCCTCGGTCAGCACAGCTCTGGTGGAAACGGCTCAGCGGAGCTAGATTTTTGCGCATACAAAACAAGCGAGGGATGTGTGCGAGGGATGTGTGCGAGGGATGTGTGCGAGAGATGTGTTGCGAGGAATGTGTGTTGAGAAGGATGTGTTGTGAGGTTTGCGCATCCTCGCACCACACATTAATGCGCATTTTCACAGCTCTGCTACACATCCTCGTAGGCACATTTTCATCGCACAGCTTTGGTGGAAACACCCACACATTTTCACAGCACAGCTAGACATCCTCGCACGACACATTTCCATCGCACATCTCTGGTGGAAACGCACCCTTACACTAAAAAACTGCCTTTAATGGTATAAGGAGATATATTAATTATGGTTCAGCCATAATCCCTCATCTGATCTTTCCCCTCAGTATATCAGTCCTATACTGATGTACTAATCATTATCCATCACTTTCACATAAGTGTGTGCTCGAATTTAAATCTTGGCACTATGCCTGTATTATACTCCAATCTTACTTTCCAGTGTGTTCTTAATATTATTAACACATTATTATGACATTCACAGCCCATTATAAAAACTCGTTCAATTACCCTCAGATTTTTTTTTTATCAAAGATTGAGGCGAAAACCGATAAAAAACGAATACTTTGACGTGATGATTAGCTACTTAATATCAGATATTTTCGTTGAAGTGCGTCATTATAATACGTATACTTTCGAATTCTAAATGTAGGTATTCGCATGATAATAACACCTTTTTTTACATACAGATTACCCATCACAATATTATTGAATATATAAATGTTAATCGAACATCAGAAGCATGTCGTAAAAATATGACGACGCGTAACAGCGGAATATTATGGCGATGATATTGTTATGTGTCGGGAGGGGGTCTTTATGCCCTAAAATCCTCATATATGCCCGCCATTAATCTAATAAAAATGTCTCATCGTAATCCCAGGGCGAGTGCTATTTTAGACTTCTCGTTACTATAGTACTTAGTTATACGTTGGGATCAATGTGAAAGTATGTCAATTTCACGTATTCATTATCTACTGTGATAAAATCTACATAAAACGACTATTACACGATTAAGCACACCCGTTGACATTTTCTAGTCATAATGTTCGACTGCTCGACGCTAACCCTGTTTAAGCCAAAAGCAAACTGCCTCTATCCTCGACTTATGTTAGTGAAAAAGGCTACTTTTATATTCACTTTTAGCTCGCTAGAGCATGTAACACACACGTAAGTTGAAATACGTTTTTATTTTGTTCAGCTTTCTTCAGAAGTATATTATTTAAAACTATAACTAGAAAT
Organism: Tholera decimalis; assembly: GCA_943138885.2. Classification (NCBI taxonomy): domain Eukaryota; kingdom Metazoa; phylum Arthropoda; class Insecta; order Lepidoptera; family Noctuidae; genus Tholera; species Tholera decimalis. Next base: position 21,291,338 of record OW964556.2, read on the forward strand.
ATAGCTGTGATAATACATAGTAATCCTAATACGAATGCCACAAAACTTTAGTGAGACGTTAACTGCACACTTATATAGTTTTTGCGTACCAAAAACGGGGATAAAGGGGTTTTTGCGTACCTACCATTTTTTCCGTATAAGATTTTTTTTTAAAGCAACTCCTCTAGTACCATGTTATGAAGAACACTTTGTTGGAGAGGTTCTACTTTCCGGGCTAGAGACTGTTTATGTACGAAATATGTAAATAAAACGATGTTCCCCGAATTAAGGTCATCATGGTACAAATCTCCTAGTATTATGATTGTATAATCATGTAGGACAGTTACCCACCACGTAATTTCAAAACCGTGCCTTAATTGAAACTCTGAACAAATGTTTATCTTTCACGATCGCTTTCACTCTGAATGTGTTCACGTAAGGGAACATTTGAAGTGCTGTTTAAACAATAATACCCACCTACTTGATTGAAATTTATTTTGTAATAAATATTAAATATATTTAGTTAACTAAAGTGAAATAAGATGGTTATATAAATCCGATCTGCTAAACAATACCAACTTAAAACTTACTGCTATTATAAATGCGAAAGTTTGTGAGGATGGATGGATGTTTGTTACTCTTTCACACAAAAACTACTGATCAAATCTGAATGAAATTTGGTATGTAAATAGTTGATATCCGGGAATAACACATATACCCGGAATTCCCACGGGATCGGAATTAGCACGAGAAAATCCTCCCACGCGAACAAAGTCGCCGGTAGCTAGTATGTATATAAAATTAAAATAAAAGGTAATTTAAAAATTAACAATTTCAAATAACTTTCAACTGAAAAGGAAAAAAATATTACATACATACAGTTAAAATAGATAACTTCCTTATTTAAGACCGACAGCTGTGTTCTAACTAGAGATGGTCGTTTTTGTAAAAACGTTTTTGAGCATCGATGCCAGTACACGATGACGGCATCGGATGCCGATTTATAACGAAAACGGATGACCGCAACACCCGATGCGAACATCAGCGAGTGCAAGCGAGACACCATTTTACCACGTAATGAAACAACGCGACGTGGTGCCGTTGGAACACAAACCGAAAACTCGATATATCGCTCGCTCGCAATGGCGTATCACCAATTGCACTCTCGTTGCGATTGGTGATACGCGAACGGTGCTCAGAATTATCATTACTAGAAGTGACACCAAATTAATATGAGTTTGATAGAGTACATGCCCACTACGTGACTACAATACCATCATATCATCATCATCATCATAACATGCAATGTTTACTTGTTTTCAGTGTGTAAGTAGAAGTTTAGTCATATTTTGTCAAAAATAAAGACTGATTTGATTGTAACTAACTTATGTTTCATTTTATACACTATTTATGAATACTAGCGAATGACCTACATATGGTAATTAAAATTTTTTGCTCATCCCGCGAGAACACTTTTTTGTTCGAAATAAAAGTATATCCAGTGTGCTACCTCCATGCCATATTTCATTAAAATTAGACCAGCCGTTTGAGCGAGAAGAAATAAAAAAAGAATACACACACACTCACAAACTTTCGCCTTTATAATATTAGTAGTTGAAGTCGTACCTAACGTTAAATATCGTATCTGATTATTAACAAAGTTATAGTAAAATAGACAACAAAAGTTATCGTTATGGCACCGTTACCGAGTACCTAACTATGCGTAGATATCAGCCGACACGGCAGTTTTTTATCAAATCGCATCCACGATAGTTTGCTGGCATCAATACCAGAAAAAACGATGCCGGCATCGGATGCGGTTTACTCATTATCGGTGCGCATCGATGACAAAAATTAACGAAATCGCCCATCTCTAGTTCTAACACAGCTGTTGATGTCTCATCACAACGTTCACTTTCAGGCGTTTGTGGTACAAGTTCCAACTTGTTTCCTGGACCTTGTCATGGCAGAAAACTTTTGGACACAGGACGTGGTGTTCCGTTGTTCCGTCGCTTCCACGGACAAGTTCCAGAAGAGTGCACTGTGACTTAATGCTTATGTGGAGTGTTACTAAAATAAGTACTTATAAGTTACTATTTACTAACTGAATTTGTATTATTGAAATATGTACTTTAGCTTGTAAAAACTATGGGCCACAGGATTTCAGAAAATAAATTAGTTATTATTTTAGAATACAAATACAAGAGAGCAATGGTGGCCCAGTGGTTACGGGCCCGAATTGTGAATTGCAGGGCGTGAGTTCGAAACCCGTCAGGCATATTACTTTGTGTACTTTTTACCAAAAAATTAAACCGACTTAAAAAGTAAAAAGATTTTTTTTTTGCAGTCGAGTAAAAAGTAACCTTTATAACCTTCCTTGAGTTACTTCCATACCGAATTTCATCCAAACCCACCCAATACATTCGAAGATTAGCGCGTTAAAACAAACAAACAATCTTTTCTGCGTTATAATATTAGTTCAGAACGGAAGAGTTTGGACTTAATGCAACAAGGCATTCTCTACCAGTCTTTACCACCTTTTGGGTTAAAAACTACATTGTAAACCTACAGCTCCTAAGGCGTATCAGTAACCATTGGTCCACTACTATTTCAAAAATTTAACATAATATAATATAAATTTAACATAATTATTATTATGTGATCATGGTTTTTCTTTATTCACTTTTGAGTTATATCAGGATCCGAAGCTAGCAGGACTTCAATCTCGTTTACACTTTTCGAATTTTTAAGAAAATGCAAAGCCTCTCTTCTTTAAATTGACTGTACGTAATTTGATTACAGTATAATATAATAGATCTTTTAGCCGATTTCATCACCACTGCTCTCAAATCGGTGATGGAAAACATCGTGAGGAACCCGGTATGTCCTAGGACCAAACGTTCGAAGACATTTGACATCCACCACACCGCACTGGGCCCGCGTGGAGGATTATGGCCTATTCCCTCTCATAAAGAGGAGGCCTGTGTCTCTGCAGTGAGAACGTAATAGGCTGAATTATTATTAGTATTTAGAATACATAGCTATATTGACGCTATAGCTATAGCGACGAGTTGCACGTCTATCGGTTCTCTATCGATTACATTTCGGGGAGTGTGCGATGGAATTACACAATCTAATTCCTTCAAGCCCGTTCCATCATCGGACTACAAGACAAACGGCGATACGCCATCGTTACATGGTGGACATCCCACCTATACGCACTAAACGTTTTGGGAATACCTTCATTGTGCGTACGGCTAAGGAGTGGAATTCCCTGACAGAGTCTGTGTTTCCCGATAGCTATAACCCAGGGGTCTTTAAGACAAGAGTGAATAGGTTACTTTTAGGTAAGCGTGCTCCATCTTCGACCACATCATCACTTACCATCAGGTGAGGTGGTGGTCAAACGCGAGCCTATTATCAATAAAAAAAAAATATTTTTGGCAACTTCATTTGGTAAAATACCACTATAGGATTATTTTTCAAGAAAATCTTAATGATTCCATTTCAGAGTAACTACTCTCATCGTTAAGAATCATTAAGGTTTCTCTGATGATAATGTAATAATAATAATTTATCACCTACAAAAAATAAGTAAAATTCGCTGGATGGTACTGAGATAAAATAAGTTATAATTTAGTTCTTCAGAAAGAGCATACGCATAACTAAACTTTGTGAAAAAAATTAAAATCTTTAGTAATAAAAAAAGTTATTTTTAAACAGTTCTTCGTTTTAAGAATTAAAAAAAAAATATATTTAGAAAAAATATACTTTCATTGTGCGTACGGCTAAGGAGTGGAATTCCCTGCCGGAGGCTGTGTTTCCTGATCGCTATAGCCTGGGGGTCTTTAAGTCGAGAGTGAATAGGTTACTTCTAGGCAAGCGTGCTCCATCTTCGGCCACATCGTCACTTACCATCAGGTGAGATGGTGGTCAAACGCGAGCCTATTATCAATAATAAAAAAAAAATATTATTATAATATTATTATTAATATTATATATTATTAATGTTCAATTTGGTCAGGCGGGACCAAATTGAACATAATATTTTTTTTTTTTTGTCATAATATTTTTGCTTGTCACTTTTTAAAATAAAAATGTTCTTGTTTCTTGCATTTTAGTTAAGCAGTCAGGTTTTTTAGATTTTTTAAATAACTTTTTTAGTTTGAGTACCCCACCGGATTCAGAATGTGAAAGAGCAAAGTCCATATTTTTAAATTTTCTCATTGTAATATTTTTATTAGTATTATGGTAATTATAATCATGATATACCCTTTTGAAATCCTTGTATCCTTCCTCCCCTTTAATTTGATACCCATATTGTTGTTTTATTTTACTAAATACAACGGCGTCGCACAGCCGCCATGTTTGATTTTTTTTTACGTCACGTATCTAAGAACACTTGGGCTGGCAGACGAATCTAACGATACCTCAATTGTGTAAATTCGTTCAGCGGTTCTGGAGATATGAGGTAATAAAGAATATTACATACATACAAACATACATACGAGATACGTGCGAAAAACATAACCTTTCCTTTGCAGTTGGGTAAAAACAAACATTACAACATAAAAGGTTCGCTGAAGTCTAGATGATTTGACAATGATTCCGTCTGCAAATGGCGTCTCTGGTAACTTAGTCAGGGCATTATCGTGAAAACGTCTGCTCCATCTTTGTTTTTTTTTTTTTCAACATGATACGTTTGGCAATGTTTTTTTATTTCTTTTTGCTTTCGATTTATTAGTAGTAAGTATTAGTAGTAGTAAATTAATTGTGGAATAAGTTTAGCTTTTGACTTTGTTTGGCTTTGATTTTATTTTCTTATATCGATTCTTTTCTATAATGTTAATATGACGTACGTAGTTCTCTTGATTATATAGATTAATCATCTATACATTCTATTTTAATCACAAATTTATTATGTAGGTACTTATTTAATAGAAAAGTCTTCTATTTTTAAATTCCAAATTGTTTTCAGTAGATACTACATTCATCATTCTGACGATATTGACACTCATAATTTTTAATATAGCAGCATGAAAACATTGATTATACCATTTTTTAAGTGAAAACCACTAATTGGAACCGTCCACTAGTCTCTGATATTTATACCCGGCGCATGTGGTCCTAAGTGAAATAAAAATATTTGAACGGAATTTTAAATTCTTTTACAGAAAATATAAAATATATATTTCCCGCTCAACAGCTGTGGCACAAAATATCCGTAGGCTCAAAGCTCCCACATGCTCGTATCATTTGATGGTTTATTGCACCTTAAATCTTTTAATCGACTCAACCCTACCGAGATTCGATTACGATCTCTAATAACGAGAATTTATTTCTTCATCGAAGGTAAAGGTCCTGATGAAGTGCGAGAAAACATTCAAAGTGACCAAACTCTACCATTTTCGTAAGTGAAGTGCGATGTTTTGGCGGGCCTAACGCAATTTCCGAATAATACAGTCCATTTAATCATAAACAAGGACACTTCGCTTTAGTTTTGAGCTCTCGGGAGGAAGGACTCATCAATTCTTAAAATGAAACATTTGCGTGTCGAAAAAGTTGAATTTATGAAGGTCTCATCCGATTCATAGTAGAATATTAGAGTGTCTCTTGCGAACCTTCAAACATATGTCACGTTTATTATGATATGAAAGTACAGAAACTTATTATGTTCCAGTTTTTCGTATTGTACTACATTAAGCTTATCAATAATGACCATTTAACCCTTTCCTCAAACTTGTATCATCACCATTATGACACTTGACAGATATGTATATTAGCGCCTAACCCTACAAATAACAATTACTGCTGGCGGTCTTATGGGAGCACTGACCGCACTACCCAGCTTCGCATATTTAAGGGCCAGTGGTAATGACATATGGCTGACTCAAACTTTAAGCATTGATCTTCATAATGTTCAGAGGCTCTCGTACATACATAAGCACCTTTTGTTAGTACCTATCGCGTACTAAAATTCAATTTTCCGTTTCATTTGTCTTGAAGTTTGAAACTGTGAAGTCCCTTTTGTGTGCAACCTAGACGCTCTTAAGGCCTTTGTGTAGGCAGTATTGATTGCTTAACCATTTGAAAACAGTGTATGTTTAAATTAGAATATATAATTACTCCTACTGGTTATCGGTATTGTCGATGACACAGCTTAAATATAAATAACCAACATGGCTGTTGGAAATAATCCCAAGAAAACGTATATAGATAAACCCGGGATAAACAGTATCCTGAGTCATCCAAATTGGTTCAGCCATTATGACCTAAAGAGTTAATAAACATATAGCCAGACGAACAGACATAAAAGAAATAAGTTCATGGTATATCAACGTTTTATTATATGTAACATTTTCAACTTAATCACTTACAACAAGTTCCATCATCCAAAACTCAAAATAAAAGAGGGGATTATTTTTCGCGTGATTACCTAGTTTAAACTAAATGAAAAATAGCTCGTATTGGACTATGTGGCAGCAAAAGTGAATGGCCTACTGAAAGTCTTGAGTCTTGTCAAAAAGTTAGGGTAAAAGAAAAAAAAAATAACCAGTGATACAGTGCGTAGTCATTGACAAATAACATCGCACAACTGCCTAGTCAATCACACGGTATCCCCATGGGAACACTGTTGTGCCCAAACCCAACTAGTATTTCCGCAAACAATTCGCGGCTTATCTATTCATCAAACATTAACCGTATTTCCACTTAGAATGAGTAGATGACGCAAAAAATATAAAAGGTATCTAGAATTACTTAACGGTATTAAAAGTTTTAATTTAATTCCACTAATCACTTCCAAGTAAGCTTTTACAGTGAACAATTTAATATTTATGTTGTTCGTTGTTCAAAAACAACAATTAACAGTTTACATAGTAATGAGGTTGGGAACATGCTGAGTTCGCGGCTGTTCTTAACACAATAATAAGTGGCTCCGTGTTTATCTGAAATAACCTGAGCATAACTAAAGTGGCCATTCACTCAAGCTTCGCCTACACGAAAATCCATCTATTGTTTCGTTAAGCAAATGAGAGGCCTTTAAGCGAACCGGTATAAGGTTACTACGTCATCAAAACTGTAACGAAATAATAAAATCGCTCAGCCTCGGTGACATTTTAAACAGAAAGCACTCCGCAGAGTCAACATCTAAAGTAAAAATATAAATTTATTTGCGTTCCTCAATTTAAAACATATTACTTTGGTTGTTAAATATCTAGAGCATTGAAAAATAGGTAGGCCCAGAAAACCCTTCATGATATAAGATTCGAAGGGATTTAAAAAAGAGGCTTTTTATAGTAGTTATTCATTTTTCATAAAGATTATGACAGACAAGAGTTATCTTACTCTTTGAATAGTGATGTAGGCTTCAATTTGATCCGGCATGATAGAGAGTGAAAGATATCTTTTGATAGACTATATTAGGAAACATTTTATATATTTGATCTAATATAGCTTTGACTGTTATCCTAAAGTAAAAAAGCTCTTAAAATATATGAGGCATGTCTATAACAGGATTAATTGAGAAATGGCGCTCGGAAGACATGCGACTTGTACAATATTGTTGTGTATAATTTCCGGATTAAACTGCACCCAGTTTAATCTCGGTGGCTGCGGTAAAGAAAAAATTCAATTGTTAGGAGTTGTATCCTACACAAGTCGCTATCTGACAGAACTGCGTCTGTATACCTATTGTATACTTTTTACCCGACTGCAAAGAAAGGGCTATGTTTTTCGCGCGTATCTTTTATGTATGTATGTAATATTCTGTTTAAGTTTTTAAGCTAACATGGTCGCTAACAGTATTATTAGAACTAAAAACGGGATATTTACCATGTGTACTTTTTGTTTCGAGTTTCCGATAGTCCAATATCCTGTCACATAAGTCATATGCGGGGTATGGTAAGCTAAGTCAACAAAAACGAACGAGAAAGAGGGTAGACCGATTCGTCTGCTCATAAACGTCCACCCGCAATTACTTCAGTTCATCCGTGATCATGGCGCTTGCAACAGTGCCGAAATATCGAGAACTCAAAACAAAAATTGGCCAAGTGCGAGTCAGACTCGCCCATGAAGGGTTCCGTAGTAACTATAATAATATAATATAATATAATATAATATAATATAATATAATATAATATAATAAATATAATATAATATAATATAATATAATATAAAAAAAGAAACCAGTATCTTCATCATTAGAGGCATCTATATTCGCAGTACAGGATCAAGCAATAGTTACCAGGCAACATGAACGCGATATGCACAAGAAGCAGGTAGAGGCAAGTGTCGGTTATGCACAACGAAGGATGAGACTATACATCATATAACGATGGGATGTGAAAAGCTGGCTGGCACATACTACACCAAACGACATAATAATATAGTACAATACGTTTTCTGGACATTATTACAAAAACACAACTTTGAATCTGATAAGTTTTGGTGGAAGGAGACACTAACACACCCACACGTTAGGGAGAACGAAGACGCAAAATTACTTTGGGAAATGCCAATACAAACAGACACAGAAATACAAAACAATAGACCAGATATAATTTACATTAATAAAAAAGAGAACAAAACTTATCTTATTGACATAGCAGTGCCATCGGATTATAATATAGGACCAAAAGAAATAGAGAAGCTTACTAAATATCAACCGTTAAAAATAGAAATAAATAGATTATGGAAAACCAAAACCACAATAGTTCCAATAATAATAGGAGCAACAGGAGTAATAAGCAAGAGTTTGCATAGATACTGCGAAACACTAGAGAGCAAAATAAGAATAGATATAATGCAGAAACAGGCTGCCATACACACTGTAACGATTGTAAGCAAAGTGTTAGGTGATAGTATTTTTGTAACGAGGAACCCTGATCCTCCCCTACCCTGAGGGTCTCGGGGCGGGAGGTTCAGTAAAAACCGACGAAAGTCGAGAAGTTAAAAACTAACAAACTTTAATCATATAATATAATATGTATATTTATTTGACGAATAAAAAAAAAACCAAAAAAAATCTTAAAATTAGCTTATTTACATTTTTTCAACTACGCTAAATAACTTTGTTTTTCATAGTGTTTGTATGAATTACAAAGTTATATTATATAAAGTTATAGTTATATTTGCGGTTTTAGAAAATATGCTGTATCTCAAAAACTGCTGACCCGATTACGTTCAAACCAATTTTAATTGAAAGTTTACATTAAGATCTACAGATATATATATTTTTTAGATTTTTCACTCCATTATTATAAGAAGTTAGAGGGGGGGACACATTTTACCACTTTGGAAGCTTATATCTTTTAAACGATTGACTTTACTAAAAAGTGGTTTTAGAAACTCTTATATCATTTTTAAAGAACTGTCTATAGATACCACACACGCATAGGTTTCATAAAAAGAAAATATTTTCAGTTCTAGTCCCATGTATGGGGACCCCCATTTATTTTAATTATTTTTTCTTAAAATCGGAAAGCGGTTCATAGAATACATCTACCTACTAAGATTCACATGTCCTAATAGTTTCGGAATAAAATGCCTGTGACATACGGACGGACGGACAGACAGACTGACAGACAGACAGACGGATAGACATATCGAAACTATAAGGGTTCCGTTTTTTGCCATTCGGCTACGGAACCCTATAAACGAACAAGAAATAGGGTAGACCAATTCGTCTGCTCATAAACGTCCACCCGCAATTACTTCAGTTCATCCGTGATCATGGCGCTTGCAACAGTGCCGAAATATCGGAAACTCAAAACAAAAAGTACACAGTCATGGTAAATATTCCGTTTTAAGTTCTAATAATAATATTCTGATTGAACGGATTTACACAAGAGGTATCGTTCGATTCGTCTTAGCAGCCCAACTGTTCTTAGATAGGTGACATTTGAAAACATGGCGGCTGTGCGAAGCCATTAACATAGTCAAAAATAAAACTTTTTTTTTAATACCAACATGGGTATCAAATTAAAGGGCTTAATACAAAGATTTTAAAAAGGTATTTTATTTTTATCATTAGCAATAATAATACAATGAGAAAGTTTAAAAATATGGACTTTAGCTCTTTCACTTTCTGAATCTGGTGGGGTGCCAATGTGACACGACCAGGGAAAACTAATTTTCTTTAATTATCAGTTTTTTTTAGACTTTTTAAATAACTTTTTTTCATCTTTGGATGGAATCGTGAAAACAAATTAAACAACATTTCAATACAAATATAAAAATAATATCTAAGAACTCTGTAACATTTGTCTACTACTAGCATAGATGTAATGCCTATGTTCGCGACCGGTTCTTTGCAAACACCGCTTATAATAAATCGCATGACATCTAAATTACTTAACAAGACACAGATTATAACCTAAACACCATAGAGAAACTTTAATCGGATTCATTGCACTTAAAATTTCTATTAGTAATACATACATATATCGAGAACTTAATACACGATGATTTATTAAAATCGTACGGAATTTGCAATTATATGGTGCCATACTCATACTTAACTGAAATGTAAACACTGAATGATGGATAAATACAGGGGGTATGTTTGTATCTACATACTTACATACATATGATGACCGGGTTGCCCGATATGACGGTCGATATCAATTCGATGCGTATCATATTTCCATGCATACATAATATTATTCTTGGACTTTCACATCATACTTACCATAAATCCATTCAGTATTTGGGGCACGCCATGAGTTGCCAATTCTGTGTATATTCAACGTAATTGATGCTTAGAAGAAACGTTTCCACTTCATTCGTGACGCCCACAAACGTACCTAAGTTTATCGGAAGTCGTTATAAATATCATCGAATGTGAGCCGAACTCAACGCATATAACTTAAAGAAGATTCTGATTCAATTTTTTGGTACGCGTTCAAAAATAGTCTCGGTTTATTTTATCATAATCATATTAGGTTCCGGCTTCAACGCAGCAATGAAGAATACTTAGCGTTTTCCTTTCAGTAACAGATGTTATATTCAAGATTTTTTCCGACATTTTGCAAACATTGTTTTCATGGCTGGTACACTCCAGGGGAAACGATAACATAATAACTGAAAGTCATTGAAACAGATGTTATTCTTAACATTACAGGCGGTACGTTTTATTATTTTATGGAGATTTATTGGGTGTTGGAGCAACGAGTGAAGACTGCGAGTTGGCAAGTGCGTGGGTCGACGAGACAATCGGATCGATGACCTGAGGAGCTGGCTGTCAAATTCAAATTCATAATTATTTATTTGCTCAAATAAGGTACAGAAAGGTCTTACACAATTATCAGAAAATCTCTTATTTTGTCTGTTATATCGGCGTGCAAAAATGGTGTACAAATGATTAAACAAGCTTGCTTTCATACAAATTAAATAATTAATAATATACTTACATTAATAACATGCTCACAAATTATTGCAAATATTACAAAAATGTCATGAAATATTAATTAATAAAATGTTTAGAAATAATTACAAATGTCATAAAAATATGTCACAAAAATGTCATACAATATGTCACAATAATGTCCTAAAATAATATACAAACCACAGGAAAAAAAAAAACATGCATCAATTATAAACTAAAATACCTTTACAACTTATAGTCTAAGAACTCAAGTACGCTATAAAAACATTTATCAATTAATAAATTAGTCAAACTACGTTTATATTTTAAAAATGGTAGTGCTTTTATGTTACTTGGAACTTTATTAAATAATTTGATGCACATAATGTAACTATTATTGGATATGAGTGTGAGTTTTGTTTTGGTCGATGTAACTTATTAAAATTATGTGACCCAGGAGCATAATGACTTGCCGCATCCTGAAATAGTCTCCTATTCTTGTAAATAAATATACACGATTCCAAAATATTGATTGATGGTAAAGTAAGAATCCTGTATTTTCTAAGGAAAGGGCGACAAGACTCTATTTGTTTTAACCCAAATATGACTCTTAAAGACTTTTTTTGCATTATAAACGCTAGATCAATTTTAACGCAGCGACCCCAAAGAATAACACCATACCGTTGGACGCAATATAGCCTGTACTGTGGCTTTTTTCAGCCTCTTTATATAGATCTTAGTCTGGAATTGAACGATCATTGCCTGAATTAATTTATATATTCATCACTAACCCCTTGACAGAAAGCCCCAATTTGCCATTGATTTTTGAATCATACTTATTAATAAGTCATGGATTGTACAAGGAATAATACATCTCTATATTGTTACACACACACAATTTGAGCATATGTACCTACATATAAATGTTCGTGTATTCTAGACATTTTCTTCTATTCATAAACTCGTACATACCCATTTAAATATGTTTATGTAACGCCCATGTTTCCTCGAATGGTTTTGTTTTCCGACATCTTAACTAGATGATTAAAAGCGGCAAAATTTATCCCCCGACGCTTTTCACAGCCCTCCAACTATACAGATGTTTCAGTTTCTAAAGATTTATATGTCTTATTTAATTAAGCTTAGCAACGAATAAATGTTTAATAAGGTTCTGCTTGAACGTGTCACACGTGACATCGTTATAAAATCAAGAGGAGTAGGGGAATATGTGCATCAGTGGAACACGGAGCACAGTGAATCATTTGTTAAAACTCTTTATCTATTATAGTCACACTTATACACGTCGGCTTGGCTAATGCTATCCTCAACCCCGTGCCGTCCAACCGGTCGCCGTCACTGAATTACCCCCTGGCCACAGCTAAGCGCGGCGCGAATTGCGACGCGTCTTGCGACGCGTCTAGCGGCGAGCGGCGAAAACAAATGGTAGGCAACCTATAAGGTATGCCACAGCTACCGGCGACGCGTATTGCGACGCGTCTGGCGGCGCGTCTTGCGTGGTGGCGAGTCGAGCGAATCGCGCCGGCGCCGGCGACGGGCTGCGCGGTGCGCGAATGAAACAAATGTACTAGCAAGTATCGAGGTGGCCACAGCTCAGAGCGGCGCGGCGCGCGCGGCGTCAGCGGTGGACTCATTCAGGCCTCGTGCTACCGAAACAAATAATTTTGTTTTAAACGCGCATTGAGCTTATAAAAATAATGGATACTGAACAATTTATTAGTGAAATACTGAGGTTATATGGATGTCAAATCTATCAAGTCTTCATGTAGATATGTGGCCGAGTATATAATATCTAAATTAATATTATAAAGAGGAAACATTTATGTTTTTGTATGTATGTATTTATGTATGTGTGTAACGTTTTCACACAAAAACTACTGGATCGATTTAATGTAACCCAAGGTGTGAAAAAAATTGTCATAAAAAATCTGTCTTCGCGTGAGCTGCGGAAGCTTTTGATGATAGAACAAAATGTTTTTTTACAGAACTATAGATCGTATTTAATATCTACAAAAAAGTCTGCTATATCACATATCCAACTACTGTACTCATGCCACTATAATTACTTTTTACATTTTAAAAGGTGATAAAAGTGCCGACAATAATCAAACCATATCTATACTATAATATTATAAAGCGGAAAAGTTTGTTTGTTTGTTTGTTTGCTTGAACGCACTAATCTTCGAAAGTACTGGGTGGATTTGGATGCAATTTGGTATGGAAGTAGCTTGAAGCTTGAGGAAGGTTATAGGCTACTTTTTACGTGACTGTAAAAAAGGAGAGTTATGTTTTTATCGTGATAGAATCCACGGGAGCGAAGCCCCGCGTGATTACTAGTTATTTATACCTCTGTATTAATCCTTATCCCAGTAAATGATATTTTATTAAATAATGTTTCAATACCTGTAAAATACTTTTTAAAAGATTCAATTCAATTTCAATTTCAAAGGTCTTTATTAACCAATACTTACCCTATGTTGGTGATTCTCAGAGGAGTTTAAATAAAATAGCGGACTGTAACTATAGGTAGGTTATGTATTGAGATAATAAGAACGCGCGCTTCTGGTCCGTGTCGTATAGTCAATGGTGCGTTTGTTCGGTGGCGCGACGGCGGCGGCTCGGCGACTCGTCCCCCGCTCCCCGCTCGCCGCTGTCGCCCTCCCGTCGCCGGAGTGGCTCGTGGTGCCTTTTGTCTCCAACATACTCCCCGGGTTGAAGTAGGCAGGTGGGCTGCTGATTCAACAAGCAGATTCTGGAAGGGGACAAATGTTATTAAACGCCCTTCGAATAATGCTTCCTCCTTTGATCCTTATATCGGCGACTCGCGCGACTTGATCCTGAGCTCCTGGGAAAACGGCCACACAGCGACCCAGGGCCCAACGTAAGGGAGGTAGCGCTTTGTCCTTTATAAGTACTAAGGAACCCAATTTGAGTTCGCTTGATGCAGTAGGCCACTTCGTCTTTTGCTGCAGAGTGGTGACGTACTCGTTGGAGAATCGTTTCCAGAAATGTTGTTTGACAAACTCGATTCGTTTGTATCGCTCAAGGCTCGTTATTCTTTCTGTCAACTGTGGATGTGGAACAGACACAAGTGATCGTCCTATTAGGAAGTGAGCGGGTGTTAAAGGTGTGAAGTCTGTAGGGTCGGAATTTAAGGCTGTTATAGGACGTGAATTAAGGATGGCTTCCACTTGAGTCAGACAAGTGTGCATCTCTTCATACGTGAAATGCGTAAGTTGGAGAAGCCTTCTAAGATGATATTTAGTAGAACGGACAGCAGATTCAGCCATACCATTGAAATGGGGGGTGTAGCTCGGCTCGAAGGACCATATGTTGGTGATTCTCAGAGGAGTTTAAATAAAATAGCGGACTGTAACTATAGGTAGGTTATGTATTGAGATAATAAGAACGCGCGCTTCTGGTCCGTGTCGTATAGTCAATGGTGCGTTTGTTCGGTGGCGCGACGGCGGCGGCTCCGCGACTCGTCCCCCGCTCCCAGCTCGCCGCTGTCGCCCTCCCGTCGCCGGAGTGGCTCGTGGTGCCTTTTGTCTCCAACACCCTAAGTTACACCAACACAATATAACAAAAACACTTTATTAGGCTACAATTCGCCTTTGAAAGTTTATAAAATAGGTATAGTTTTGACTGGTATAAACATAATTTAATTACACAAAAATGCAAACAGAGATTAAACTATAGGTAAATTATTACGGCATAATTTACTGCTTGCACGTAGGTACGTTAAAAAAAATATGATTTTTAGCTGTTGTCAAGCGAGGTCAAACGACCAAGCGAACGACCAGTTTACGCTCAGCAAACGGAGCTTCCCTGCCGCCCGCGCTCCGGTGTATTATCGGCCAGGGACGGGGCGATAGCAAGCCTCACAGGGGTCAAGGTGCTGGTCGCTTGTACTTAACTAGGTAAGAACAATAGGTAGTTTAGTTTAAATGATTAAAATCGGACATTCCATTCAAAAGATAAAATGAATTTTAAAATATCAATCTAAAGAAAATAATGCTAATATTTCATACTCCATACTAATATTATAAATGCGAAACTATGTCTGTCTGTCTGTCTTTCTGTTACCTTTTCACACCTAAACCTTCCACCCGAACGAAATTGCGAGCAGAAGCTATCCATCCGGGGTTGCGGGAATGTTCTAACGAGATACCGCGGCCCCGGAACTTAAGGGCAGCTGAAGGAACAGGGTGGGTTTTTAGTCAGCAGAAGTCTGACACTCCCTTCCGCTCCACCCACAGCGGGAGAAGTGATTCGATGATTTTCCCAACGAAAAAAATAATCCATACTCCATACTTAATATTATAAACGCGAAAGTAACTCTGTCCGTCTGTCTGTCTGTCTTTCTGTCTGTCTATTTGTCTGTCTGTTACCTTTTCACACCTTAACCGCTGAATCGATTTACATGTTTGGCATGGGAATGGCGTAGGACCCTGGGAAGGACATAGGATAGTTTTTATCCCTTAATTTCCTCGGGATCGGGATTAACGCGGGAAAACCTCCCACGCGAACGAAGTTGCAGGCAAAAGCTAGTATTCAATAAATTTATTGGGATATTACCTATTTCATAATAAAGAATGTGAAATTCGCCAAGTTCTCTCCTTTTCTCGTTAACTGGGTGCGCTCTTATCAACCGACGACAAAAAGAGGAGGTTATCAATTCGACGCATATATTTTTTTTTTTATTGATTATCACCGAGTACTCGAAGACGGCTGAACCGATTTGGAGAATTCTTTTTTTGTTTGAAAGGGTATACTTTCTAGTTGGTCCCATTGTTACGAAATCAGGATCTGAAGATGAAATCTTGGAGAAATCGAGGGAACTCTTCAAATATTATAGGCACACCTATAGTGATTTGAGTGTTTTTTATAGTAACTTGTGTAGTTGCATTCGAAAAGCACAATTTGTCAAGTGGACCTGATGATGAAGACCACAGATGGCCACTGGAACTACTCAATATATAAGTATTTCATGTGTTCCGCTTCGATTACTTGAATGTGGTTATTAAGCACAATGTGCTCGTCACAATGCATATGGTGAAGTGAAGCTGATGGTGAAGTACTAGGAGAACTCCTCAACAATTAACGGCTCAACATTGGGAAAAGCAATATTTTGTAAATGAATATAAGTAGTTGACATTTAGGCTCTTGTAACTAGGTAAATTAAAAATCGACCAACTAAAAAGAGTGAAATAAAAACTTTTTACCAAAAAATTAAACCGACTCCCAAAATAGCCGTTCTCTAAATACGTCCACCGCTGTCGCCGCCGCGGTCGCAGCTAGTCGAGCTGTGGCATACCAACGCAATTCGCGCCGCCCGTCGCGTCGCAAGACGCGTCGCAATTCGCATCGCCGGAAGCTGTGGCCAGGCCGTTACACCGGGAGGATGTGCGACAGCGTATCCGTCAGTAGGTTAAGTACGAAAAAAATTTTGACGTAATGTTTGAAAAAGTTTGGTTGTAAGTTATTTAGATATTTTAAAGTCTTTGCATATTTTCCTTCAATATGTGTGTCTAGTTGTATAAAATTGTGTTCAGTTGTGTGACATAGGTTACCTATATTTGGTTAAAAATATTTTTTTAATTATTGGTAAATGAGTTACACTGGATTATGTGGTAATGGGGTTCGTTGGATCATGATCATTGTTCCCGACAAAGGTTCCAATTTCAGAGTATACCTAGTTTGCAGGAAAACAGGCCACGTGACAGAAAAAGCAAGACCGAGATTGTTGTTCATACAGAAGAACAAATGCGCAACGCTTTAAACATGATAGTGGAGGGTCAAATCATAAGAGCAGTTTCAAATGGCAAATAAATGAATCTAATCTAATCTAATCTAAAAACCAACACAATGACTGTACAAAAGTTGGCAAAATACTCGTTGCCAAAGGGCAGAAACAGGTCTCCAAAGTGACTAGTTCCGAAAGGGGAACACTACTTAGTTGGTAGGTTTTTTTCTGGATGAGAAAATCATCGAATGACTTCTCCCGCTCTCAGTTAAGCGGAAGGGAGTGTCAGACTTCTACTGACTGTCCCATCCTATTCCTTCAGCTGCCCTTAATTTTCGGGGCCGCGGTATCTCGTTAGAGGCAATGGCCTTATGGGGCCCCATCACTGGTGCTGACAGCTTTTTGAGGCGCGCGTGGAACACGACGCGCCGCCGACCCGGGCCTGGTCTTTAACGGACGGTGAGCTACTCTTGTTAGCCGTCCGCAAGCCCGCACCTAGTCTACGGTGGTAAGAGATTGACTCGCGCTCCCTGACGTCCGCGATGTGTCCCGCGGTAGTTGGAACGTGACGAACAGAGTTGCCTCCTCCTTCACTAGCATGACTGCTTCGTAGAAGGAAGGAAGGAGGCTAATGCATCCCATTCCCTCTCGCTCCGCACTATGGTCTGAACCAGGGCGGGGGGCGAGAGCTCACCGCCGCCGATCGCCTCATCGACGACATGGCAAAGCTCTGCCCAAGCGAGGTACACCTCCACCGTATGCTCCACCATGTCCTCCAGTTGGTCCACACAATGCTGGGAAAATATCCCCTTTTAATTTTTGTTAGTGACCATGTTAGCTTAAAAATTAAGAACTGTACGTGAAGACGTTACAACAACAACTACATTGTGATTTTGCATTTAAAACTGATTAATGAAATGACTAATCATATTTTATTTCTAAAAAATAAAGAATTTAAATAATATAATATGTTTTATTGTATTTTAAACCTTTATGATTCATAGTACCTCATTCGATCCACTGTAACCCAGACCCTGATCCAATGTGACCCATTCATAGGTCACAATGGATCAATTCGCTATATGAAAGAAAACTAACTTTTATAATAAACCAAACTGTAAAAGGGGCATTTGAAAAAAATATATTAAAGATAAGACATGCTTTTATATGTTGAATTCAAAAACTAGGTTGATAAAGCAGAAATTCGATCCAAAATAGCTTTAGAAAAAAAGTGATCCATTGAGCCCCATGTTCCCCTACATACATACTTGATGAAGACTAAAATTGAAACTATATTTAGCAAATTAAGTGACTATGATATTCAGAACTAATTAATTTAATCTAACTAATTAATTTAACTAACTAACTAATTAATTATTTTTGAGCCGTTTGGGGTTGAAAGCTTGGGGTCGTGGGGTCCGAGTGCTCACAAATTATTTAAAGATCTATCCAGCCTAGTTGACACTTCGCGAGACCCAAGCACTGGCTTTTACCTTCGACAAAGGTTAAGCATTGCCATACATCGTGGCAATGCCACCAGTCTTTTGGGTACATTACCAGTGGACAGCGAAGCGCACGAATTTCTAGATGCCATATTTTAGTTTATTTTTAGATGTATATAATTATGTAGTTTAAAGTGTTAAAAATTTTATGTTAAAACTACTAATTAATTAAATACATTTCTATCTCCTTCTTAAAGTATTTTCATAGTTTTCATGAATATGAAAATATACTTTTGTTATGTTATTAATCAGAACTATGAAAAAAAGTTGCTCAGTACATTTACAACTGATTTTGTTTTCAGAACTCCAAGATACCATATTAAGAGCTGTATACAAAACTAGCTTGTGCCAGCGGCTTCGCCCGCGTGGGAAGTTTTTCCAGTGTAAATCCCGATTCCGTGGGAATTTCGCAAAATCCTTTCTTAGCGGATGCCTACGTCATAACATCTACCTGCATGCCAAATTTCAGCCCGATCCGTCCAGTGGTTTGGGCTGTGCGTTGATAGATCACTATGTCGGTCAGTCAGTCAGTCACCTTTGAGTTATATATATTTAGATATTTACAATCATCTACAACTCACGTCGTCGTACAGCATTATGCAAGAAAAGTATAAGACGGCTTTTAAACAATCACTATTTTTCCACGAACAAAATGTAGTCAGTTCACTGCATAACATTGATCGAAATCGAATTTTAATTTATAAATAGATACAGACGAGTTTGTAACTAGGTGGAAAAACAACGGCCGGAGCTATACGAGGTCAGGAGATAGAAAAGATGATTATGATATATCAATCTTTTCTGAAACGCGAAATATGTGCTAAAGCGAGAACCGTACAAAAAGTAACGACATTTTCAATTTCGACCCTATGACTAAAAACGAAGGTTTAAATTAGGCCAACTGTTTAATGCAATCACTTTTTGAAGAACGAGAGTGTATATTCTTTTCATTTTCTGAGTAAATAATTATAATAAGACGGTAACCGACGTATCCAATATCTTGATATTAATAGAAACATTAATAACGGGCTATTTTAGTTTGGAGAATGCAAAACAAGACAAGCTATTAAAAATATAATCTTTATTTACAACATCACTTATATTGGTACACTTTTCACAACTACAAATAGTACAGATTTCACAGTCATTCACAAACAATTGGTACCTAGCTACTACAGTATATTACTACGTACGTGAGAAATCTTACACTTATTGATATCGCTGAAAATTTATTCGCGAGACCATCATATATTATTCGGTCCATAGGTAAAATACACGTGAAGTCCACGCAGGGCAATCTGAACATTCAAAAATAGAATCAAACGGAAGGATTCCAACAAATTGCAATAGTATTATTGTTGAATCCGACACTATCATGTATTATTAGACACTTAAATGCTACGGAGCAGCATCTGGCATTGACAAGTTACTCCACAATATCTCACATTAACGCCGTGTGTGTGTTTTAAGCCGTTGGATCTGACTCGGACATAGTATTGGAGGCTGACTTGCGACAGTGTACCATATCATAACTGTATTACTACTACTACTGTACTACTGTGATGAATGTCAATTCTTCGAAGTACTACTGCCCCTAAATTGACAGAGATTACACTGACGAGCTCTCCCTAAATCCCATCATAAAAGTATTCATCACAATAAAAATACATCTCCATATTTAAACTATTCCATAATAATTTGAATTTGTGATACATGTCTATTAAGATGATGAATAAAATTTATAATTTTTCACGATTATTTACAGGAAATGAAAATTCTGTTTTAGATGTGGGCTAAAACAGAATTTTTGTGAGTAACCTTCAAAATAATGCGACAAGTCGCTTGTAACTCGCAAGAATGCTTTGGACCTTCAATATGTTATTAAGTTTGGGAATACCAAACAACATGATAAATACTAATGCAGGTAAAGTAATTACATCTGAGATCCCAGTCGCCCAACATATCTATCTAAATAAACATTATTGAAATTGAAATTGAAAACCATTTATTCGGTTATAAACACACACAACAACAGAAAATTACAAACATAAAAATAAAAAAATAAAAATTACATTAAGAAGAAAGAACAAAGGTCTTACTTAAAGTAAATTATAATGAATTGGGATACAATTGTTCACAGTTGCGACAGCCTGCACTTATTGAGATGACATCTGACGCAAGTCTAATGTCTCCTTGATCTAAAGCTTGTCAAATTAAACTTAAGTTCGTGTTTCATTACAAACGTCACTTAGACACTTACTTTAATGTTTATAGTATACACTTACTTTATTCAAATTGTTTTCCGTAAATCTTAAAAGATTATAAGCAAAAAAGGTCCAAATAACAAACAAAATATTAAATAATGGGAAAGTTGGGCACATTCCAAACTTTGATGGATTTTGTTTTTATGTTCCAGCTAAAATGTATAATACGTTAGGTGTATCAGCAAAAGATAATATTTGAAAAATTCACGCCTCGATTCATAATGTTTATGACATGAATATTGACAAGTTAAGAAATCCAATTTTCTAAAAGTAATCTTCTTACGTCCTCCATAGCGATAGATACTCGTATACAGAAAGCATTGATTTTGTATTACTGTTTCTCAATTTTCCAGCGCACGACTATGTATGGAATATGTTTAATATATTGTGACATTAAAAGCAATTCACAAACTGTCGAAATTCGGGATGAATGCCCTCGGGGAGCACCACTAAAACTTATCGACGATCATATGAATTGGTTTGTGTCATTCTCACGTTTACAGGAATGGGACTATTCCTGAATGACATAGTACATAGTTCAACCATACATAATTAAACAGTGTTATGAAATTCAAAAGATATTGTTAATTACTTAATGTTTGAAATAATAATGGTTTCAGAAAACCGAGCATGATCTTACAAAAGATAATAAAACGGTACCCATTAAAACTAAAACGTCATGTAGCCATCTCATACAATTTGCAAGATTTGGTAAAGAAACTTATACACATAGATTACTTTCTACTATCTAATATATTTCACTAATACGTCTCTTTCACATATAAAAAGTATGTACAATTTGTTTTATTTGGATTCAACTACATGTGAAAATTGCACTTACGTTACTAGTTTTTTTTTTTGCTACAAATGTCATAATTAACTGAATAACTACGAGAAAACTACGTATAATAATAATTGATAGATTGTTTGATACTCAATCTTTGAGCGATACCAAGTTAGAATTAATAAATTGACAATTGAATCCATCACAATTATCTGTAATTTGTCGAAATAACATATACGTTTAAGTCTCTGAAGTATTAGTACTTAAATAATGGTTTATGTATATATATATCATAAAAATCAGAATCATAAAATTTTCACATGAAAGCATATTTCGAGGGCATTCTAACAGACCAGAATAAGTGCAAAATAAAAAAAAAAAGAGTTACATACTGAGAAATACTCCGCTTTTTCTATATTTTTTATCTGACAAAACCGCAAGAAGAAAGAAGAAGAAACTGACGACTGCAAGAATTTAATACACCGTGTTTTGGCTGCAGAAATATAAATAAAAAACATAAAATATTTATTCACATTTCATACATTAAAGATGTCATTTTTCATTTAAAAATTAAAATCTGTAACTTCTTCTTTTTGTCGAGTTGTTGCATAGCATTATTTAGCATTTGCTGATTGATTTGATTTACAAGTGGGATGTTTGCATTATATCCCAGAATAAGTATAGCAAAGTTTATATTTTATTTCGCTGTATGAAAGATGAGCGATGGAAGCTTCTGAAGCTGAAACTTCAAGCTAAATGTAATGAAACTTCAGACAAGTTTCAAACACCACTGTTTTATCTTAGTTTGATCCACATTTAGTTTAGGTAGCACCTTCTTATAAATATTCATGTAGAAATTATCTTTTGCTTTAGTGTTTAAAAAAAAAACAAGAATGCGTTCAAAAAATATGATTAGAATATAGGATCGTGTTGTTTGTGTGTTTGAATTTATGTTTGTAAACGCACCCATAGCTCAGGAGTAAGCTAATAGGGTATCGTAACTCGTTATTTAAATATTTTTGAGTCACGATGGAGTTTCTTGTCTGTCTTTCACCATAAGTGTCTTCTTTATCGTATGGACTTTTGTGGAATGGAATATAATTTTGTATATTAGCCCCTTAAAAGTGTATTTTAACTTTGAAGAGCTAAAGCACCTAAACACTGGCTGATCTGATAGATTTCTATATAACTTTTTAGGGCATCGTGTCTCCGATTGACAAGTACAAAACTGATAGAATTGCTCGTGTATATGCTGTCCTTCTGTTACAGCAATTTTTTTGCGAGCCTACTGGACTGATAAGTTTAAGCTTTGTGCGAAAAAGATAAACCTTGAATCTTAATAACAATCACATTTTGAAATAATAGAAACGCAAAAAAAATTCAAGCAGTGTAGTCGATTTTATGATTTTTTTTCATTCATGACAATAATATCCTTCTTACAGGTAAAGTACAGGGAAACTAATCTGAAAACTATATTATTGAAATTAAATTAAATTAAACATAACTTCATTAGATAACTGTGTGTTCACATTTCTATTATTTGTTCTTCGTCGATACATTAGATACGATTATTCATTTAAACTTTATGCACAAAAAAAACTAATCAAATCAGAGTCGAATATTTTAAGTTCGCACACTGAAAAAAATAAAACGAGACTTTTTACTGTTGTTGTACAGTAAAAAAAAAACGGTTCAGAAAACGTATTTTTATGTTAAAATAATTGATTACTAACACAGTGCACTGAAATGGGCACAAACAGTAAAGAGCTAAAGAGTTTTTTTTATCTGATTTCAATTGGATGAACATTAAATTTTACTGAAACAAACAGTTCCTTTTAAGTATTGCCGTTTTCAGAGCTTTACTCATATCGTAGCAGTTATTTTTACTGTTTATGAACAGTTATTGTAGCATACAGTAAAGAGCTAAACAGTTATTTCAATTGTTTGAACATTAACGTCAACTAAAACAAGCAGTTTTTTAAGTATTTCCTTGTTGATTTACTGTTTTACAAACAGTAAGAATAGCCAACCAGAAAAAAGATGCACAGTAAAATCTACTGTTATAACTCAACTGTTTTTTTTTCAGTTAGTTTTACTTCTTTGGACAATAGGCTCTATTTTTACTGACCAAAGCGGTGAATATAACCGAAAAATCGATTGAGTTTACCGATTTTTTTTTTCAGTGCACTTTATTTTGTGTGCTAAATTGGTTTTTTCAAGTTGATACGTCATAATTCCACTTAAATAAACTTAACTATAATTGTTTCTTATTGCGTTAAAAAAAAAACCAGCAGTGGAGGCCACTTCGATATTCGAATAAGGCCGTAAGCACACGGCGTATTACAAACGAGATTCAAAACCAATCTTGTAACCGATGCATATTGCGCGTATATATATATAACCTAGGGGTCTTTAAGTCAAGAGTGCATAGGTTACTTTTAGGTAAGCGTGCTCCATCTTCGACCACATCATCACTTACCATCAGGTGAGATGGTGATCAAACGCGAACCTATTATTAATAAAAAAAAAATACATACGTGCTGTAGACGCGTGTAGCTCCCGTGTTTTAATCAGCATTCAGTATCTCCTCTTATTCAGTACAATGGCGATTGTACAATGGCGTCGGTTGAGAACACACTACTTACGCTGTCTTTAAAACTACTTTTAGAAAGAAAAAAGCGTAAAAATATGCGAATCTATTGGATAAACGCATTTAGGTACGAGAGAAAGAAGTTTACTTTTACTTCTTTCTCTGAACCGAAAACGGGCGTTCCTACATTGCGCGTCGTCTGCGCGTTAAAACTTTGCCGTGTGCTTACGGCATAAGTCTTACCTCCCATATATGCTTTGTTGACAGATCGGTAATATAGGGTCTTTCATTAAGCGTGTCCTATCTTTAAATTTAAATAAAACAAAATGTGAGTGAGATATTATCGAAATTATTTATTTATTTGAAAGATGTAGTGATGCCATTATGTGTGGAATATGACATCATTCAAGTGTCCGCCACGGCTTCTCTGGGTGGAGCGCATGCGAGATATCCAATTTTCCATGACTTTTGCGCATAAATCAGGCTGAATTCGACCTATGACATAGGTTATGTTGGCTTTGAGGGCCGCTGTGGTTTTTGGTTTATTCGCATAGACCTGCGACTTAAGAAAACCCCACAAGAAAAAGTCTAGCGGGGTTAAGTCACAAGATCTCGGTGGCGATAATTTTTCTGTGAAAATTACGGTCAGTTGCTAACTGCTCCAGTGCCCATTCAGCGAACACACGTCGTTGTCTATGGTCGTTTACCTTCAATTCCTGCGTGAGTTGAATTTTATACGGGTGCAGGCCCAAGTCACGACGCAAAATTCGCCAAGTTGTGGTCTGTGAAAGGCCGAGTTCTTATGAGCGACCCGAAATCGACTGCCTCGGATTCTCCTGCACACTCTCACGGACAGCGGCGATGTTTTCGGCAGACCTTGCGTTTCGTTGACGTACGGGTATTGGTCGATCATTTACCGAACCAGTGGACTCAAATTTATCCACCACACGATGAATAGTCCTCTCGGTAGGACGATTATGGCAGCCGTAAAATGGGCGAAGCGCGCGGTGCGTTCATTCAATCATTTTTGTACGAGCGAAGCCGTACAATAACAGTAGTTTTAAGTTTATGCTGACATCGACGCGCAGCGAAATGCATGTTCGACTTATAACTAATTAATTCAACGCATCGAGTTAGTAGCATCAGAAAAGTGTCGCGATTAACACATAACGGGCTAAATAATTATCAAAGACGCTTTCGCCACGTGTCGATCAATTATCATTTTGTACATCAATTTTTCCTATTTGTTAAGTTGTGTACTTTTAATATATCATTATTTTCATTTTATCAATGTATCATTTCAAATGTACCCTACCCGTACATTTATGGTTCTTCGACCAGGCACGCTGGGTGCGGTGTCGCCGGCGGTGGCGGTACAACGTGCTGGTGCTAGTGTTGGTGACAGTGTAGTGTATCAGTGCGTAAGAGAAAGGGCTAAAGTGGCAAGTGCGCGAGCGTTAGATAAAGCCACTTCTCCTATTTTAGGCTCTTATACTAGTATTTCCAATCTTTAATTAACTTTACCGGAGTAGAGACACTAAGAATTTAGATAAGCATATAATCTCACTCAAGTTTAATCATGTTTGTTTTAAATTTTATATCATTGGAGATATCTTGGCTCCTACTTCTTCTTTGTAGGGGAGCATGTACGAGCGAAGCCGTACAATAACAGTAGTTTTAAGTTTATGCTGACATCGACGCGCAGCGAAATGCATGTTCGACTTATAACTAATTAATTCAACGCATCGAGTTAGTAGCATCAGAAAAGTGTCGCGATTAACACATAACGGGCTAAATAATTATCAAAGACGCTTTCGCCACGTGTCGATCAATTATCATTTTGTACATCAATCTTTCCTATTTGTTAAGTTGTGTACTTTTAATATATCATTATTTTCATTTTATCAATTTATCATTTCAAATGTACCCTACCCGTACAATTTTGATAAAACAATTTTATCATTTGCACGTGTTGTTGAATGCTATAGCTATTCATGATGATTTGGCAAAACAGAATCAAAGAGAATGTATTACCAGAATGAATAATGACAAATATAATGACAACCAATTTGACAGATGTAGCTTCAACAAGATGGCCGCTACTAACTGTCAAAGTTCGGACGTGCCTATTGGAAGACCCGTTAATATAATCCAGTATAATATTTGTGGCCAGCTGTAACCTCGCCTACACCTGGTTAGGTTATGATCATTACATAATATGGAATGTTCCAGCAGCTAGTGTGGAAATAAGTAAGTTTGGTTTCATCGCCTTTTAATAGTAAGTATTATACGACAGGCAAAATAACGGTAACAACTTACTTAATAAAAGTAACAAGATAAGGAAAGGAGGATTTTTGTAGTAATTGGGTCAGCCCTTTAGATCGCACTCGATTAAATCTCTTCGAACAATGTATCGGCCAAAGTACCTTTTTGGGGGTCTTCAGTGAACTCAAACAGTAAGCCGAGTCCTTATTAATTCATTCTGGGATCCCACCAGGCGGACAAAGGTCCAATATACTAAGACCACAGCTGTGTACACACATTAAAAAGCCGTCTTTGTAAAACTTTTAATGTAGCTTAGACGCTAGTGAACTTAACCTCGTATCAGATAGGTTATAGACATTTTTATTATAAAGTGAATAAATGTTTTGACATGGTTTCTAGGCGTCCATGAATTTCGAAAACGTTCGTAATTCAACGGCACCGTCACGTCACACAGACAGGTACGTACTCCCAATACGACTATAAGCATTGCTAAATTGTGCCGAAAACAATACCACGCGCAGAAATGAGTGTTCGCATTGTTTAGCTGCTATCCCCGGTTACGTCCTTAACTACAATTTTTTTTTATTGGTAATAGGTTCGCGTTTGACCACCACCTCACCTGATGGTAAGTGATGATGTAAAATGTAAAATGTTGTTATTCCAAACAAAAGTAAGCACCGTTTTGTTATTTTGAATTGTAGAGAAAAATACGTTGGCATTACACGTGTCCCGCGAAATTTGAGATAAAAATTGTATGATATTCTTTAAATAACATTCCAGAAATAATATGATATTAATTTCGTAAACTTATGGGCTCTATTTCATTACAGTTTTCGAGGAGCAGGCGACGTGACCAGAAAACGTGAACCACTCTGTAATTAGGTACGTTTGCTATAGGTACCTCTGCAATTTGTATAGCTTTACTTAGAAATAAATCTATTTATGATTGATGCATTCATGTTTATTTACGCTCGAGTATTTTTTCGGAAAATAAAATAACTTTCTATATTTTATACATTTTTGTATGAATACTAATAGAATTCTATTTAGTATTCATACAGAAACAGAAATAAAAGCTGAAATTTAAAATTAATTTTACGTGACCAATTCAACGGATTTCAATTTCTATTTTAATCAGCGCCAGCTTAGAGTTTGAACTAAAACTAGATACCTACAATAGAAAACTGAATTGAAAGTATCCTAACTTTACCTTCCACTAGTATCCAATAAAAAAGTAAGAGCTCATTCTTTCTAGTTAGTCTGGTAATACCGCACCAACGAATTAGGAATGATACCGCACTTATTCTGGGCCAAAAAGGGGCCAACTAAACTTTGGTTAGGTACAACCTTTTAACTTTAGAAATCTAGATACGCAAGTATTAGAAGAAAGAGAAAAATAATTTCAGTACAATTAAGACTTATTTTTACGGAGGAAAAATCGTCAAATAACTCCTCCCGAAAAAATAAGTTACCAGATGCGCTCCATCTGGTAACTTATTAGTAGGCAATGTCAGACTCCTACTGACTTAAAGCTGTTTCTTCCTTTCCTGTTTTGTTCGAAGTTATGGTATCTCAATTGAATATTTCCGTAACCGCGGCAAATTACACATGACAATACAACGTGTAACGGAAACCCCATATCTATCCAAAAGGGCTGAAGACAACATCTGGTATGGAGTCTCTATGCACAGTTTCAGCACAAAATAACTGACTCAAATAACACGATAATTCTTTTCGTTCTTCTTAATTTGAAAAATTCGGTCTCTGGTATCAGTGTATTGGAATTTGTAATAAGTTCTACAGACGTAGACTTAGGATTACAAAACCCTTTCCATATCGTTTGTTATCATCCAAAGAAGCCATGCACTTGGTATGTATATACCCTTTAAATTACAAGTTGTATATGAATGTTTAAGGTAAAATTATTTTTTCTAGAAAAATAATTTAAATTTAAAAGTTAAATTGAAAAATTGTAGCAATGAGCTCAGTAAAGGTGCTTCTCGTGCACACCTATGTTTAAGCCCAGAAACTTAAGCAACGAACAAGTTATTAAATTAGTTTCCAATGTGTGTTAAAGTTATAGAACGAAGAAGTTTTCATTTAGCAACAAATGTAACTAGTCGTAAAACAATCTGCAACGACTACATATTATGTAAGCAGAAGACTATGAATACAAAATCTACAAATAACGTAAACTATATATGAAACAACTTTAAATATCATATTTCTTCAAAAAATGACTAGGAAGTTGAAATTTACAATAATTAGTAAATAAAAATCATTTATTGCAGGCACGCAGGCCCGTATAAAATAAAATAAAAACTCTGGACACGATTGACATATATTATATTAAGTAAGTAATTATGTTTTTTATATAGATACTGGGTAAGACTAGCCGTATATGATTGTATTATGTTTCAGGTTCAACGAGCGTTTTCTCTACTTTTTTCATAATGGGATAAATCCCTCTTATATTTGGTAAATTTACGAAAATCCCGCCTCAAATCGCTGATTGCTTCTATACTCGTACCAGTATTATATGAACTCTCCAATTAATTTGGGTTGAACTTTGAATTCTATTCACTAGGAACAAATGGATTTGCGGTCAAATTTCGCGTAGTTACAGCGAGTTAGAACAAAACAATAAAAACTGTCTGGATACTTTCTAAACAAGGTTACAACAAAACGTTACATGTCGAAAACAACCTTTAAATAAAGCAGGTCTAACATTACGACCGGATATGTTGAAGCTGAAACATTTACTTAATTAACCTTTTAACATTAAACTTACATAATATAACTATACAACAATACTTAAAAATAAGTACAAAGTCATAGTACGATTTGGTTCGTAGCTTTAATCCTTAGTTACTAATTACTAAAACATGTCGAACAGTAAGCACCGCTGTAACTTACAAAATTAAAAAGTTTATTTCATTGTAATAGAGAAAATCCCTCTCCACACTTCACTTTGTTCAAATTGAAATTTAATTGTATACATTGTCTTGTTAAAACGATCAGAGAATTGGATGAATGTTTGTTGTAGAAGATGAATGATGGTACCTTGAATAATTCAAAGGTTCGCGACGGAGGTTGTCGCGGTGTGGAACTGCTACGCCTTGGAGGCCGGCACTGGGTCCCCTCGCGTGCCCAATGGTAGCACCTTCCGTGCCAACCGTGTGAACGTACTCCGGAACTGCCGGCTCATGCTGCAGTACAGCACAAAGTTCACTGCGGACCCCACCAGCGCCATCAAGTCCATCACCTCGCCTGCACCAATAGACAAATGAATCATTAGGTACTGAACTATCTTTGCTCCGTGTAAACTGACCGTATTTGCTCACACAATCTCAATACAATAAGGATTAATTAGAAGGTAGGCAATTAACAAAGAGACGCATATTATGAAATAATGTTCTTTACACTTAGTAGATAAAGTAACATCAATATTTGCTGCTAACTTTTTACTTATCAAAGAGATGAGAAATTTAAAGAGCCTCTTGTTTACTTAATTAAAATTTCCAATTAATTGAATACCGTACGTTTCAATAATAGATATTTAATGCTATTATTTCTGAAACAATAGGGCACAAAAGGGTCAGGGCTCGCTCTTTATATATCTGGGTAATAGCAATTTATCAAACCAATAATATCGACATTATATTGACACGCCCTAACTATCCAGTGCAGATACCGGAGTTCGGCAACGGAGATTATATGACACACTTACCTATTTATTTTAGAAATGTATTGGAAACTAGAAAGGAACGGCAAATAAAAGTATGTATATAAGACTTTTTTACCTTAGTTTGAATACTCGAAAGTTACCCAATTTGACCGTACATTAGCTCTAAAACACGGTACGCAATTACCCTGTTTAGATTTTTATTGTTCCAAGACCTTCGATCAACAATTGTATTATACATATTTGATCGAAGGCCAAGATCCTTCACGAGCGTACGCAAACCCACTCACCAAACTTTCATCACAATCGGTTCAATTGTTTAAGAACTCATAAATCCCTACTAATATTATAAATGCGAAAGTAACTCTGTCTGTCTGTTACACTTTCACGACTAACCAAATTTACAGATTTTAGGGAAATTTGGTGCAGAGATAGATTAGACTAGTGTTGCCCAAACGAGAGTCTCGCAAGAGTCTTGCAATTAGCGATTATCCTATTGCTATTTATTAAACGGTAGTTGAGATCTCAGAACAATGTAACAGACTCTGTTAGATTAGACCTTGAGAAAGGACATACTTTTGTTCGCTGAAAAGACTTTTTAGTCTAGCGAAGCTCCAGGGCAGAAGTTAATGATAAATATGTATTTAAAAAAAAACTATTTTAGAGTTCCGTAGTAAGACCAGGCACCCAAAGAGTACCTATACCTTGTCCTTTCGTCCGTCTGTGTGTCCGCTATTGTATTCAGAGACTATTGATGGTACGAAGCTGTAATTTTCCATATTTTGTTATATTTATGTTTCCAAATTAGCTCATTTTATATCGGTAATTCTGATAAATTAATTAAACTTGTAAACCCCATTTTATATAATTATAGTTATGAATTGTGCCTTCAATGTATATTTACAAGACTGCTTTGTTTGTTAAAATCAATTTAAACTTATTTCAAAAACTATCTGATGTGAAAAAGACTCCAATTCGTTCAGAATTCATGCATCAGTATTGTGCGGCAGAAAATGCAGAACCGCTTTGATGAAAATGAGATTTTTTTGGCATGGATCGGAAAATTTATAATAAAACCATTTTTTTGCAAAAAATAAAACCGACTTCCATATCAAAAGACAAAAATAATTTTAATTTCGGTAGTCGGTGTTATTGGTTTTGTATTTTCTTTTTTTTTCACACCGCCTTCCGAAATTAAAATTATTTTTGTCTTTTGATATGGAAGTCGGTTTTATTTTTTGCAAAAAAGTTTTTATTTTCGCGCTTTTTAGTGGGTCAGTCAATTTTCCAAATCGGTTCTTAAATGACGGAGTTATGCGCGAACAAAAAACGCAATACAGAGTAAACGAAAAGATCATCAACGTAAATATTTTTTTAGACTTTTGTTGATTTTTCAGAAACGGCTTGTCCGATTTCGATAAAATTTTCATGGGACCATTTGAAAAGTATACCCTTTCCAACAAAAAAAGAATTTTTCAATTCGGTTGGCAAACGACGGAGCTATGCCCGAACAAACATAAAAAAAAACAAACAAACATCAGAATTGAGAACCTCCTCTTTTTTTAGAAGTCTGTTAAAAATACCTGACAGAATTAAAAAACCGCACCTTTTAAAAAAATTGGTCAAGTGCGAGTCAGACTCGCCCATGAAGGGTTCCGTAGTAACTACGCCAAATAACTTTGTTTTTCATTGTGTTTGTATGAAATACAAAGTTATATTTACGCTTTTAGAAAATGTCCTATATCTCAAAAATTGCTGACCCGATCTATTTCAAACCAATTTTCGTTGAAAGTTTTTTTTTAAGATATAGCATATTTTTTTTTTCAGATTTAACACTGCATTATTATAAGTTAGAACATACACATTTTACCACTTTGGAAGCGTATATCTGATGACGTTCAGGTTTAATGAAAAAAAATATATTTTCAATTTCACTTCTATGTATGGGAACCTAAAAATAAAAAATATACAAAATTAAGGGGGCCCCTTAATTTTATATATTTTTTTATTTTTGTCATAAAATCGGGAAGCTGTTTACAGAATACATTTACTAACACAATTTCACATGTGTTGTCTTAATACTTTCGGAATAAAATGGCTGTGATATACGGACGGACGGACAGACAGACAGACAGACATGACGAAACTACAAGGGTTCCGTTTTTTACCACTCGACTACCGAACCCTAATTAAAAAAGAATCTTCATTTATAGAAAATTGTTACTATACTGTAGAAGATTTTATAAATGATAATTTTAATACTTCGTGTCCAATTATTTACATGTAGGGTTTATTTCGATATTTAATTTAATTTAAAATAGTACTTAATTATTTTTCTAGTAAGTATTTTTTTGATTCTGTTAGTTTTTAGGGTTCCGTACCCAAAGGGTAAAAACAGGATCCTATTACCTACAAAGGCTCCGCTGTCTGTCACCAGGCTGTATCTCATGAACCGTGATAGCTAGACAGTTGAAATTTTCGCAGATGATGTATTTCTGTTGCCACTATAACAAAAAGTACTAAAAAAAATTTAAGGGGCTCCCAAACAACAAATTTTATATTTTAGCCGTTTTTATAGATAATAGTACGGGACCCTTCGTGCGCGAGTCCGACTCCCACTTGGCCGGGTTTTTAAGTATGTTTCTATGCTAACATTTCCTTGTATATTTGTACGCCTTCAAGGCAAAACATAGCGCCCAAATAAACCTTTATGTAAATACCTACGTTTCACAAATAAAATATTGTATTCTATTCTAAAAAACATAGATTTCAATTTGATTAATGAATCATCTTTAGATTTTTACAAGGGACGTGTCATAAATAATACCTACCTGTAGGTATTAAGAGCTAAAAGATTCTCGTACAAAAGTTACGGAGTATTAGGTACTAAGGATATTGTCTAAGTTTTGTTCTACGACTTTGGAATTCTCGATGTTTACTTTTCCTTATTTGAATCTACTGATAAGATAACTTAAGACACAGTTCAACCACGATAATATTATATATACAGTATTCCAACTTCATACAAACGGACGAAGCGCGAGCTATACCTACGCGCCTCGATCTCGGTGTGCGCTCGGTTTGCAGACAGTCGCGACCGGCGACTGTGCCGCAGTGACGAACGGACGGTGTGTTGTTTTTTTAACAATAACCGTGCGATTTTTACCTATAAATAAGTTCAAGTACATATTTAATATGACGAGTAGGATATATTGTTCTGTTTTTGGTTGCATGAATTCGTCAATAACGCATCCAGAGATAACTTTTTTAGATTACCTGGAAACTCTGAAAGGTACCTAAGACTAAAATAATTTTACTTACAAGTAGGTATGTACATAATGTGTTTCTTTTTAATGGATAAGTATTTCCTTCTATCTCCCGAAAAAAAAAAGATGTCTGGATTAATAAATAAAGTGAGTAGAGTAAAGGAAAGTGATTGACACGAGTGAAATAGGTAGTTATAGGTGGTTCATGAATCATGATACAGTAGGTACGCTTGTGTTAAATCCTCGGGGCATGTGTGTTTTGTTTTGTTAGTTTGTATAATTCAAAGTAAAGACGTGGTATTTTATTATTAATAATAGTTGTTTATTGTACTGTGTCTATGAATAATACTAGAAAAAATATAAACATGTTCTTTTAATAATTATTTCTACCAATCAAAAAACAACACGCATTTTTATTGAACACAATTTTTTTATTCAATTCACAAACTATTTTATTTGTTTATATAAAAAAAAGTATATTTACAATTACAAAACTAAATGGAAACGCAAAGTAGGTGCGCAAATGTAATTAAAATGTTGCAGGCAGGCAGCCCTATCGCATGTTTACGTACCGCGCGGCTGTAGGCATTTATTTCTAAGATACGGCCGAGTTACAATACTGTATACATAATATTACCGTGGTTCAACACTCCTGCAAAACGGGTTTACCCTCAGTTAAACTTGAGAGTACGAATAACTATGTTCTGACTATTAGTCCATTTATCTACTTTCAAGTTTATATATAGGAATTTGAAGATAATAGGTACAATAATAACGTTCATTATCTAAGTCAATCTTTTGAGTTACATGGCACGAAACTGTCGTTTGTTTCACATTAAAGCCGTTTTCTGTCAATTTGAACGTGATTACGATACTACAGGAGACCTAAAGTAACGTTTAAGCTAATTTCCAGTCATATACTATGTTAGTGTGTCCTGAAATATTTACAAGCATAGCTTAGCTCAGGCGCATGTACTCATTTATTTGAGTCTTTATTTTATTTTAATACACAGTACAGTGCTTAAATGAAAGCTATATATGATAATATAGGTACTCTCTTAATGGTTTTAACCACCATATGGGGACAAATACACATTTTTAATATTAATATTTTGACGAATAACTTCTCTAGGCAAAGTCTGCTTCGCCATAAATCAAGAGTCAACTATCGTGATATAGGTACCCACCTAATTAAACCTTTATACGAATGTATACTGAAGCCAATATAACATAATATACCTATATAACTACACATACTCCAACCGCTTAATTTCATAAGCAAATCAATCAAAATCTTAATACATGTATAATATGGATCGCCCTTGGCTTGGTAATCTGCTTACGCTGCAACGCGTGGATTGATTAATGTTAGTTATATTGATATGTAACAAAAATAAAATTTTCTTCGCCAAAGGACTAACAAGTCGCTTGGGACGAATAATATATCACTTAGTTTGACAAATAATAATCGCGATATACAACTTGGTTTGCCTTTCATGCGTTGCTATAACTGGTTGAAACATGTAGGTACCTTCTAGTGGATAAGCCTCGCCTGAGAAAAAATACCGGGGGACTCCAATAGCTGTTGAGTCAATGGTTGATCAAGTGGTCTACTGCATTTGGGACATCAGCCCCCACTTTTGGTAGTTAGTGGCCAAGTTGATGAGCGAGACGGGCGCACTGTGAACACTGCTTCCCATATCAGTGGAAATCACCTCGAAATGATACGTTATGATAATGATGATGACATAACGGTATGCAATTCCGGTGTAGGAAACTTATCAGAGGGTTTGCAGTATCGCAGTGCTCATAAACAGGCATCTGCTGTAATCGCAATACAGTAGAGGGCGATGGACATCATCAGACAAATTTTTCCACTAACCACAGAACGAAGGACAACCGAGACAATTTCCAAGCGGAAAGAAAAGGAAAAGGTACCATCTGATTGAGGCGGGCAATAACTCGACTCTAACAACATTATAATTTAAAGTGAATAACTTTTTCGTCAAATATATGTATTCTGTAAAATGAAAATGTTTTCAGTAGATAATTTTCCGTTCACTAAACGTAATACAATGTGAAACAAATTATGAAACGTGGACGTCGGAAATTGTTAACGCTCTTTTAATAAGAGAAGGAAAAATTATTTTCCATTATGTAAAATCTTATGAATACTCAAATGTAAAGTTAAATCTGATTAAACTTTGCAACGTACAACGTATCAACGCCATAATAAATGATAACCTCACTAATAATGTTCACTACATCCATCGAATTTTCATATATTTTTAGAATTTCGAGGAAACAAATATCAATTAGAATCGTACTCGTATCTCTCAGGTCTGTATCCCCGTCCGTTCTGTGTGAAGTGAATGCAACAGTAAATGTATAGCTACTTTTATTGGCTTGTTAAATTCACTTGCACAAATTCCCGTTTCAAATTAATTTTGGAAATCAATGGGTTCCGGAGTCAACAAAGCCACTGAACGCAAAGAGTAAATAAGACAATACAGTATGAAAATATGTTTATTTGGTACTACGGGCGAAAAATTAAACATAAAATTATAATCTTATATATATATATAACTCAAAGGTGACTGACTAACTGACTGACTGACTGACATAGTGATCTATCAACGCACAGCCCAAACCACTGGACGGATCGGGCTAAAATTTGGCATGCAGGTAGATGTTATGACGTAGGCATCCGCTAAAAAAGGATTTTGCGAAATTCCTACGGGATCGGGATTTACACGGGAAAAACTTCCCACGCGGGCGAAGCCGCTGGCACAAGCTAGTGTTATATAAACATGGTGGACATCCCACCTATACGCATAAAACTTTTTGGGAATAGTTTCATTGTGTGTACACCAAAGGAGTTCAATTCTCTGCCGGAGTCTGTTTCCCGATACCTATAGCCTGGGAGTCTCCTTAAGGGCCTATACTACCTCAGCGCTTCTCACTTTTTATCTGGTATAAAACTTTTTGGGAATAGTTTCATTGTGTGTACACCAAAGGAGTTCAATTCTCTGCCGGAGTCTGTTTCCCGATACCTATAGCCTGGGAGTCTCCTTAAGGGCCTATACTACCTCAGCGCTTCTCACTTTTCACTGGTCCGTATTCTTAAGGGTGTAGTTGAGTCAAATACAAAAATCGTTACCGTGTCCAAGCGGAAATTAACTATCAAACCCTGGATAACCCCAGGTCTTTTGAGGTGTATAAAAAACAGAGACAATCTACACAAAAAGACAAAGAAAAATCCTGAAAACTCTGTATTAAAGGCAACTTATACAAGATACCGAAACTTCTGCAATAAAATTTTGAAAAAAGTTAAACGGACGTTTGAAAGAGAAGAAGTGGAAAAAGTGGGACATGACAGTAGCCGCCTCTGGAAGGTAATTAATGAAATCTCGAACAGATCAAGGCCCAAGACGCCACCTACAGATTTAATCAGCCCAAGTGCACATCCTGTTGATTCATTAAATAAAATAAATCACTTTTTCGCCAACGTCGGCTCATCCTTAGCAGAAAAAATAGAAACCCAACAACAAGGATACGTTCCCGCCCCTCCAAATACCGCTTTTCCGCATTCCATGGTTATCTTGCCTACTGATGAAGATGAAGTAGGTTCTATCATTTCCTCTCTTAAACGAAACTGTGCCGTCGGTTGCGACAAAATCTCCTCGAACCTTCTTATTACACATAGCAGCCTCTTAGTAACACCCATCACTCATATCTGCAATTTGGCAATAGAATCAGGTACCTTCCCACGCGTTTTCAAAGAAGCAGTTATCCATCCCATTCACAAGAATGGGGACCGACACTGTGTTAATAACTATAGACCAATTGCAATACTGCCAGCCTTATCCAAAATTCTGGAACGTCTACTAAACAATAGATTAGTCAACTATTTAGAATCAAATAATCTACTGTCACAGTCTCAATTTGGTTTCCGTGCCAAGAAATCGACTGCCATGGCTGTACACGAGCTGACTAATTTCATTGTTTCCAACATGGATGATAAAAGAAAGACCTTGGCTATCTTCCTAGACTTGGCTAAAGCGTTTGACACGGTGTCGGTTCCAATTTTGTTGGATAAACTTGAGAACCTAGGCATTCGAGGAAATCAGTTGTCACTTTTTAAAGATTACTTAACTGGCCGCATGCAATGTGTTAGAATTGATAACCACATAAGTGACAGTCTTCCCATTACCTTTGGAGTTCCCCAGGGAAGTATTCTTGGGCCCACGCTTTTTCTAGTCTATATAAACGACCTCTGTAATCTTAACCTTCAAAACGGACGCATCATAACCTTTGCAGATGATACTGCTATTCTTTTCAGTGCAGACTCATGGAGAGATGTTTTTGTTTGCGCTCAGGCCGGGTTCAATATTGTCAACGAATGGCTCCGAACTAATATTCTCACCTTAAACACTGAGAAAACTAAGTTCATAACTTTTACCTTAAAAAGCCGCCGCCAATCATCGCTTCAAACACATTCCATTCTCGCTCATACCTGTCCATCGCCTCATATCAGTGATTGTAACTGTCCAAAACTACAGGAAGCAGACACTATCAAATACCTAGGCGTTACTTTGGATTCCAAATTGAACTTCGCCACACACATTCGTTGTCTCTCAAGCCGAATACGGAAATTTATTTTTGTAGTCAAAACTCTTCGATCCGTCCTGAACCCTAAGCAATTACTATCCATCTACTGCGCCTTGTGTCAATCACTCTTAACGTATTGTATCACTTCATGGGGTGGCACGTATAAAACCAACCTAATCATCCTTGAAAGGGCTCAAAGGGCAGTCCTTAAAGTCGCACTATTTCTTCCTTTCCGTTTCCCTACAATAGAACTGTATAAAACCGCTAAAGTCCTGTCAGTTCGTCAGCTTTTTATTCTTAATGTTACTTTAAAACAACGCTCTCTCATTCCTTTCATTGATCCTTCCCATAACAATGAATTAAGAAACAGAAGAAGGGATGTATGCCAAACAAAATCAGTTAAAACCAAATTTGCTCGTAATTTCTTTGCTTTCCTAGGCCCCTTTCTTTACAACAAACTGAATAATTTAGTCTCAATCCACACCGTAAACAAAACAAATTTTAAAAAAATATTAACAGAATGGCTTCTTAGCTTAGACTATGCCCAAATTGAAGATCTGTTCAAAACCGCATCTTAAAATCCTTACAAACCACACATCTCACACACACCATACCTTACACCTGAACACAAACACACATAACACACTATCATGTTCCTATATATACCTACTATTTATTATAACATATATTATTTTTTTGATTTTTTTATCGTCTTACCTGCATTATTAAATTAAATTGTTTAAATGATAAATTATTTAAATTAAGTTACTTAATTACTACTGTAAATTGGACTCTTTTTTTAGAATGAACTCGTCTCCAGTAAAGTTTGTAAAAATCTAACTTGGGGGCCTGGTGACCTGACTTACAGGTTTTGGAAAAAACTTAGTTTAGGCACCAGTCTCCCACAAATTATGTTTAAATTGTCTGTACCGTATGTCAATTATCTAATGTATTAATTTGTGGTGAGAAAATAAATAAAATTCTATTCTATTCTATTCTATCTCGCTCGCACACTACTGGCCGCGGTCACGCGAGCAAGCGAAACAGGGTGGCAGGGAAAAGACTCCAAGACACCGATAATTTAGTTTATTTCTTTTTACGGTGAAAATAATGGTAATTTAAAAAAGTAAATAACATAAGACCTGATTAATAGTTAGTTCAATAATATGCATAGTTTCATTATCTAATTTGAAGTTATTTTTTAATACCAGCGGTTTATTGTCCGGTTTGGAGGTAACTTTGGAATTTTTTTCTATCAAGAAAATTTTATGGAATCGTGTTTTTGTCAAACATAGTACCTAACATTAATCCTCAACTTTACCATATATTTATTTCAAAATGATTGCTGCAGTATTTTCGACATAACGGAGGATCATGCTAAGCCATTTGAGGTGGTGTAGGCCCTTAAGAGCTAGTAATAATATCATAACATTCGCACGGGTTGGTTATCAAGTTAAGCAATCAATCTTACCATATCGAGATTTCATCGTGCCTCGAAAAGCACGTTATGCTGTCAGTCTTGTCTGTTATTTATACATCTTTGATAGTCGTTACAGGGAGTCAGAAGCTAGAAAATCTAACACTAGACTTGCCAGCTAATGGGTTGTGGAGTTGAAATAGGCAGTTGCTTCGTGTAAAACATTAGTAGATACTCAGCTATATCCGGTTAGACTAGAAGCCGATGATGATGATGATGAAACATATCCAAATCACTTTAAAATCCAATCATTAACACTATTAAGTTTCTACAGCTACTTCGATATTCGGCTGCCATAACATTCTACTACCGATATGTTTCTGTATCAAAACGGGCTTTGCTCTGCTTGCTATATTAATTAATTTATTGAAGCAAGTGATTGAAATTAAGTGTAGATAACCATCTCAGGTTAATTTAATTAGTTAACTTACAACTGACTAGCATTTTGCCCGCGACTTTGTCCTCGTGGATTTTGAAATAATTTATAACCTATATTGTATATTTAATATCTACATTTATTTAAGTATTTAAGTATATTTATTCAAAAAGTATAATAGAATTGGATCAAATTTTAGAGATTACAGCCTGCATACTTTTCAAACAAATATCTCTTTATAATATTAGTATAGATTTAACTTTGGTACGAAAAAGTACAAGATTTCTCAAACGTAAACGGTAATTAAATATGAATTCCGATGTTTGAAACTGATACTTTCGGATCCACTGTAAAATTTTTCTTTGTAATTGGGGAGAAACCTTCGAAGGCGCTCTTTGGGATAAAACAGAAGAGTGTGAGATTTTGGGCTCACTAAAAACAAGCTCGAGTGTTAATCAACAGCACACGGAAGGAAGCACTACTTCGAAGCTCAAACTGCAACCTAGTATCTAACATTTACCATTGTGCACTAAAGGGCAGATACCTAACTCAAAATACTACTACAGAGTTGGTTAAAGCACTCCGTCAAAACCAATTAATAATGGGATAAAGCTACGTGAAACCTAGTTAATAACTACCTTATATCGTTGATCAGAACGTGAGTCACGCGAGCTGCGTATTATTTTATTTTTAAACTGAGCAAACTCCGTGATTGCATCAGACGTTGCTACGTGGCTATTAAACAAACTTCTGTCAAAGTATTATCAAAAAATCTGATGTAACATCTAAGCATTTTGTTTACAGGCATATAGACTAGACTCCATTATTTACAATTAGGTACAAATCTAGTGTTCCCGTGGTAACTGAATTGCGACAACTCTTACGCCTCCTTCTCTGGCAAGGCCACTTAGCTCTTTACTTTTACCCCACATCATATTAGGGTAAGACACATAATATTCAGCTTAGTAACCAACATCAAAATACATTTTCATGTAATTTACCTTACTCAGCCTCTAATTAGTATGCCAATCATTCCTCTCAGTTAATTGCTATAATTAAGGCTTGATGATTAAAACATCGACGACAGATCGTGTGTTCGCTGGTTTTTGAGCTTTGAACAACAATAAATAACATATTTTATATACGAATACAAAAAGCCATTTAAATATAGAAATGACTACCCAATGAATGAAGTAAATAGGGAAGCGAAACCGTCGTCTAGGATAAATCATGTCTGTATAAAGAATGTTTTCAATTTAAAATTTTAATAAAGGATATTGTACAAGTCAAATGAATAATGTTAGTACTTTGATAACGTAGTAAAATAAAAATATTTATATTGAACGCCCTAAATGTTACGAAGTCTATGCGAAGTAAAAGAAAGCGATTTTAAGCGAATTTAAATATATTTTTTTTGTATGAAAATCTGGTGAACTAAAATATGACGATTTTTTAAAAGTCATAGAACAAAAGTTGTTGATTATGATGTTAGTAACATAGTCCTGAGAGATTTTCGGTTTTTTACAATTAACCCTGTATAATTAAAAATAAATTGCTGCAAGAAGAAAGAAGAAGAAACTGACGACTGCAAGAATTTAATACACCGTGTTTTGGCTGCAGAAATATAAATAAAAAACATAAAATATTTATTCACATTTCATACATTAAAGATGTCATTTACATTTAAAAATTAAAATCTGTAACTTCTTCTTTTTGTCGAGTTGTTGCATAGCATTATTTAGCATTTGCTGATTGATTTGATTTACAAGTGGGATGTTTGCATTATATCCCAGAATAAGTATAGCAAAGTTTATATTTTATTTCGCTGTATGAAAGATGAGCGATGGAAGCTTCTGAAGCTGAAACTTCAAGCTA
The DNA here is from genome assembly GCA_943138885.2 of Tholera decimalis. Lineage (NCBI taxonomy): Eukaryota > Metazoa > Arthropoda > Insecta > Lepidoptera > Noctuidae > Tholera > Tholera decimalis. Next base: position 21,333,141 of record OW964556.2, read on the forward strand.
AATGTAATGAAACTTCAGACAAGTTTCAAACACCACTGTTTTATCTTAGTTTGATCCACATTTAGTTTAGGTAGCACCTTCTTATAAATATTCATGTAGAAATTATCTTTTGCTTTAGTGTTTAAAAAAAAAACAAGAATGCGTTCAAAAAATATGATTAGAATATAGGATCGTGTTGTTTGTGTGTTTGAATTTATGTTTGTAAACGCACCCATAGCTCAGGAGTAAGCTAATAGGGTATCGTAACTCGTTATTTAAATATTTTTGAGTCACGATGGAGTTTCTTGTCTGTCTTTCACCATAAGTGTCTTCTTTATCGTATGGACTTTTGTGGAATGGAATATAATTTTGTATATTAGCCCCTTAAAAGTGTATTTTAACTTTGAAGAGCTAAAGCACCTAAACACTGGCTGATCTGATAGATTTCTATATAACTTTTTAGGGCATCGTGTCTCCGATTGACAAGTACAAAACTGATAGAATTGCTCGTGTATATGCTGTCCTTCTGTTACAGCAATTTTTTTGCGAGCCTACTGGACTGATAAGTTTAAGCTTTGTGCGAAAAAGATAAACCTTGAATCTTAATAACAATCACATTTTGAAATAATAGAAACGCAAAAAAAATTCAAGCAGTGTAGTCGATTTTATGATTTTTTTTCATTCATGACAATAATATCCTTCTTACAGGTAAAGTACAGGGAAACTAATCTGAAAACTATATTATTGAAATTAAATTAAATTAAACATAACTTCATTAGATAACTGTGTGTTCACATTTCTATTATTTGTTCTTCGTCGATACATTAGATACGATTATTCATTTAAACTTTATGCACAAAAAAAACTAATCAAATCAGAGTCGAATATTTTAAGTTCGCACACTGAAAAAAATAAAACGAGACTTTTTACTGTTGTTGTACAGTAAAAAAAAAACGGTTCAGAAAACGTATTTTTATGTTAAAATAATTGATTACTAACACAGTGCACTGAAATGGGCACAAACAGTAAAGAGCTAAAGAGTTTTTTTTATCTGATTTCAATTGGATGAACATTAAATTTTACTGAAACAAACAGTTCCTTTTAAGTATTGCCGTTTTCAGAGCTTTACTCATATCGTAGCAGTTATTTTTACTGTTTATGAACAGTTATTGTAGCATACAGTAAAGAGCTAAACAGTTATTTCAATTGTTTGAACATTAACGTCAACTAAAACAAGCAGTTTTTTAAGTATTTCCTTGTTGATTTACTGTTTTACAAACAGTAAGAATAGCCAACCAGAAAAAAGATGCACAGTAAAATCTACTGTTATAACTCAACTGTTTTTTTTTCAGTTAGTTTTACTTCTTTGGACAATAGGCTCTATTTTTACTGACCAAAGCGGTGAATATAACCGAAAAATCGATTGAGTTTACCGATTTTTTTTTTCAGTGCACTTTATTTTGTGTGCTAAATTGGTTTTTTCAAGTTGATACGTCATAATTCCACTTAAATAAACTTAACTATAATTGTTTCTTATTGCGTTAAAAAAAAAACCAGCAGTGGAGGCCACTTCGATATTCGAATAAGGCCGTAAGCACACGGCGTATTACAAACGAGATTCAAAACCAATCTTGTAACCGATGCATATTGCGCGTATATATATATAACCTAGGGGTCTTTAAGTCAAGAGTGCATAGGTTACTTTTAGGTAAGCGTGCTCCATCTTCGACCACATCATCACTTACCATCAGGTGAGATGGTGATCAAACGCGAACCTATTATTAATAAAAAAAAAATACATACGTGCTGTAGACGCGTGTAGCTCCCGTGTTTTAATCAGCATTCAGTATCTCCTCTTATTCAGTACAATGGCGATTGTACAATGGCGTCGGTTGAGAACACACTACTTACGCTGTCTTTAAAACTACTTTTAGAAAGAAAAAAGCGTAAAAATATGCGAATCTATTGGATAAACGCATTTAGGTACGAGAGAAAGAAGTTTACTTTTACTTCTTTCTCTGAACCGAAAACGGGCGTTCCTACATTGCGCGTCGTCTGCGCGTTAAAACTTTGCCGTGTGCTTACGGCATAAGTCTTACCTCCCATATATGCTTTGTTGACAGATCGGTAATATAGGGTCTTTCATTAAGCGTGTCCTATCTTTAAATTTAAATAAAACAAAATGTGAGTGAGATATTATCGAAATTATTTATTTATTTGAAAGATGTAGTGATGCCATTATGTGTGGAATATGACATCATTCAAGTGTCCGCCACGGCTTCTCTGGGTGGAGCGCATGCGAGATATCCAATTTTCCATGACTTTTGCGCATAAATCAGGCTGAATTCGACCTATGACATAGGTTATGTTGGCTTTGAGGGCCGCTGTGGTTTTTGGTTTATTCGCATAGACCTGCGACTTAAGAAAACCCCACAAGAAAAAGTCTAGCGGGGTTAAGTCACAAGATCTCGGTGGCGATAATTTTTCTGTGAAAATTACGGTCAGTTGCTAACTGCTCCAGTGCCCATTCAGCGAACACACGTCGTTGTCTATGGTCGTTTACCTTCAATTCCTGCGTGAGTTGAATTTTATACGGGTGCAGGCCCAAGTCACGACGCAAAATTCGCCAAGTTGTGGTCTGTGAAAGGCCGAGTTCTTATGAGCGACCCGAAATCGACTGCCTCGGATTCTCCTGCACACTCTCACGGACAGCGGCGATGTTTTCGGCAGACCTTGCGTTTCGTTGACGTACGGGTATTGGTCGATCATTTACCGAACCAGTGGACTCAAATTTATCCACCACACGATGAATAGTCCTCTCGGTAGGACGATTATGGCAGCCGTAAAATGGGCGAAGCGCGCGGTGCGTTCATTCAATCATTTTTGTACGAGCGAAGCCGTACAATAACAGTAGTTTTAAGTTTATGCTGACATCGACGCGCAGCGAAATGCATGTTCGACTTATAACTAATTAATTCAACGCATCGAGTTAGTAGCATCAGAAAAGTGTCGCGATTAACACATAACGGGCTAAATAATTATCAAAGACGCTTTCGCCACGTGTCGATCAATTATCATTTTGTACATCAATTTTTCCTATTTGTTAAGTTGTGTACTTTTAATATATCATTATTTTCATTTTATCAATGTATCATTTCAAATGTACCCTACCCGTACATTTATGGTTCTTCGACCAGGCACGCTGGGTGCGGTGTCGCCGGCGGTGGCGGTACAACGTGCTGGTGCTAGTGTTGGTGACAGTGTAGTGTATCAGTGCGTAAGAGAAAGGGCTAAAGTGGCAAGTGCGCGAGCGTTAGATAAAGCCACTTCTCCTATTTTAGGCTCTTATACTAGTATTTCCAATCTTTAATTAACTTTACCGGAGTAGAGACACTAAGAATTTAGATAAGCATATAATCTCACTCAAGTTTAATCATGTTTGTTTTAAATTTTATATCATTGGAGATATCTTGGCTCCTACTTCTTCTTTGTAGGGGAGCATGTACGAGCGAAGCCGTACAATAACAGTAGTTTTAAGTTTATGCTGACATCGACGCGCAGCGAAATGCATGTTCGACTTATAACTAATTAATTCAACGCATCGAGTTAGTAGCATCAGAAAAGTGTCGCGATTAACACATAACGGGCTAAATAATTATCAAAGACGCTTTCGCCACGTGTCGATCAATTATCATTTTGTACATCAATCTTTCCTATTTGTTAAGTTGTGTACTTTTAATATATCATTATTTTCATTTTATCAATTTATCATTTCAAATGTACCCTACCCGTACAATTTTGATAAAACAATTTTATCATTTGCACGTGTTGTTGAATGCTATAGCTATTCATGATGATTTGGCAAAACAGAATCAAAGAGAATGTATTACCAGAATGAATAATGACAAATATAATGACAACCAATTTGACAGATGTAGCTTCAACAAGATGGCCGCTACTAACTGTCAAAGTTCGGACGTGCCTATTGGAAGACCCGTTAATATAATCCAGTATAATATTTGTGGCCAGCTGTAACCTCGCCTACACCTGGTTAGGTTATGATCATTACATAATATGGAATGTTCCAGCAGCTAGTGTGGAAATAAGTAAGTTTGGTTTCATCGCCTTTTAATAGTAAGTATTATACGACAGGCAAAATAACGGTAACAACTTACTTAATAAAAGTAACAAGATAAGGAAAGGAGGATTTTTGTAGTAATTGGGTCAGCCCTTTAGATCGCACTCGATTAAATCTCTTCGAACAATGTATCGGCCAAAGTACCTTTTTGGGGGTCTTCAGTGAACTCAAACAGTAAGCCGAGTCCTTATTAATTCATTCTGGGATCCCACCAGGCGGACAAAGGTCCAATATACTAAGACCACAGCTGTGTACACACATTAAAAAGCCGTCTTTGTAAAACTTTTAATGTAGCTTAGACGCTAGTGAACTTAACCTCGTATCAGATAGGTTATAGACATTTTTATTATAAAGTGAATAAATGTTTTGACATGGTTTCTAGGCGTCCATGAATTTCGAAAACGTTCGTAATTCAACGGCACCGTCACGTCACACAGACAGGTACGTACTCCCAATACGACTATAAGCATTGCTAAATTGTGCCGAAAACAATACCACGCGCAGAAATGAGTGTTCGCATTGTTTAGCTGCTATCCCCGGTTACGTCCTTAACTACAATTTTTTTTTATTGGTAATAGGTTCGCGTTTGACCACCACCTCACCTGATGGTAAGTGATGATGTAAAATGTAAAATGTTGTTATTCCAAACAAAAGTAAGCACCGTTTTGTTATTTTGAATTGTAGAGAAAAATACGTTGGCATTACACGTGTCCCGCGAAATTTGAGATAAAAATTGTATGATATTCTTTAAATAACATTCCAGAAATAATATGATATTAATTTCGTAAACTTATGGGCTCTATTTCATTACAGTTTTCGAGGAGCAGGCGACGTGACCAGAAAACGTGAACCACTCTGTAATTAGGTACGTTTGCTATAGGTACCTCTGCAATTTGTATAGCTTTACTTAGAAATAAATCTATTTATGATTGATGCATTCATGTTTATTTACGCTCGAGTATTTTTTCGGAAAATAAAATAACTTTCTATATTTTATACATTTTTGTATGAATACTAATAGAATTCTATTTAGTATTCATACAGAAACAGAAATAAAAGCTGAAATTTAAAATTAATTTTACGTGACCAATTCAACGGATTTCAATTTCTATTTTAATCAGCGCCAGCTTAGAGTTTGAACTAAAACTAGATACCTACAATAGAAAACTGAATTGAAAGTATCCTAACTTTACCTTCCACTAGTATCCAATAAAAAAGTAAGAGCTCATTCTTTCTAGTTAGTCTGGTAATACCGCACCAACGAATTAGGAATGATACCGCACTTATTCTGGGCCAAAAAGGGGCCAACTAAACTTTGGTTAGGTACAACCTTTTAACTTTAGAAATCTAGATACGCAAGTATTAGAAGAAAGAGAAAAATAATTTCAGTACAATTAAGACTTATTTTTACGGAGGAAAAATCGTCAAATAACTCCTCCCGAAAAAATAAGTTACCAGATGCGCTCCATCTGGTAACTTATTAGTAGGCAATGTCAGACTCCTACTGACTTAAAGCTGTTTCTTCCTTTCCTGTTTTGTTCGAAGTTATGGTATCTCAATTGAATATTTCCGTAACCGCGGCAAATTACACATGACAATACAACGTGTAACGGAAACCCCATATCTATCCAAAAGGGCTGAAGACAACATCTGGTATGGAGTCTCTATGCACAGTTTCAGCACAAAATAACTGACTCAAATAACACGATAATTCTTTTCGTTCTTCTTAATTTGAAAAATTCGGTCTCTGGTATCAGTGTATTGGAATTTGTAATAAGTTCTACAGACGTAGACTTAGGATTACAAAACCCTTTCCATATCGTTTGTTATCATCCAAAGAAGCCATGCACTTGGTATGTATATACCCTTTAAATTACAAGTTGTATATGAATGTTTAAGGTAAAATTATTTTTTCTAGAAAAATAATTTAAATTTAAAAGTTAAATTGAAAAATTGTAGCAATGAGCTCAGTAAAGGTGCTTCTCGTGCACACCTATGTTTAAGCCCAGAAACTTAAGCAACGAACAAGTTATTAAATTAGTTTCCAATGTGTGTTAAAGTTATAGAACGAAGAAGTTTTCATTTAGCAACAAATGTAACTAGTCGTAAAACAATCTGCAACGACTACATATTATGTAAGCAGAAGACTATGAATACAAAATCTACAAATAACGTAAACTATATATGAAACAACTTTAAATATCATATTTCTTCAAAAAATGACTAGGAAGTTGAAATTTACAATAATTAGTAAATAAAAATCATTTATTGCAGGCACGCAGGCCCGTATAAAATAAAATAAAAACTCTGGACACGATTGACATATATTATATTAAGTAAGTAATTATGTTTTTTATATAGATACTGGGTAAGACTAGCCGTATATGATTGTATTATGTTTCAGGTTCAACGAGCGTTTTCTCTACTTTTTTCATAATGGGATAAATCCCTCTTATATTTGGTAAATTTACGAAAATCCCGCCTCAAATCGCTGATTGCTCTTAGCTTCTATACTCGTACCAGTATTATATGAACTCTCCAATTAATTTGGGTTGAACTTTGAATTCTATTCACTAGGAACAAATGGATTTGCGGTCAAATTTCGCGTAGTTACAGCGAGTTAGAACAAAACAATAAAAACTGTCTGGATACTTTCTAAACAAGGTTACAACAAAACGTTACATGTCGAAAACAACCTTTAAATAAAGCAGGTCTAACATTACGACCGGATATGTTGAAGCTGAAACATTTACTTAATTAACCTTTTAACATTAAACTTACATAATATAACTATACAACAATACTTAAAAATAAGTACAAAGTCATAGTACGATTTGGTTCGTAGCTTTAATCCTTAGTTACTAATTACTAAAACATGTCGAACAGTAAGCACCGCTGTAACTTACAAAATTAAAAAGTTTATTTCATTGTAATAGAGAAAATCCCTCTCCACACTTCACTTTGTTCAAATTGAAATTTAATTGTATACATTGTCTTGTTAAAACGATCAGAGAATTGGATGAATGTTTGTTGTAGAAGATGAATGATGGTACCTTGAATAATTCAAAGGTTCGCGACGGAGGTTGTCGCGGTGTGGAACTGCTACGCCTTGGAGGCCGGCACTGGGTCCCCTCGCGTGCCCAATGGTAGCACCTTCCGTGCCAACCGTGTGAACGTACTCCGGAACTGCCGGCTCATGCTGCAGTACAGCACAAAGTTCACTGCGGACCCCACCAGCGCCATCAAGTCCATCACCTCGCCTGCACCAATAGACAAATGAATCATTAGGTACTGAACTATCTTTGCTCCGTGTAAACTGACCGTATTTGCTCACACAATCTCAATACAATAAGGATTAATTAGAAGGTAGGCAATTAACAAAGAGACGCATATTATGAAATAATGTTCTTTACACTTAGTAGATAAAGTAACATCAATATTTGCTGCTAACTTTTTACTTATCAAAGAGATGAGAAATTAAAAGAGCCTCTTGTTTACTTAATTAAAATTTCCAATTAATTGAATACCGTACGTTTCAATAATAGATATTTAATGCTATTATTTCTGAAACAATAGGGCACAAAAGGGTCAGGGCTCGCTCTTTATATATCTGGGTAATAGCAATTTATCAAACCAATAATATCGACATTATATTGACACGCCCTAACTATCCAGTGCAGATACCGGAGTTCGGCAACGGAGATTATATGACACACTTACCTATTTATTTTAGAAATGTATTGGAAACTAGAAAGGAACGGCAAATAAAAGTATGTATATAAGACTTTTTTACCTTAGTTTGAATACTCGAAAGTTACCCAATTTGACCGTACATTAGCTCTAAAACACGGTACGCAATTACCCTGTTTAGATTTTTATTGTTCCAAGACCTTCGATCAACAATTGTATTATACATATTTGATCGAAGGCCAAGATCCTTCACGAGCGTACGCAAACCCACTCACCAAACTTTCATCACAATCGGTTCAATTGTTTAAGAACTCATAAATCCCTACTAATATTATAAATGCGAAAGTAACTCTGTCTGTCTGTTACACTTTCACGACTAACCAAATTTACAGATTTTAGGGAAATTTGGTGCAGAGATAGATTAGACTAGTGTTGCCCAAACGAGAGTCTCGCAAGAGTCTTGCAATTAGCGATTATCCTATAGCTATTTATTAAACGGTAGTTGAGATCTCAGAACAATGTAACAGACTCTGTTAGATTAGACCTTGAGAAAGGACATACTTTTGTTCGCTGAAAAGACTTTTTAGTCTAGCGAAGCTCCAGGGCAGAAGTTAATGATAAATATGTATTTAAAAAAAAACTATTTTAGAGTTCCGTAGTAAGACCAGGCACCCAAAGAGTACCTATACCATGTCCTTTCGTCCGTCTGTGTGTCCGCTATTGTATTCAGAGACTATTGATGGTACGAAGCTGTAATTTTCCATATTTTGTTATATTTATGTTTCCAAATTAGCTCATTTTATATCGGTAATTCTGATAAATTAATTAAACTTGTAAACCCCATTTTATATAATTATAGTTATGAATTGTGCCTTCAATGTATATTTACAAGACTGCTTTGTTTGTTAAAATCAATTTAAACTTATTTCAAAAACTATCTGATGTGAAAAAGACTCCAATTCGTTCAGAATTCATGCATCAGTATTGTGCGGCAGAAAATGCAGAACCGCTTTGATGAAAATGAGATTTTTTTGGCATGGATCGGAAAATTTATAATAAAACCATTTTTTTGCAAAAAATAAAACCGACTTCCATATCAAAAGACAAAAATAATTTTAATTTCGGTAGTCGGTGTTATTGGTTTTGTATTTTCTTTTTTTTTCACACCGCCTTCCGAAATTAAAATTATTTTTGTCTTTTGATATGGAAGTCGGTTTTATTTTTTGCAAAAAAGTTTTTATTTTCGCGCTTTTTAGTGGGTCAGTCAATTTTCCAAATCGGTTCTTAAATGACGGAGTTATGCGCGAACAAAAAACGCAATACAGAGTAAACGAAAAGATCATCAACGTAAATATTTTTTTAGACTTTTGTTGATTTTTCAGAAACGGCTTGTCCGATTTCGATAAAATTTTCATGGGACCATTTGAAAAGTATACCCTTTCCAACAAAAAAAGAATTTTTCAATTCGGTTGGCAAACGACGGAGCTATGCCCGAACAAACATAAAAAAAAACAAACAAACATCAGAATTGAGAACCTCCTCTTTTTTTAGAAGTCTGTTAAAAATACCTGACAGAATTAAAAAACCGCACCTTTTAAAAAAATTGGTCAAGTGCGAGTCAGACTCGCCCATGAAGGGTTCCGTAGTAACTACGCCAAATAACTTTGTTTTTCATTGTGTTTGTATGAAATACAAAGTTATATTTACGCTTTTAGAAAATGTCCTATATCTCAAAAATTGCTGACCCGATCTATTTCAAACCAATTTTCGTTGAAAGTTTTTTTTTAAGATATAGCATATTTTTTTTTTCAGATTTAACACTGCATTATTATAAGTTAGAACATACACATTTTACCACTTTGGAAGCGTATATCTGATGACGTTCAGGTTTAATGAAAAAAAATATATTTTCAATTTCACTTCTATGTATGGGAACCTAAAAATAAAAAATATACAAAATTAAGGGGGCCCCTTAATTTTATATATTTTTTTATTTTTGTCATAAAATCGGGAAGCTGTTTACAGAATACATTTACTAACACAATTTCACATGTGTTGTCTTAATACTTTCGGAATAAAATGGCTGTGATATACGGACGGACGGACAGACAGACAGACAGACATGACGAAACTACAAGGGTTCCGTTTTTTACCACTCGACTACCGAACCCTAATTAAAAAAGAATCTTCATTTATAGAAAATTGTTACTATACTGTAGAAGATTTTATAAATGATAATTTTAATACTTCGTGTCCAATTATTTACATGTAGGGTTTATTTCGATATTTAATTTAATTTAAAATAGTACTTAATTATTTTTCTAGTAAGTATTTTTTTGATTCTGTTAGTTTTTAGGGTTCCGTACCCAAAGGGTAAAAACAGGATCCTATTACCTACAAAGGCTCCGCTGTCTGTCACCAGGCTGTATCTCATGAACCGTGATAGCTAGACAGTTGAAATTTTCGCAGATGATGTATTTCTGTTGCCACTATAACAAAAAGTACTAAAAAAAATTTAAGGGGCTCCCAAACAACAAATTTTATATTTTAGCCGTTTTTATAGATAATAGTACGGGACCCTTCGTGCGCGAGTCCGACTCCCACTTGGCCGGGTTTTTAAGTATGTTTCTATGCTAACATTTCCTTGTATATTTGTACGCCTTCAAGGCAAAACATAGCGCCCAAATAAACCTTTATGTAAATACCTACGTTTCACAAATAAAATATTGTATTCTATTCTAAAAAACATAGATTTCAATTTGATTAATGAATCATCTTTAGATTTTTACAAGGGACGTGTCATAAATAATACCTACCTGTAGGTATTAAGAGCTAAAAGATTCTCGTACAAAAGTTACGGAGTATTAGGTACTAAGGATATTGTCTAAGTTTTGTTCTACGACTTTGGAATTCTCGATGTTTACTTTTCCTTATTTGAATCTACTGATAAGATAACTTAAGACACAGTTCAACCACGATAATATTATATATACAGTATTCCAACTTCATACAAACGGACGAAGCGCGAGCTATACCTACGCGCCTCGATCTCGGTGTGCGCTCGGTTTGCAGACAGTCGCGACCGGCGACTGTGCCGCAGTGACGAACGGACGGTGTGTTGTTTTTTTAACAATAACCGTGCGATTTTTACCTATAAATAAGTTCAAGTACATATTTAATATGACGAGTAGGATATATTGTTCTGTTTTTGGTTGCATGAATTCGTCAATAACGCATCCAGAGATAACTTTTTTAGATTACCTGGAAACTCTGAAAGGTACCTAAGACTAAAATAATTTTACTTACAAGTAGGTATGTACATAATGTGTTTCTTTTTAATGGATAAGTATTTCCTTCTATCTCCCGAAAAAAAAAAGATGTCTGGATTAATAAATAAAGTGAGTAGAGTAAAGGAAAGTGATTGACACGAGTGAAATAGGTAGTTATAGGTGGTTCATGAATCATGATACAGTAGGTACGCTTGTGTTAAATCCTCGGGGCATGTGTGTTTTGTTTTGTTAGTTTGTATAATTCAAAGTAAAGACGTGGTATTTTATTATTAATAATAGTTGTTTATTGTACTGTGTCTATGAATAATACTAGAAAAAATATAAACATGTTCTTTTAATAATTATTTCTACCAATCAAAAAACAACACGCATTTTTATTGAACACAATTTTTTTATTCAATTCACAAACTATTTTATTTGTTTATATAAAAAAAAGTATATTTACAATTACAAAACTAAATGGAAACGCAAAGTAGGTGCGCAAATGTAATTAAAATGTTGCAGGCAGGCAGCCCTATCGCATGTTTACGTACCGCGCGGCTGTAGGCATTTATTTCTAAGATACGGCCGAGTTACAATACTGTATACATAATATTACCGTGGTTCAACACTCCTGCAAAACGGGTTTACCCTCAGTTAAACTTGAGAGTACGAATAACTATGTTCTGACTATTAGTCCATTTATCTACTTTCAAGTTTATATATAGGAATTTGAAGATAATAGGTACAATAATAACGTTCATTATCTAAGTCAATCTTTTGAGTTACATGGCACGAAACTGTCGTTTGTTTCACATTAAAGCCGTTTTCTGTCAATTTGAACGTGATTACGATACTACAGGAGACCTAAAGTAACGTTTAAGCTAATTTCCAGTCATATACTATGTTAGTGTGTCCTGAAATATTTACAAGCATAGCTTAGCTCAGGCGCATGTACTCATTTATTTGAGTCTTTATTTTATTTTAATACACAGTACAGTGCTTAAATGAAAGCTATATATGATAATATAGGTACTCTCTTAATGGTTTTAACCACCATATGGGGACAAATACACATTTTTAATATTAATATTTTGACGAATAACTTCTCTAGGCAAAGTCTGCTTCGCCATAAATCAAGAGTCAACTATCGTGATATAGGTACCCACCTAATTAAACCTTTATACGAATGTATACTGAAGCCAATATAACATAATATACCTATATAACTACACATACTCCAACCGCTTAATTTCATAAGCAAATCAATCAAAATCTTAATACATGTATAATATGGATCGCCCTTGGCTTGGTAATCTGCTTACGCTGCAACGCGTGGATTGATTAATGTTAGTTATATTGATATGTAACAAAAATAAAATTTTCTTCGCCAAAGGACTAACAAGTCGCTTGGGACGAATAATATATCACTTAGTTTGACAAATAATAATCGCGATATACAACTTGGTTTGCCTTTCATGCGTTGCTATAACTGGTTGAAACATGTAGGTACCTTCTAGTGGATAAGCCTCGCCTGAGAAAAAATACCGGGGGACTCCAATAGCTGTTGAGTCAATGGTTGATCAAGTGGTCTACTGCATTTGGGACATCAGCCCCCACTTTTGGTAGTTAGTGGCCAAGTTGATGAGCGAGACGGGCGCACTGTGAACACTGCTTCCCATATCAGTGGAAATCACCTCGAAATGATACGTTATGATAATGATGATGACATAACGGTATGCAATTCCGGTGTAGGAAACTTATCAGAGGGTTTGCAGTATCGCAGTGCTCATAAACAGGCATCTGCTGTAATCGCAATACAGTAGAGGGCGATGGACATCATCAGACAAATTTTTCCACTAACCACAGAACGAAGGACAACCGAGACAATTTCCAAGCGGAAAGAAAAGGAAAAGGTACCATCTGATTGAGGCGGGCAATAACTCGACTCTAACAACATTATAATTTAAAGTGAATAACTTTTTCGTCAAATATATGTATTCTGTAAAATGAAAATGTTTTCAGTAGATAATTTTCCGTTCACTAAACGTAATACAATGTGAAACAAATTATGAAACGTGGACGTCGGAAATTGTTAACGCTCTTTTAATAAGAGAAGGAAAAATTATTTTCCATTATGTAAAATCTTATGAATACTCAAATGTAAAGTTAAATCTGATTAAACTTTGCAACGTACAACGTATCAACGCCATAATAAATGATAACCTCACTAATAATGTTCACTACATCCATCGAATTTTCATATATTTTTAGAATTTCGAGGAAACAAATATCAATTAGAATCGTACTCGTATCTCTCAGGTCTGTATCCCCGTCCGTTCTGTGTGAAGTGAATGCAACAGTAAATGTATAGCTACTTTTATTGGCTTGTTAAATTCACTTGCACAAATTCCCGTTTCAAATTAATTTTGGAAATCAATGGGTTCCGGAGTCAACAAAGCCACTGAACGCAAAGAGTAAATAAGACAATACAGTATGAAAATATGTTTATTTGGTACTACGGGCGAAAAATTAAACATAAAATTATAATCTTATATATATATATAACTCAAAGGTGACTGACTAACTGACTGACTGACTGACATAGTGATCTATCAACGCACAGCCCAAACCACTGGACGGATCGGGCTAAAATTTGGCATGCAGGTAGATGTTATGACGTAGGCATCCGCTAAAAAAGGATTTTGCGAAATTCCTACGGGATCGGGATTTACACGGGAAAAACTTCCCACGCGGGCGAAGCCGCTGGCACAAGCTAGTGTTATATAAACATGGTGGACATCCCACCTATACGCATAAAACTTTTTGGGAATAGTTTCATTGTGTGTACACCAAAGGAGTTCAATTCTCTGCCGGAGTCTGTTTCCCGATACCTATAGCCTGGGAGTCTCCTTAAGGGCCTATACTACCTCAGCGCTTCTCACTTTTTATCTGGTATAAAACTTTTTGGGAATAGTTTCATTGTGTGTACACCAAAGGAGTTCAATTCTCTGCCGGAGTCTGTTTCCCGATACCTATAGCCTGGGAGTCTCCTTAAGGGCCTATACTACCTCAGCGCTTCTCACTTTTCACTGGTCCGTATTCTTAAGGGTGTAGTTGAGTCAAATACAAAAATCGTTACCGTGTCCAAGCGGAAATTAACTATCAAACCCTGGATAACCCCAGGTCTTTTGAGGTGTATAAAAAACAGAGACAATCTACACAAAAAGACAAAGAAAAATCCTGAAAACTCTGTATTAAAGGCAACTTATACAAGATACCGAAACTTCTGCAATAAAATTTTGAAAAAAGTTAAACGGACGTTTGAAAGAGAAGAAGTGGAAAAAGTGGGACATGACAGTAGCCGCCTCTGGAAGGTAATTAATGAAATCTCGAACAGATCAAGGCCCAAGACGCCACCTACAGATTTAATCAGCCCAAGTGCACATCCTGTTGATTCATTAAATAAAATAAATCACTTTTTCGCCAACGTCGGCTCATCCTTAGCAGAAAAAATAGAAACCCAACAACAAGGATACGTTCCCGCCCCTCCAAATACCGCTTTTCCGCATTCCATGGTTATCTTGCCTACTGATGAAGATGAAGTAGGTTCTATCATTTCCTCTCTTAAACGAAACTGTGCCGTCGGTTGCGACAAAATCTCCTCGAACCTTCTTATTACACATAGCAGCCTCTTAGTAACACCCATCACTCATATCTGCAATTTGGCAATAGAATCAGGTACCTTCCCACGCGTTTTCAAAGAAGCAGTTATCCATCCCATTCACAAGAATGGGGACCGACACTGTGTTAATAACTATAGACCAATTGCAATACTGCCAGCCTTATCCAAAATTCTGGAACGTCTACTAAACAATAGATTAGTCAACTATTTAGAATCAAATAATCTACTGTCACAGTCTCAATTTGGTTTCCGTGCCAAGAAATCGACTGCCATGGCTGTACACGAGCTGACTAATTTCATTGTTTCCAACATGGATGATAAAAGAAAGACCTTGGCTATCTTCCTAGACTTGGCTAAAGCGTTTGACACGGTGTCGGTTCCAATTTTGTTGGATAAACTTGAGAACCTAGGCATTCGAGGAAATCAGTTGTCACTTTTTAAAGATTACTTAACTGGCCGCATGCAATGTGTTAGAATTGATAACCACATAAGTGACAGTCTTCCCATTACCTTTGGAGTTCCCCAGGGAAGTATTCTTGGGCCCACGCTTTTTCTAGTCTATATAAACGACCTCTGTAATCTTAACCTTCAAAACGGACGCATCATAACCTTTGCAGATGATACTGCTATTCTTTTCAGTGCAGACTCATGGAGAGATGTTTTTGTTTGCGCTCAGGCCGGGTTCAATATTGTCAACGAATGGCTCCGAACTAATATTCTCACCTTAAACACTGAGAAAACTAAGTTCATAACTTTTACCTTAAAAAGCCGCCGCCAATCATCGCTTCAAACACATTCCATTCTCGCTCATACCTGTCCATCGCCTCATATCAGTGATTGTAACTGTCCAAAACTACAGGAAGCAGACACTATCAAATACCTAGGCGTTACTTTGGATTCCAAATTGAACTTCGCCACACACATTCGTTGTCTCTCAAGCCGAATACGGAAATTTATTTTTGTAGTCAAAACTCTTCGATCCGTCCTGAACCCTAAGCAATTACTATCCATCTACTGCGCCTTGTGTCAATCACTCTTAACGTATTGTATCACTTCATGGGGTGGCACGTATAAAACCAACCTAATCATCCTTGAAAGGGCTCAAAGGGCAGTCCTTAAAGTCGCACTATTTCTTCCTTTCCGTTTCCCTACAATAGAACTGTATAAAACCGCTAAAGTCCTGTCAGTTCGTCAGCTTTTTATTCTTAATGTTACTTTAAAACAACGCTCTCTCATTCCTTTCATTGATCCTTCCCATAACAATGAATTAAGAAACAGAAGAAGGGATGTATGCCAAACAAAATCAGTTAAAACCAAATTTGCTCGTAATTTCTTTGCTTTCCTAGGCCCCTTTCTTTACAACAAACTGAATAATTTAGTCTCAATCCACACCGTAAACAAAACAAATTTTAAAAAAATATTAACAGAATGGCTTCTTAGCTTAGACTATGCCCAAATTGAAGATCTGTTCAAAACCGCATCTTAAAATCCTTACAAACCACACATCTCACACACACCATACCTTACACCTGAACACAAACACACATAACACACTATCATGTTCCTATATATACCTACTATTTATTATAACATATATTATTTTTTTGATTTTTTTATCGTCTTACCTGCATTATTAAATTAAATTGTTTAAATGATAAATTATTTAAATTAAGTTACTTAATTACTACTGTAAATTGGACTCTTTTTTTAGAATGAACTCGTCTCCAGTAAAGTTTGTAAAAATCTAACTTGGGGGCCTGGTGACCTGACTTACAGGTTTTGGAAAAAACTTAGTTTAGGCACCAGTCTCCCACAAATTATGTTTAAATTGTCTGTACCGTATGTCAATTATCTAATGTATTAATTTGTGGTGAGAAAATAAATAAAATTCTATTCTATTCTATTCTATCTCGCTCGCACACTACTGGCCGCGGTCACGCGAGCAAGCGAAACAGGGTGGCAGGGAAAAGACTCCAAGACACCGATAATTTAGTTTATTTCTTTTTACGGTGAAAATAATGGTAATTTAAAAAAGTAAATAACATAAGACCTGATTAATAGTTAGTTCAATAATATGCATAGTTTCATTATCTAATTTGAAGTTATTTTTTAATACCAGCGGTTTATTGTCCGGTTTGGAGGTAACTTTGGAATTTTTTTCTATCAAGAAAATTTTATGGAATCGTGTTTTTGTCAAACATAGTACCTAACATTAATCCTCAACTTTACCATATATTTATTTCAAAATGATTGCTGCAGTATTTTCGACATAACGGAGGATCATGCTAAGCCATTTGAGGTGGTGTAGGCCCTTAAGAGCTAGTAATAATATCATAACATTCGCACGGGTTGGTTATCAAGTTAAGCAATCAATCTTACCATATCGAGATTTCATCGTGCCTCGAAAAGCACGTTATGCTGTCAGTCTTGTCTGTTATTTATACATCTTTGATAGTCGTTACAGGGAGTCAGAAGCTAGAAAATCTAACACTAGACTTGCCAGCTAATGGGTTGTGGAGTTGAAATAGGCAGTTGCTTCGTGTAAAACATTAGTAGATACTCAGCTATATCCGGTTAGACTAGAAGCCGATGATGATGATGATGAAACATATCCAAATCACTTTAAAATCCAATCATTAACACTATTAAGTTTCTACAGCTACTTCGATATTCGGCTGCCATAACATTCTACTACCGATATGTTTCTGTATCAAAACGGGCTTTGCTCTGCTTGCTATATTAATTAATTTATTGAAGCAAGTGATTGAAATTAAGTGTAGATAACCATCTCAGGTTAATTTAATTAGTTAACTTACAACTGACTAGCATTTTGCCCGCGACTTTGTCCTCGTGGATTTTGAAATAATTTATAACCTATATTGTATATTTAATATCTACATTTATTTAAGTATTTAAGTATATTTATTCAAAAAGTATAATAGAATTGGATCAAATTTTAGAGATTACAGCCTGCATACTTTTCAAACAAATATCTCTTTATAATATTAGTATAGATTTAACTTTGGTACGAAAAAGTACAAGATTTCTCAAACGTAAACGGTAATTAAATATGAATTCCGATGTTTGAAACTGATACTTTCGGATCCACTGTAAAATTTTTCTTTGTAATTGGGGAGAAACCTTCGAAGGCGCTCTTTGGGATAAAACAGAAGAGTGTGAGATTTTGGGCTCACTAAAAACAAGCTCGAGTGTTAATCAACAGCACACGGAAGGAAGCACTACTTCGAAGCTCAAACTGCAACCTAGTATCTAACATTTACCATTGTGCACTAAAGGGCAGATACCTAACTCAAAATACTACTACAGAGTTGGTTAAAGCACTCCGTCAAAACCAATTAATAATGGGATAAAGCTACGTGAAACCTAGTTAATAACTACCTTATATCGTTGATCAGAACGTGAGTCACGCGAGCTGCGTATTATTTTATTTTTAAACTGAGCAAACTCCGTGATTGCATCAGACGTTGCTACGTGGCTATTAAACAAACTTCTGTCAAAGTATTATCAAAAAATCTGATGTAACATCTAAGCATTTTGTTTACAGGCATATAGACTAGACTCCATTATTTACAATTAGGTACAAATCTAGTGTTCCCGTGGTAACTGAATTGCGACAACTCTTACGCCTCCTTCTCTGGCAAGGCCACTTAGCTCTTTACTTTTACCCCACATCATATTAGGGTAAGACACATAATATTCAGCTTAGTAACCAACATCAAAATACATTTTCATGTAATTTACCTTACTCAGCCTCTAATTAGTATGCCAATCATTCCTCTCAGTTAATTGCTATAATTAAGGCTTGATGATTAAAACATCGACGACAGATCGTGTGTTCGCTGGTTTTTGAGCTTTGAACAACAATAAATAACATATTTTATATACGAATACAAAAAGCCATTTAAATATAGAAATGACTACCCAATGAATGAAGTAAATAGGGAAGCGAAACCGTCGTCTAGGATAAATCATGTCTGTATAAAGAATGTTTTCAATTTAAAATTTTAATAAAGGATATTGTACAAGTCAAATGAATAATGTTAGTACTTTGATAACGTAGTAAAATAAAAATATTTATATTGAACGCCCTAAATGTTACGAAGTCTATGCGAAGTAAAAGAAAGCGATTTTAAGCGAATTTAAATATATTTTTTTTGTATGAAAATCTGGTGAACTAAAATATGACGAATTTTTAAAAGTCATAGAACAAAAGTTGTTGATTATGATGTTAGTAACATAGTCCTGAGAGATTTTCGGTTTTTTACAATTAACCCTGTATAATTAAAAATAAATTGCTGAAAGATAATAATATGCACGCGTAAAACTTTGGAAAGACTGCACTGAACTGAATAATTAATTATTTTTCGGCTCTGTACATTATTGTCAGCAGGTCTTATAAAAATAAAAAAATGGTGGTATGAGGTCTGCCGGGGTAGCTTGCTTAAAAATAAAATATTATCATTTTTTTTTCATTTTCAAAGAGATTATGTCTGTACAGTATTCGTGCTATTTAGTAATGATTAGCCAGGCTATAAATGTTTTAAATGAACCCACAACCATCTGTATATATTTTTATGTCACCAATAAATATCTACTAATCGACAGTAAGCGCTCATTAATGCTAGACACATGAGCACACCGCACTGACAATATTGGTATACAGGAATTTAAGTAATTATTTGAATCAATGAATCGATAAAGCCAAAATGAGGCTGTTTGCTATTCGGGTAAAATGATTAATATTCATAATCTATAAGGGTTTATCTTTTATCCTACATACCGATACCTTGAGGTAGAAAGGTCGTAAAAGCCATAAACACATATTATGACTTTTACGACCTTATCTTGGGGTAGAAAGGTCTAAAAGCCATAAACACATTATTGCTTTTAAGACCTTTCTACCCCAAGGTATCGATACACTAACATAAAATAAATGTTTATAAGCTAATATTATTGATAGTAAAAGAACTATTCAATAAAATTATTTTATGGAGTAGACTATAGACTTTTGGAGAAAAATCTATGGTATCTTGCGCAGTAGGCAGCAGTATGTTTATAACTAAAATACACTATTGGTTTTTCAAAAAATGTCTTCTTTAGATAATACTAGCGACCCGCCCCGGCTTCGCACGGGTGCAATGTTTATATTAAATATAGTATAGAATGTCTTTATATACATCGTTGACAGCCTTTTTGGCATTCGACATACATGTTCTCTTTAGTAATTACTCTTGAAAGTGCGACACATAATTTACCATGGGAAAAACATTCAACGCTCAAATCTAAGCCTAATAGGCACGCGCGACAAAGCAACCGCTATGTCCTTGCATTTTAAATCTGTAATATCTTCGAAACTATTTATTTAAATTATATTCTGTAAAGGGCAATATTGATTTATATTAAATGCATAATGTATTTATGGTACTTAATTGGATAAGGATTAATGCTGTATTCCTTAAAATCGCTTCGTAAAATATGCTCGTATTTCTCGTAAAAAGTAAAGGATAAAAAATGGTTGTTGTGGATTATCTATAAGAGATAGACAGATGCCATCGAGAACTTTTTTGTTACCCTTTTTAAGGTGTACAATATTGTAGTACATTATTTTGATCTATCTCGTTAGGTTCAGCCAGAGTTTGCAAAGCAAGCGTAAAAAATGTGTTTATTTGCGACATCACATTAGAAACCTCAAAAATTATCAGTGTTCCTCTACTATATTATGCATGTTATATACTTTAAAACCTTCCTATTGAATCACTCTTTCTATTGAAAGAAACTGCATGAAAATCCGTTGCGTAGTTTTAAAGATTTAAGCATACATAGGGACAGACACAGGGAAGCGACTTTGCTTTATACTATGTTAAGATTAAGCGGTAAGGTAAACTCATCATCTGGTTAGCCTCTTCTCAAGTTGAAGTCGGTTATAAGTCTAAACGGATGCAGCTGAGTATTTATAATTTTACATAGAGCGACTGCTTATTTGACTGCTCCTCAACCCAGCAAGCTGGGAAACAAGATTCCTCTTCACCAGACCAGTATCAGATTTTCTGGCTTTTGACTGCCCGTAATGTCTGTCAAACTTGTGTATATTATATTCTGAGGTAGGGGGTATCACACCGCCAAGTTCCCAACAGAGAAACTTCTAATAGAAAACCCAATAGCACTTTACTGCTCAGCAGTTAGTTGCGACCACTAGACCAACAAGACAGTTAACGTAAACTAAATACTCACATATACCTTGATGTACATCATTGCATAAAAAAAACCACCAAATAAATTCTTCACCAAATATTTTGCGTAATTAGCGTCACTACAAAATTACTCTCTACCTGAACAAGGATGATAATTATACGAACCATAGTACGGACATTGTACTTTTAACACACTTACCTGCCCCACTAAGTACTAGAGGTGCTGCGCTGAGTACTAACCTCGCTTTAACGCACCAAGAGCTCGTCGATCTCATTACTATCTAAAGGACATAGTCTACACTTAAGAACTGCTTTACCTTGAGCTACCAACAGCTTAGGGGTTATTCTACTATATGTTTAAGCGTTTATGTATTGGCTTCTAAGAATACATAACATAAAATATGCGAACTGAAACCTCTCAAAAATACTGTCATCTACCAGCTATTTTATTATTATAATTATTCAGCCTCATCTAGCTTACCATAAAACACAAAAAAAAATACGTGTTAAAGTGTTATCAATAACCAATTTACAAAATAAAAATTTAATTTCATTTCGTGGTTTTCAAAATTAAACTCAGCCTGAATGAAAGTTTAAAGAGATAAGCGTCAATAAGGCCTGTCCAAGGACTACTAAGAAATAGTAATCGTTTGTTTTTATTAGTTCAATTTACACGAATATTGCAAGTTTAAGTTCAAAAAAGAGATACGGTATATTTGAAAAACTGTGTTTCGATGATATCGATGGCATGACATCGATTTTCATGTGTGTGTATATCGATGTCTTTGTGTATGCGTGAATTTGTCCCTGAGGTCTATCACAAACATATGTATCGATTATTTCTACCCTCATCTGACTTAGAAACTGGTATTTCCTCGTGTTATGTGGTTATTATCACTAGAATAAGATACAAGTATTCAAGTATTTATTGCAATCCATAATGTACACATACAGATGGAAAAAATTAGAAGAAACAACATGATTATGAAGTACGATTTGCAGCTATCTGTTTGCTCAATGTACACTATTATACGTATAAGTTTTTTTTTGTAAGATAAATAAAGAAGGAGCGTCTGTGCTATTTCCCCATAAAATTATACCATAGGTGAACCAAGCGTGGGCATACGCATAGTAAGTGACTATTGCGGTTTGTATATTGGTACTTAGTCATCTTTATTTCACGGAAAAAACGTTGAAATTTTGGATTTCAGCTTCTGTATGTGAGATTTCCAGTTAATATAAATACATATAATGCAATTCGTGTTGTTCTCAAAGAGTTCGATTACCAGTAGACATGTCCCGAAGGCGCCTTGTGTTATTAACATTCAGACTAGTTTGAATAGTAGACTGTATGCTGTATAATAGTATACTGGATAATATTCCTTTTACTTTGAAGGTATATATGAAAAACAACACGATAACATTTAAATAAAAGGACTGTTGAATCATAAATTATTTTGGGCCCAGCTAAATCTGCTACTTGTGAAACTTTTATATATTCCGTTTGTAAATATTTTATATAGCTTTGTTACGTTTAAAGTGAAGATTTTCGAATAAGTAATAAATACTACCGTCTTCTGCCACATTAACGTGAATTATATAGCCATTAGCCCACCATCATTGTTAAGCCAAGCTTGTGGCTTTCCGACTTATATTTACACGCAATTTTTAAAGATTTTCATTAAAATACCACGGCTGATAGAAAGGAAAAATATTTTTCTCGTGGCTAAACCTCTAATCCATTTTGCTGACAGGGGCTAGAAGAAACTAACAAAGTGCCCAGCGGTTTAATTAATAAGATCTAAGAATTTAAGAACCATTACTATTTTATGAAAAAGGATGATATTATTAAATGTCAGTAAGCGTGTTTGCTTAAACACTTCACTTCCCTTTATTTTACAGACATTTTTGTTCTTCAGTTATGCACTATTACCTCATGGTTATAGATCTTTTATCGTTCTCTTTTCGTCTTTAATCATCGTTAAGTTCTAAAACAACAAATAATCAAGTTACGTCTTTTATTTAGGAAGAAGGAAACGAGTACCGAAATTGATGCCTTTCTGAGATAAAATAAACGGAATTAATTACAATAGCGTGATCAAAACTAGGCTTGCGTTTACGCATTGACTGACAGCGCCATTTAGTTATATCTGCCCTCTCAGGACGCGTGTAAACGGCCCTAATCCAACCGAAGTCACATCGCGATCGTGTTATTTCCTCCACAGAAAACGACTAAGATAATTGCATCACTTACCGGGTTACATAAAAAAAAAACTAAAAGTCTGGTCCCGGCCCCACCATCAACAGTTATCTACTATTTCTCTCTATTGTAACAGATTCGTCTGTTCTAATTGTTTTTATATACCAATTTGAGTTAATAATGTAACGTATAAGGCTGGTCTGCTCATGCCCAAAGTGCCCATAAAATAAGAGGAACATATAACAGGACCACCCAACCT
Source organism: Tholera decimalis (assembly GCA_943138885.2). Taxonomy (NCBI): domain Eukaryota; kingdom Metazoa; phylum Arthropoda; class Insecta; order Lepidoptera; family Noctuidae; genus Tholera; species Tholera decimalis. The sequence continues at coordinate 21,356,573 of OW964556.2, forward strand.
CACTCGCTAAATTTGTCTGTTAATAATGTAAGGGACGGCTCTCGACATTCACATCTGGGTGTAATACACTATCCATATATGGCTACTTGATACATTATTAACGATTATATGTATACAATTATTTTTATATTTTTAGAAAGAACTAAATAAAGTATATCGGAAAACGTTATTCGATCACCAACAGTCGAACCTCTCAAAATCGAATAAACGGCAAAAGCTCGACACGTACATATGTATATGTATGTGCCTTATATGATATTCACACACACCACACGGCCGTAGTCGTGCCATCAGTTCATCAATTATACCGCTCTCCGATACACGGAGCGATCTCGATGTATAAATAGCTTTACCATTCAACACTTTGACACCTTGTAGATCGATGGATCTGGGTCGTAGCAATTAAGCTGCGATCGACTACGAAGACAAGAAATTACGAAGGAAAACTTACCGAAGGCATAGTAACAGATTTGGAAGAGATGTGGAGCTATAGCGGTGAGTAGACCGAAGAGAGCTTGTGGAAGTTCTGTGGCCAGGAAGAGACCGAGCAAGGCGACCAGCATGCGTGTGGTACGGTCGGTCCGCCCGCCACCGCCACCGCCGCGCTTCGCACCATCCTCATTCAGACGTGCTTTCTCACCCTGCACAAATGAACGTGGCAGTTAAAGCAACTCCTTTTGGCTGCTCAGTGGAAATGACCCATATGAAGCACACATTTAACTTCACTAAGGTTTTTCGCTGCATAAAATCTATTAGTGTGTTTTTAATCACAAGAACAGCATCGTAGATATACACGTGAAATACTTAATTTACGTGTTTATCCACGCGTTTTTTTTTGTTCATTATAATCCACTCTTTTTTTGTCGGAAATCTAAAAGCATCAGTCTATACAATAAAGACAAAGAACTAAAATTTTCTTTTCATAGTTCTATTGTACATCATTACACGTATTGTTTCCATTCAAAGAGGTGAAACCTTAGATCATTTGAAAAGCCACTTAAGTAAACTTACGTTTTACTACACTCAAATAAGATTTGACATGTAACAGAAGGTGTAAAATAAATTCTTCACGTAGTCAAAATAGAGATATCGGCTGCAAATCAACGTCAAGACAAGTTATAAAGTACAATCGATACTTGCATGACCTGGTTGTTTAAATCAGAAACTCCGTTGCACTGAATTGGAATACTAAATAAAAACATAGAACTAGTCTTACCTCGTTAGTGCTGATTGCAGATTTTTTCAATAATTTCTGTCTCCTCCGATCACTCGACTTCATTTTAAGAATGAGTAACACACTTAATATAGATAAAACTACACACGGTATGAGTTTAATGAATACACTGTAGATCCAAAAGATAGCCGTGAGCAGCTCGTTGTTGTCCGTCATCACGATGGCGTAGTCTCGATCCGTGGTCTCTGTTGTGTTTCCTATTGTATCCGTATCGTTAAATGTATTATTCCCTTGTCCACTTTTCGTTGAAGATGGAATCTCTTGAATTTTCATGGCAAAATAAATAGGCAGACACAGTATGGGACAGACGGCGTATGCCACTCCTATAGCTATATTAGTGTTCTTCTTATTACACAACGTCCTGTTTTTTTGCGGAAACTTTATTGCTATGAACCTCCAAACAGCAAGCGTGATTGTCAACCAAATAGATATCGTATGAAAGGTTTGACTGAATATGGAGTGGAAATATACGTAAACAGCCCACGCATACGAATTCCGATTGAGTTCTGCGCATATATCTGTATAAATATGTAGTGCCAAGGGAATGTAGTCGATCATGACGAGTAAGTCGGCGACTGCGAGGCCGGTGAGGATGGAGTTGGTGGATGAGATCATCTCCTTGCGACTGAGCACAGCGATGTTGACGGAATTGGCAGCGCAGCCCAGGAGACAGATGAGCAGCGCGATGTAGCCGTGGACCCGAACGTAGGCCCGCTGGAACACCTGTCCCTCCGGCACGCAGTACGCTACGTCCTCGCCTTCCATACTCTACAGTTTTACTTATCCCCTTTTGGTATGTGTCAGCCACAAATTCTTCCAAAACTATCTATGAACAGCATACATTGTCTGTAACGAAAAGAAATATATTTTTAACGCTTATGTCTAGGCAATATGTAACGCGGCGTACATTTAGGGAATCTAATAGAAAAGCTTGCGAGACCGGACCGCTGTCACTCAAAAAAATATATTAACGCTTGTGATAAAGAAATAAGAATATCTAGGCGCAAGATTTTCCGGATGGTTGCGTTACCCGCATGTTATTTATGTCCGGGCCTGCAGCGCCTGCGGCCGGGTAATGGAATAAACATAAATAAAGGAACGTGGCCTACTCCGGCTAGCGCTACTTTCTCCAATTGTCCTCTGCGACTGAAGGAGCTCGTATTTTCCTTCCTATCGGATAAGTGCCTCAGATTTCCGGACAGACTTTGAAAACCACTTTTATCTGCAAACTTGATTTGCAAACTGCTTGTTCAAAGTTTAAAGTGCTTGAATCTTGCTCAATAAATTTAAAATTTTCAGCGGCATTTGTGAGATTTCAAAGAGTTTCAGTGCGAATTATATACAGTGTGTAGGTATAACAATCAAAAAGAATATCTGAAAGCTAAGAACCATTTGATACTTTTTATCTAAAAAAATACATTGCTTGGTAAAATTTGCCTGATATTGCCTTTATTAAATTTCCAAAAATTCCACTGAATCTTATTATAAGTACCCTCTTGCGTAAAAATAATTATGTAGAAGTCGTACCTACCTAACATAACATTGAATTATTAATCGCCGTTAAAAGTTATAAGATTTTATTTAGAGACCAGTCTATCTTTTTTTAGGGTACCCTAGCGGAATAGCAAAAAATGGAACCCTTATAGGTTCGTCAAGTCTGTAACTATTTTTTCATTTCATCAAAACTATATATATAGGTCTTTAAAAATGACATTGAAGTTGCTAAAAGTATTTTTCTTAAAACTTAACTTTAAACTAAAGATTCTGGTTTGAACGAGATGCAGTCAGCAATTTTTGAGATACAACTCAGTTTCAAATACCGCAAACTTAGCTTTGTCCTTTATACAAAAACTGTGAAAAACAAAGTTGTTTTGCTTAGCTACTAGGAAACCTTTACGAAAGGTTTCGTAGTAGCTGTCCTGCCTAGTCCCATTTAAGTTGGGCAGCACTTTAACCCACCAGGGATATATTCTTTCACCGCTGTTATCCAACATTATACTGTACACATTATGCAGTTTGTTCTCGAGAACTGGAATAAAGGCTTGTCTATAGAAGGTCGGCTCATAAGTAACTTAAAATATGCTGATGACTACACTTCTTGCAATGACAAAAGAAGATATTGAGGAATTGCTATCGCGGTAAAAAGTCTACAGTCTTAGCCTTGCCTTGCTTGTTAATCTAAAACTGTTGACTGAGACTAGACGAAAACGATGATTGGACAGACCAGAACAAAATATAACAACATAACAGACATCTCTAGCATCGCAATAGTGTATATACCGCGGGTGGCTGCAATCAAGATATCAAAAGATGATGTGCTGTTACACGATCTGCGGTTGAGAAGCTCAGTAAGATTTGTACAGATAGGAGAGTAACCAAAAATACCAAGGTTCGACATATTATGAAATGTCTTGTCTTTCCAATCTCCAATCGACGCTGAAACTTGGTCCATGCGCATACAGGACCGCCGAAAAATCGATAGCCATTTGTAGAAGATCCCTTAGACTGTCTCTCGCACTAACATCTCTATCCTATAAAAATAATTTATTCTATATAAAAATAATATTTAATAATAATTCCTATAAATATTAAATTAATAAAAGTTATTATAAAGCGCGGTAGGTCTATTATTTTAGCATATTGTATGTATTTTATTATTATATATATATTATTCTTTCGATAAAGACATTTTATTTACGTACACCTATCAAATTGTGGTATTTTTAACCCAAATGTTGACTGGACCTTGTTGTATCAAGTCCGCCCATGTACCAGTATTGTGCATAAAGTTTAAATAAAAAAAAAAATACAAATAATAGAACCGACTTCCATATCAAAACACTACAAAGCTAATAAAAACTTTTTACCAAAAAATTAAACCGACTCCCAAAAACACTGCAAAGTGAAAAATAACTTTAATTTCGGTAGTCGGTGTCTTTAGTTTTGTATTTTCGTTTTTGGCACCGACTTCCGAAATTAAAGTTATTTTTCACTTTGCAGTGTTTTTGGGAGTCGGTTTAATTTTTTGGTAAAAAGTTTTTATTTCACTCTTTTTAGTTGGTCGGTTTTTAATTTACCTAGTTAAAAGAGGCTAAATGTCAACTACTTATAACCTTTTACAAAATATTGCTTTTCCCAATGCTGGGCCGTTAATTTTTGAGGAGTTCTCCTGGTACTTCACCATTAGCTCTACATCACCATATGCATTGTGACAAACATAAAGTGCTTAACATCCATATTCAAGTATTCGAATCGCAATCCACGAAATACTTATTATTGAGTAGGTTCGGCGGCCATCTGTGGTCTTCATCATCAGTTCCACTTCCCCAAATGGTATTTTTTGAGAGCAACTGCACAAGTTACTATAAGAAATACCCAAAACGCCATAGGTGTGCCTATAATATTTGAAGAGTTCCCTCAATTTCTCCAGAATCCCATCATCAGATCCTGACTTGGTGATAAATGGTACCAATTTCGAAGTATACCCTTTCAAACAAAAAAAGAATTTTCCAAATCGGTTCAGCCGTCTTCGAGTAATCGGTGATCATACATAAAAAAAAAAAAAAAGATAAAAAAAAATATACGCGTCGAATTGATAACCTCCTCTTTTGGTCGTCGGTTGAAAATAACTTTAATTTCGGTAGTCGGTGTTATTGGTTTTGGATTTTCATTTTTTTTCACACCGCCTTCCGAAATTAAAGATATTTTTAGCTTTGTAGTGTTTTGATATGGAAGTCGGTTCTATTTTTTGTTAAAAAATTTTTTTCACGCTTTTTAGTGGGTCGGTTTGTAATTTATCTAGTTACAAAAGCCATAATGTCAACAACTTATCACATTTTACAAAATGTTTCTTTTCCCGATGCAAAGCCGTTAATTTTTGAGGAGTTCTCCTGGTACTTGACCATCAGCTCTACATCACCATACTCGTATGTACTGCGACGAGCAGAAAGTGTTTAACATCCGTACTCAAGTAATCGAATTGCAATCCACGAAATACTTATTATTGAGTAGTTTCAGTGGCCATCTGTGGTCTTCATCATCAGTATGTATGTGAACATCAATAAGTTCAAGACGAATTGAGAACCTCCTTTTTTTTTGAAGTCGGTTAATAAATAAACACAAGGTCAAGGATTTTGTTGCGAAAACTACAGTTTTTGGCCACATATCACGAAACGAGCATTCGATGGAGAGACTAGTGCTGCAGGGTCATGTAGAGGGCAAAAGATGCAGAGGCCGATCACCCACTCGATGGACGGACTTAATAAAATCAACCATGCAATGTTCCTCACCTTTTAAATCTTCCCTGTATGAGCGGAGAACATAATACAATAAGAAAAAAATAGTTCTTTTTTTGTTCAGAATAGGCTCGCGTTTGACCACCATCTCACCTGATGGTAAGCGATGATGTGGTCGAAGATGGAGCATACCTAGAAGCTATCTATTCACACTTGATTTAAAGACCACTAGGTAGTACCTATCTGGAAACAGAGGTTCTGGCAGGGAGTTCCACTCCTTAGCCATACGCACAATGAAGGTATTCCCAAAACGTTTTGTGCGTATGGGTGGGATGTCCACCATATATATATAACAAAATAATGAAATATTTAGTTTAATATGTCATATACAACGTGTAACGGAAACCCCATATCTATCCAAAAGGGCTGAAGACAACATCTGGTATGGAGTCTCTATGCACAGTTTCAGCACAAAATAACAGACTCAAAGAATTGATACCAAATTATTGGTTTCATATATTTCTTGAATACCAATCATAACAAACGTGTCACAGCACTACGAGGGTAAATAACTTTCCACGTCACTTGCCAATAACACGATAATTCTTTACGTTCTTCTTAATTAGAAAAATACGGTCTCTGGTATTGTGTATTGGAATTTGTAATAAGTTCTACACACGTAGACTTAGGATTACAAAACCCTTGCCATATCGTTTGTTATCATCCAAAGAAGCCATGCACTTGGTATGTATATACCCTTTAAATTACACGTTGTATACGTAATAAATGATTATATTGTAATATGGATTTCCATTAGATCCTACATATAATGTAAATAAGGCAAATTTTGTCCTTTACTTAAAATGAAAACACAGTACTTGTACAAATACCATGAGTAGCTTCGAGAAAATTATGGTATAGCCGCACCCGTCTTTTGCTCACAAAGAACGTTCTGCTTACACATGCATATAAACACGAAGTTCTCATCCGCTAAACAAAGTGTAATCTAGATACTTCAGGCGAAGTTACTGAGTTAGTAGTATTTAATATCTTCGCTACAAACAATAACCAGCAGTTGTATTGTAAAATTACTGCTTATATTACTGAAACTACTTAAGAAGAGATAAACATCTCCATTCAGTTGAATAATTGTAATTTTCTTAAGTCTTAAACAAGTATCACAGCCCCTTGCAGAAACTCTTATTATCTACTAGTTTTACTTCTTGTCTGAATGTGTTTTGTTTGTGACATACTTCATACTCATATATTGTGTAGCATTATGGTACCATTTCAACCATTATCTTTTGAATATTAGAATCTCATGAAACAATGTCAATATTAGGAACCGAACTGCGGCGGATCACTCGCACTCAAAGTTATCCTGTAAGGCTTAGCGACAAAGTTTGTTTATCGAGTAATCCCGACTGACTAAACTAGTTTAGTCACTCGGGATTGTTTAGACACTCGTGCTCTTAGCTGATGCCGAGTGTCGCTCCATTAGTTCTCAGCTTTTTTTTCCGAGGTGGAAATCCTCACGGATGTCCTCCGCCCTGGGGCGGGCGAAGGGGTCTGTCAGACTCTAACTGACTAAAACCACCCCGTGTTCCTTCGTACCCAAGCGCCGGGGGCTGCTGGAACACATAAGTATTCAACATCGCGGCCCCCGACTAGTGCTGGCCCGCCTCTGCGGGCCCCATCTGTTTTTTTTTTGAGTCCGGATTTTGCGGTGTACATTACCCCATATCCGACAGTGATAAACGCAACCAGCATTATAGTCTTCCTATAAGGCAGGCGCGTGCATAGGATTATGACAGGGCATGCGGCGGAGTAAAAACACACAAAAACTTCTTCTTTTATAGATTTTTAGCACAGTCACAGCCACGCATCGCCACCATGCTACGATGCGTGGCTGTGGCTATGCTAAAAATCTATAAAAGAAGAAGTTTTTGTGACCGATTACTCACAAAAACTTCTTCTTTTATAGATTTTTAGCATAGCCACAGCCACGCATCGCCACCATGCTACGATGCGTGGCTGTGGCTATGCTAAAAATCTATAAAAGAAGAAGTTTTTGTGTGTTTTTACTCCGCCGCATGCCCTGTCATAATCCTATGCACGCCCCTGCTATAAGGATATGCACTTTTTGAAATCACGGTTAAAAAGGAGCTCGTGAATAAATAATAACAGCCACACGGGTCGATATTCAAGGCAAAGCAACGGTCGCCGAGGTCGGTCCGTGGATGGGTGACCATTTTAACATACCGAGATTCCTCCGTGACTCGAAAAGCATATTAAGCCATTAGTCTCGTCTTTTATTTTTACATCTTTGACAATTGTTCCAAGTAGTTAGAACAAAAAAAAATACACCAGTCTTGCCAGAGGGTGTCTATCGTGTTGCATAACTACTGGGTTGTGGAAGTCACTCCGTGTAAAACTCAGTTGAATTCGGTTAAACTGGAAGTCGAACATGAATAGGAAAATCATTTTTGAAGTGTCCATAGCCTAATAGCTAAGGTGTCGGACTTGTGAACGAGAGGTTGCGGGTTGCCGTGAAGCTACTCCAGACACAAGCATATTTAGCATAGTAGGAGAGGTTAACAAAGTTGCTAGTAATGTCAATTCTACCCACATTGCTAACTCTCTTTAAAAAAAATACAAAATAGGCTATGCTGATGCTTTTGAAATAACAGTACAATTTGTCACAAATTTTATCGTGCGGGAACCATCATTGCCTACGATCAGTCACCTAAGGAAGGACACAATACGTGTTGAAAAATATTCGATATAGTGACACGTTCAACCTTATCGGAATTACTATTCAAAGGCACTCCAGGGACGACACGTCCCCTGCCTACGCAAAAAGCTACACGATAGGTATGAACTTTACTATTGCCAGACACGTGTGCTGGACACAATTCGCGCCCTCTTCGAAACGACCTGTTTCCAATCCGAAATTTTCTATTTAACGACCGTAGCGTTTGAAAAGACAAATAAAAAACTAAATTTAATTTGGCTCTTGCACAGCCAGCACCTCAACTTGGCCTGGAACATGAAAAGAGTTATTTAATTCATTCTACTGACATTTTAGGTTGCCAATTAAGAATCATAAAAGTGATTTAAAATTACTCTAGTTTAAAAACAAACCTTCCGAGGTTTAGATTGTATATGAAGAAAGGGTCCCAGACAGACCACATTTATAACGTAATTTTATAAAATCTCGTTATAAAATAAACTCATCTAGAAATTCGTTGTAGTAGTATATTTTTTAAGTTGGTATGTTTTAAATTTCTGTCTGTATTTTTGTTGGTTCGGGTTTATCTGTGACTGAACCGATTTTGAACTTGGCACCCTCAGAAATTACAGTCCTGCGATCTCTCTATCAAAGAACAATCCTATTGTGAAGTAGGTCATATAATAGAGTGATAGTTCCAAACACGAATAAATTGGACACTTTTTCTTCTCAACAGGAAACTTTGTGTGCTATTCGGACGTGAGTTGGCAAAAAAAAATAGTATTACCGTCAATATAGTGGACAATCACTTAGATTCTGATAGCGCCTAATGACACAAAACGAAATACCATTTGTTAGCGATGGATTAAGTCTTGCAAAATCGTACGTTCTAGTTTTTGTTTTTTCGGATATAATTATTTATAAATACAAACAAGTCAATTAAAGGGAAATAAATATAGGCCCTAGTGTTATGTTACATTAGACAGTGAATTACTTTTAGTGGGTATTTCATCTTATAGATCGTTCAACTATGATTTCTAATGTTTGAAAACAATCATAATTTAAATGTATTAGTGGTAGACTACATGGTATATGGGCATCTATCTACACGTCAAAAGCTTGTGCAGGTTCGAATTGGTTGTTTTCTATGGAGACGAATCGACATAATACTGTAGTGTTAAATTTTCAGAACTTAATTGATTTTACAGTGTTTCAATATTACAGTTTTAATAGTTATGAGAGATCAGTGTAGACCTTGCAACTTGTACGAAGTACTTACGTATAGTATAAAAAACGATAGAAATAGAAAATAAACTAAAAAACTAAAGAGCCTATAGTGTTTTCCCATTCAAATTATAAAACGAAGCGATATAAAAGTTTAATGTAGACTTGACTAATTGATACCTACTTACTTATTTTTAAATGAATATATCTGCAAGTGTATTAATTAAAGCAAGAAGGCTATTTAATTACCAAACACAAAAGATTTCAAGTAAAGCAAAACCAAGACATTTTCTCTCTTAACTTGGACGCTTAGATGAGCATTAGTAGGTATCTACGCTTTAGTTAAGCATAAAGTGAATCGTTCTCCCGATATTAAAGCTATAAAATGCCAAGACTTTACACCGATACATAAACAGCGCTCTTAAAGCACTGATTAGATTAATCAAGTTTACAGTTCGTCAGGCTGTAGTTTGATACACACATTTATTGACAAAGTAGAAACGCGCTCGGAATTAGGCCCCCCGCGCACTAAACAGCCTGGCTGCGCAGCCGGGCTGCGGCAGCCAGAATATTTGCGCAGCCAGTTATAGCAGCCAATCAACGACTAGTCTAGATCCTTCCGTCAAGCGATATGGACGTGGAAGAACTTATAATTATTGCTTACTTATCTCGTAAAAAACGCAAAACAAGAAAAGACACTGGATTCATCCTCTTTTTCCAGAAAGACACTCAAAAGGCTTATTCCAAACCTATTTCAAAGATGTTCGCGCATTTCCAGACCTATTTTTTAACTACACGAGGACGTCAGTGATTGCACTGACGTCCTCGTGTAGTTAAAAAACCGTTTGATAACCTTTTGGGAAAAATATGAAATTCAATCAAGGGCATTGATACTCCTATGCGAGCTTGTATAAGTCCTGAAATCGAAAGTCATCTTATCAAAGTTCGGAACGTAAAATACGTCTGGCTGTTACAACTAGTGCGCGGAGACTGACCGCAGCCACATACATTCGCCTACACACGTTCTGGCTGCACGTAGCCAGCCGACTGCCGTGCAAACAAGCGCGTTGTTATTGGCTGCCGCAGCCGGGAATTCGTGGTTGCCAAGTGCGCGGGCTCCTATACAACGTCATATGTTTTACTGGCTGTGCAGCCAGGCTGCCTAGTGCGCGGGGGGCCTTATGATTAAATCCATGTTATCTAAACACCTACACTTAGAGGACACGCCCGCGCATTTTATACCTTATTCTAGGAAAAACAAACATTCCAAAAGATTTACGTATTTAATTTGTATGAACATATTTTGACTAAAATTCTTCTCGAATAAAACTGCTTAATACACATTTTTATATCTAAAAGTGCTTAAGTAAATTTTATTCTATACGAATGCCAAGATATTATCATAAAATATACGACGACCATATACCTACCAACTAATGCCTTATAAAGCTTCAAAAAAACTCATGCATCCCCTTGGGAACCCTTATGTCTAGTGCGTGCGATTATGCTGATAGCCAAATACTAGATACTGTTTATGGAGTCACTTTACCCAGGTTTTATTAAACATTCTTACTTTTATCTACATCTGTGAAATTACGAGTAAGTAATCTACTTTATTCAAATGAACAAAAAGTATAATGGAATAATCCCCTTAGGGAATTGATGTTCTTTAATAATCATCAAGGCATATTTATGGCCGTGGCATCAGAAACCATATTATTGGCTCTGTCCATGAATTCATTCATGTTTGTTATTCATAAGTATCTAAGCCCTCGATATTCGCAAGTAAAGAAAACATCGTAGTTAATGAATATTCCAGTAAAAGCGCCTACTTAATTAACAACAAAAAAATCCGGTATGTGTTGAGCGATTTATTTGTAATCAAAGTCTCTTTAGAAATTTAAAATATTGACGGCAAAGTATGACTTTAAAGTATAAATGTATAAACACATCTATACTAATATTATAAAGAGGAAACCTTTGTATTTTTGTATGTTTGTATTGAATAGGCTCAAAAACCACTGGACCGATTTCAAAATTTCTTTTACCATTACTTAGAGGGATTCTTCCGAATCCGTATAGGCTATATTTTATCCCGGAAAATAGATAGGATTTTTCGTGGTAGTGAAAATTGTGGAGTAAGGCGTCGAAAAAACTGCCGTACGTTAACGATTCTCACGAACGCTGCCTATCTATCTATACTTATAATAAATCTGTAGAGAGGTCAATTCTGTACATGAAATATATTTCCAAAATAACTATCAGGGGGTGATTAAGGATCGATACTCATGCCAAAAATGCAATCAGTTAAATTTTTGTCTGTCTGTCTGTCTGTCTGTCTGTCTGTCTGTCTGTATAACCGTTATAGAAACAAAAACTACTCGACGGATTTTAACGAAACTTGGTACAATTATTTTTCATACTCCTGAGCGGGTTATAGTATACTTTTCATCACGCTACAATCAATAGGAGCAGAGCAGTGAAGGGAAATGTTGGGAAAACGGGAGAAGTTACTCCATTTTTTAAGCTTCCATCGCGTGTGCAACCTTAATGGTTAAAGCTACACAAATCATTTCATGACGGAAATGTTCTCCTTAAAATTATATAAAAAATATCCCACGACAGCATATGTCTAACTTTTATGGTTGACTCACAATAACACGTGTAACTCCCGATAGCTTAGCAGTTCGAAGCTTTCTGATTATAATATTTGTCTACTCTTACGTTTATAATATAACACTGTCAGTCACCCCTAATTGAAAAAGTTAACATTATTAACTATTCCATAAAAAAATTGGCCAAGTGCGAGTCAGACTCGCCCATGAAGGGTTCCGTAGTAACTATAATATAATATGCAAATTTATTTGACGAAAAAAAAACCTTACAAATTCCTTAAAACTAGCTTATTTACATTTTTTACAACTGCGCCAAATAAATTTGTTTTGAAAAAAAAAACCTTACAAATTTCTTAAAACTGGCTTTTTTACATTTTTTACAACTGCGCCGAATAAATTTGTTTTTCATAGTGTTTGTATGAATTACAAAGTTATATTTGCGGTTTTAGAAAATATGCTGTATCTCAAAAACTGCTGAACTGATTTCGTTCAAACTAATGTTGGTTGAAAGTTTATATTAAGATCTACAGACATATATTTTTTTAGATTTTTCACTCCATTATTGTAGAAGTTAGAGGTTGTGTCCGCCACACACACATTTTACCACTTTGGAAGCTTATATCTTTTAAACGATTGACTTTATGGAAAAGTGGTTTTAGAAACCCCGATGTCGTTTTTAAAGAACTGTCTATAGATACCACACATGCATCGATTTCATGTATGGGGAGCCCCCCTTTATTTTAAATATATTTTAATTTTTTTCTCAAAATCGGAAAGCGGTTCACAGAATACATCTACCTATCAAGTTTCACATGTATAGTCCTAATAGTTTCGGAATAAAATTGCTGTGACAGACGGACGGACGGACAGACAGACAGACAGACAGACGGACAGACATGTCGAAACTATAAAGATTCCGTTTTTTGCCATTCGGCTACGAAACCGTAAAAAGAATCATATAAATCGGTATAGAAACACCAAAGTTATACATGAAATACGCTTATAATAATAAGCCATCGCGCGTGAATACTGAATCATGCTATAAGGATTATTTTTGAGAATCGGTCGCCGCGCTCGACGCGTCTCGCGGTCGAAGCGTTCTCTAGGTACTTAAGCCTCATGTGAACGTGATCTAAACAATATTACCAATACATTAACTTACGCTGACAAAGTCGCGGGCACAGCTATATTGTATCATTACGCTAAGGCCAATAGGAGCGGAGCGCCAATGAAGAATGCTTCAAAATCGGGGTTAAATTTAACGTTAGCCCAAAGTAACTATTCCACGCTGACGAAGTCGCGGGCAAAAGCTAGTATTTAATATAAACATTGCACCCTTGCGAAGCCGGGGCGGGTCGCTAGTATTATATAATCATGTGTGTACGTTAACTATTATATACACACTATTTATTCTAAACTATCCTAACTAAAATATAGCATCAAAAAATTCTTCGTCAAGGCCGTCGGCTGATGTGCCCAAGTGACTGGCGATATTCCCACGTTGTGGGGCAATGCTTAGGCTTAGCGAAGTTAAAAGTCCTTGGGTCATGGGAAACACTAATTTGAATCTTATGTTAGTTAATGATGAGGAGCTCGTGGCTAAATAATAACAGCAGCATAGGTAGATCTTTAAGGTACCTAAAGCAACGCTTGGGCACGCCACAATAGCGGCGGTAAGTCTCCTCTTTGAGGAGTGGCTAACGAGGCGTCATGGCGTCCTCACCTTCCGCCTGACGCAGGTCCTCACCGGACACGAATGTTTCGGGAGTTACCTGTATCGGATTCGGCGGGAGGAAACGCCCGGGTGTCACCACTGCGAGGATCGCCCTGAGGACACGGTGGAACACACAGTGGAGGTTTGCCCTGCTTGGGCAGAACTCCGCCGAGTCGTCGTAGGGGCGATAGGCGCCAACCTCTCACTCCCGGCCCTGGTTCAATCCATGGTCCGGAGCGAGGAGGCATGGGAAGCAGTCACCTCTTTCTGCGAAGCAGTTATGCAAGCAAAGGAGGTGGTGGGACTCAAGGCCCTCACAGCCCTTGCGCCCCAGCCGCCGCAGTAGACGCCCCGGGCGCCGGGAATCACAGGGTGACTCCCAGCCACCGTAGGTGTGGGCCTGCGGGTTGCGAGCAATGGGTAGCTCGCCGCCCGACTGAAACCAGGCCCGTGTAGACGGCGCGTCGTGTTCCACGCGCGCCTTAAAGTGTGTCAGCAAAGTTGTCGGGGCCCATAAGAGAGCCGTTGCCTGCCGGGGTTGTGGAATTATTCGAAAGAGTTACCGTGGCCTCGGAACACGAAGGGCATATGATGGAACACGGATGAGTTTTAGTCAGTAAAAGTCTGACACACCCTCCCGCTCCACCCAGATCGGGAGGCAGTCATTGGATGATTACCCATCCTTAAAAAAGAAGGTTAAGCAACGCTTATCAAGGTTGGTCCGTGAACGGGTGATCATCTTAACATATCGAGTTTTTTCTGTGTCTTGGGAAGCGCATTATAGACCCAGCTGTCATTTTGTACATACTTGACAGTCGTTCAGTTGGAAGGCAGAAAATCTGACAGTATAATTATAACTTAAAACGTGATATTTAGACGCAAAAAGGCAATAGCACTCGATGACGACCATGACATTGGACATTGAGGTGGACATCCCACCCATACGCACAAAACGTTTTGGGAATACCTTCATTGTGCGTACGGCTAAGGAGTGGAATTCCCTGCCGGTGTCTGTGTTTCCCGACAGCTACAATCTAGGAGTCTTTAAGTCTAGAGTGAATAGGTTACTTTTAGGTAAGCGTGCTCCATCTTCGATCACATCATTACTTACCATCAGGTGAGATAGTGGTCAAACGCGAACCTATTTTCAATTTAAAAAAAATAATAATTAGGAAACGACTAAGCAAATGATGATTCTTCCCCACAGTATTTTCGCTAAAAAGAGAAAAATGATGTTATAATAAAATAACAATTAAGGCTACTACTAAGATTCTCCTGCAAAGCTGTAATTATTTCAAATAGACTTTTTCTCTGATACCGGGAGGTTTTTTTTTTGTGTTGAGGAAGACTCTCTAATTGTGTTAGTTTTTATTTTATTTAGTATTCTCAAGCAATTTATTGAAAAACTGTGACGGAATGGAGCTATTTTTGTTACACAAGACATAATAGAATATTGGATGAGAGAAAATAGGACTTAGATAAGTAAGATAATATAGTTATATCAAGTTTTCTCTTCATAATATGTTTGGCTGGAGGCTTAATTGATAATAACTGAATTCTCTGTTATATGTTCATCCCGTATTGTAATTAATTACTGCGATAACATGGGAGGTACCTACTTGAAACAGCTTGTTGGTATAAATGGCAAATAATAATGAACTTGTGTAGCCGTTTCGAATTGGTGTTGATACACGTATACGCAATGTAAGATCATTTCCTACACACCAGCTAACCAAGGGTAGATATCTGAAGATGAGACTTATGGGCTGAGTTCTTGCACATGATGAGATTACATTAGAAATAAAACACTAGACAAGTTTGGTTGGTCATATCATTAAATATAATTATGCGTTCTTCAGACACGTGTTGGTTGATTCATTGCTTCTACATTTCACAGTTTAAGTTAAATCATTAAATCAATCATTGGTTTCTTAATTACCCTTGAACAATAGATTTCAGTTGATTAAATCGTAGTACGGGTTCCGCCAGCAGTACCGCATCTGTTTGGTGTGCTTAATAATAACATGGTATTGATTTGTTCAGAACCGAACCGCATCTTATGTCCTACGACGTATTTGGTGAAGAACTCCCTTTACATTTCTTCACAACATGACCATTTCTTCTTAATTAAGTTAAAATCTTATTGTTATTAGAAACTCTGGCTAACTGCCTCTGGAACCTAGTAATCACAAGCGTGACTGCTGATCAAGAGGTCTTGAGTTCGATTTCTGGGTTGGGTAAATTGGCGGTGTGATATCCCCGTGGCTTGGAAACCATATTAAGGAGTTAGTCCTGCACCTAGTCTCTCACCGGTCGTGTGGATCTCATCGGGCTATGAGATTAAAGGAACAGAGAGTGCACCTGTAACGACGCAATTACTTGTGCACTATAATTTGTTTTTTTTTTTTGCAAAAAATAGAACCGACTTCCATATCAAAACACTACAAAGCCAAAAATAACTTTAATTTCGGAAGTCGGTGTTATTGGTTTTGGATTTTCTTTTTTTTCAAACCGCCTTCCGAAATTAAAGTTATTTTTGGCTTTGTAGTGTTTTGATATGGAAGTCGGTTCTATTTTTTGCAAAAAAAAAATTTTTCACGCTTTTTAGTGGGTCGGTTTGTAATTTATCTAGTTACAAAAGCCATAATGTCAACAACTTATCACCTTTTACAAAATATTGCTTTTCCCGATGCATAGCCGTTAATTTTTGAGGAGTTCTCCTGGTACTTGACCATCAGCTCTACATCACCATATGTATTGTGACGAGAGTGTTTAACATTCGTACTCAAGTAATCGAATCGCAATCCACGAAATACTTATTATTGAGGGGTTTCAGTGGCCATCTGTGGTCTTCATCATTAGTTCAACTTCCCCAAATGGTACTTTTCGGAAGCAACTGCTCAAGGTACTATAAGAAATACCCAAAACGCTATAGGTGTGCCTATAATATTTGAAGAGTTCCCTCGATTTCTCCAGGATCCCATAATCAGGATGATTTCGTAACAATGGGACCAATTAGAAAGTATACCCATTCAAACGCAAAAATAATTTTTCAAATCGGTCCAGCCGTCTCCGAGTTATGATATGATATTATATATTATAAATAAAAAAAATAAAAAATGTTCAAGACGAATTGAGACCCTCTTTTTTTTAAGTCGGTTAAAAACATGTCCTGTGCCATCTGGCACACGTACGCATTCATAAATAAATTGCGACGTTGCCGTCCTTCAAGTACGCGTGTACAGAGTGTTTCTTTTACGTATCAATTTAACATTTTTAGTGAATATTTAAATATTAAAAAAAAAACATTTTGTTTTCGAATGGTAATATTTTTTAGCATGTATGGATGCTATACTATTGCAGGTTAACGGGAACGCCCTCTGTTAGTTAACATACTGTATACGTATAACCTAGCTAAAACTGATCTAATCTTGACTGATTAGCTTGATATAAACAGACCCTTTAGCTTGTTACCATTATTTATTTTAGTATATTTTCGCTACTTCTGTTGTTTAGTAATCTAATTAATATTTATCTTATTACTCGGTTGAGCAGTTTTTGATTAAGGAAACATTTATACAGTGTGGTCTTTACAACTAAGATCGCGCTGTTCTCACGTTTGTTTACTAAACAACACATGTAAGAAAAAATAATCTTCTACATGAAGATTAAAAAACTTACAAGCGGAGGTCTAAGAATGTGTAATCCAGACATTTGTAATAGTATACAGGGCTACCATCAAACACTCCGCGGGAATGATCTGAAATAAATATACATACATAATATATATTTAAACTCAATGATGTATTAGCAACATACCTTAATTATTAATGAATAATAAAATAATTACAAAAAAAAACTAAAGTTCAAATTAAACACGCAGTGTTCTTCCTCCTCTCTCCTACATTGGTTTAGGCTGTGCCCGACAGGGTCCATAATTGTAACTGATATAACTATGCATAACAACTATGTAGCATTATGGTACGCAATAAAGAATTGAGAATTGATCTCAATGGATGAACAATCTGTCTTTTTTTTTAATAATTTTCATCGTCATCCATCGAATTTCACTCTTGTTTCGTGAACCTTGCGTTGTTTAAGTAAACCCACCGACCACTTCTGGATTCTTTCGGAATTCAGAAAAGTACAGTGAAATTTACAGTAAGTACCAAGTTCATTGAAACTAACAAAATACCTATTACTGATCTATTAAATCTGTACTGGGAAAATGTAATTATCACAATAAAATTTTTGAATTTATTCATATATATTATTTATATAGATTTCTATTTTATAATACTAGGTTTTTATGTTAGCACTATTTTTTTTTTCTAATTTCATTTTTCACGTACATATTGCACCTCACATACTACCTCTTCACCACTCATGGTTGACTGGTAGAGAAAGAACTATAAAACAACCCCTTTCTGCTCCAAATAACCAGCATCTAATTTAAATGACGGCATACATACATAAGGCAACTTAACACTTCGTGAACACGACTCACTTTTCAGAGGGGCCATCAAAACATACCCAAAAATCTAGAGTAGGTATACTAATAAAACTTCAAATAAGGGCAAAATTAGTTTATTCTTTACGTAGTCGTGTCGTAATTAACAATTTGACGACCCTGCGTTCACGATAAAGGCGGAGAGTGGCTAAAGTTTAATTAATCCGTATTTCATCCTTATCTATACAGACATGTGGGCATTATCTGTCGAGACTCGCTATATAAACAATGAGCATTGAGCAGCACTCAACCCGCAGATTAGCCTTATTTTGTACTCACGTCATTCGAGTTCCGTCCCTAACCAGAATAACTTCCTTAACATATTGCTCGACGAACCTGAGCTATATATTTATTCATAAGTCGTTGTGATTCATATGAGAAGTATACAGAATAAGAGACCACAGAGATTAACGAAGCGTTCAAACCTAAATAAATAGAGAGCCGACCAAATGAAATTAGTAGTTCAAAGTGTTCAAATAGTGGAAGCAGAGTTTTCATAACCCCCTTTCTATGACTTTTTATGAATCATATTATATATTATTATTTATTTAAACTTTATGTACAATTGTGTTACATGGGCGGACTTAATGCAGCAAGGCATTCTCTACCAGTCAACCTTTGGGTTAAAAAAACACACTGTGGTAGGTGTACGAGAAAATGGAATGAAATAATATTTTAATACTAATAAATATAATACTAATATATAATAATACTAATAAAATACACATATATGCTAAAATGACAAACTAATAGATACGGTGCTTTATAATATTCTTTCTGAATAAGAGAGCTCAAAATAATTATGACAAAGACCAAACTAAGAATAACAACCCCTTAAGTAGTGGTTTTTAATTTTTATTATACTATATAAAGCTAGATTACCACTGACTCACTGACTCACTCATTGACATAATTGTTCTCCCAGATGGTGGATGGGGAGGTGGGTATATTTTGACAGATTCGTAAACAAGTAACTCTGAAACCTACGGGAAAAGTGCCAAACCTCCCCTTTCCCCCCCCCCCCCCCTTCTCGCCCCTCCCTATCGTATCTCGGAAACTACGAGACCGGTATTTTTTTTTTTTTACGGTTTCGTGTAGGGGAGGCTCGGTAAAGTAAAAACCATTTTTCAAAGTCTCCCCCCCCGCCCCCCTTCTCACCTCCTTTAGGCGGATCTCGGAAATTAAGAGACTTGGAACATTTTTGTTTTCAGATTCATTTAGAGAGGCAATGCTTTAGTCGAAATAATTGTGCAAACCCCCCCCCCCCCATCACCACCCCCCATTTTTTTTTTCACAAGTACGGCGAGGTGCTTGCACCTCGCGCAACACGCAAATACTAAACCCCCCATCTCCCCCCATCACCCCCCCCCGCACTTTTTTTTTCACAAGCACGTGAGGTGCTTGCACCTCGCGCAACACGCAAATACTAGTCATATTATATAAAGCTAAATTACCACTCACTGACTGACTGACTCATTGACATAATTGTTCTCCCAGATGGTGGATGGGGAGGTGGGTATATTTTGACAGATTCGTAAACAAGTAACTCTCAAACCTACGGGAAAAGTGCCATACCTCCCCTTTTCACCCCCCTTCTCCCCCCTCCCTATCGTATCTCGGAAACTACGAGACCCTTATTTTTTTTTACGGATTCGTGTAGAGGAGGCTCGGTAAAGTAAAAACCATTTTTCAAAGTCTCCCCCCCCGCCCCCCTTCTCACCCCCTTTAGGCGGATCTCGGAAATTAAGAGACTTGGAACATTTTTTTTTTCAGATTCATTTAGAGGGGCAATGCTTTAGTCAAAATAATTGTGCAACCCCCCCCATCACCGCCCCCCCCCCCATTTTTTTTATTTTTTTTTCACAAGAACGCGACATGCTTGCACCTCGCGCAACACGCAAATACTAGTATATTATATATATTTGGTATGTATTATGATAAATATGTATCTAAGTTTATTTTAGTTATTTATATATATATATTTATTTATATATACTTGTAACAAGACTTTTACTTTGAATATATTATATACTTAGTTTATTTTTTTATGCATCTGCCGTGTTTTCTCTTCACCACCCATGGTTGACTGGTAGAGAATGCCTATGGCATTAAGTCCGCCTTTGTACATTTTGTGTTGCATAAAGTTTTAATAAAATAAATAAATAAATAGATGACTAAACTATGCGATAACAAAGCAAAACCTGTAGTTCTATAGGTAGGTATATACTTGCTTTATTCTGCCCTAATCTATATTATGTTTGTAGTTTAGTCTGGAAATCCCTATCGCCTAGAGCAGAGTATAGGTATCCCAAACTTTTGTGTACTGTGTACCCTTCATCAATTGTTTCTGTTTTAGGTAATCCCATTATTCTGCAGCCTAATGGCGTCGTACAGAAACTCCTAAATAAGTATAATAAATCTACTTGAAATACACACATAGTATACAGTTCAGTTCAGGTGGATTACCACTTTTACGGAAAGCTAACATTTCTTTAATAGCTAGCTTAAATGGGATTTATTTCCTTATCTGAAAAAAACCCGGGAATGGACTACTTTGGAAATGTCTGCACTAGAGGCACACTGAAGACTGCATCCTTGCATAGCCTCCAGCCATTTTGCAGCCCACGTTGATCGCTGTTCCGTCGGGGCTCTGCATATTAATGTTATAGAGATTTTAAATTTGGTTTTTAAAATACTTCGCTACTTTTATGAAAAAGTTTCTCGCATTTTTAGCTGCGTTATACTAATTACGGACTTCGTTAGCTACAATAGGTAATACTGCAATGTGAAGGTTTTTATAATAAATAAAATAGCATAGTTAAATTACCCCGTTTAGAATACACGAGACTCGACACAATAGATATTGTTATGTGTATAATTAAACATATAATAGCAAAGTTGGTATTTAGTCATATGACTAATGACGACAATTATTACGCAAGTTAGTAACTATAATTGCTTGTTTTCAATCAGTTTTAAACTAATAGAATTTGTGATGACAAGTTTTGATTGATTTATGATGATCAGAAAGTTATAACTTACCTACTTAAAGTTACACACCACAACACCCACACACTTCTTAGTAGGTACCTATGTATCCAAAAACTTAAGTACATAACATAGCCTTAGTGCTTCAAAACTACGAACAAACTTGCCAAACATTCTCAGAAGTAAAACCTTTGGAATATTGACATTTTCTAAGTTTCATTTAGTCTTGAAAGCTTTCTTGTTGCAAGGTTCTAATAACAAGGCAACTGCAACTACGTAATCACGAAACAACTCCATAGCAAAATAGCTACGTATGCGTCGTCACAAAGGTAGTACATTTTTTTTTACTGGATATTTTTGTAGTGGTGGCAGGAATTTGCGAAGAGTTTAATGTTTAATTAGTATCTTTGCGAAGGTTTTGGCTATTTTTAGGCTTTTAATTATTAGCGGTGCCGCATCAACTGAGAAAATAACTAAGATATCGGTACAGTCGTGCCAACGAACGAAACGACCAATTCGAACCGTGCACTAGTTTCTGACTTTTTTTTTTAAAGAAAGGTTATTACCAATGTGGGTAGAATTCACATTACTAGCAACCTTGTTAACCCCTCCAACTAAGCTAAATATGCTTGTGTCTCGAGTGAGTTCACGGCATTAGTGTAATGGGTGGGATTCGAACTTGCGACCTCTCGATCACAAGTCCGACACCTTATCCATTAGGCTATTGACGATTTTATACGTGCCCAGGTAGGCCATTGTGAAATAAAATATTTTTTATTGATTTGATTAGTTGATTTATTTTTATACCTATACTATAGGCATAAAAACAATCAGTAGAAGCTCAATCATGAATATTCTTCAGACTTTCTTACAATTTTATTTCGATGCATTTTACCAATAAATGAGAGCAGTAGTTACTAAGTGGTTGCAGCCACGACGCGACGTTCCTGCCTCAAGTCTCAAGTTTTTTTTTCAAGTCGTAAGTTCGAATCTTGGCTGACACATTACCTACTTTTTGTAATTTTCATCATCACTACTGCTCTCAAAACGCTGCGCTGAAGAAAAACATCTTAAAGAAACCGGTACATCCTAGGTTCCAAAATCCGACCACATACCACAACCACCAACCCGAGCTTGTTCCGTGGTTCGGATTCCAGCAATGGGAACGTTAAAGCGTTATAGGCTGATTATGAATAGGTACCAATAATTACTACTTGCAAAGGTCAAAGTTTTATTGATACATAAATAAAACCTATTTTTTTGGGTGGAACCACAGAAATCAAAAATACAGAGAAGTGGTAAGGGGGCGTATCGGTGTCCGCGCGACATGGCCACAGGGCTCATGTCACAGGCAAGTGGCCGTCTCCGCGAACTAGTGCGCTTTCGACGGCGATCGTGATAACATATATGAATGCCGAGTTGTTCTGTGGTATCTTGTAAAAACCGAAGCCAAAATCAAATCTATGTGAATCATGGAATCACTTACCATATGTAAGTACAATTATTTTACAATATTTGTCTTTAAAATCATGAAAAACAATAAATCGTAAAATATTTCTTGGTTTTACTATGTTATTTTTGTTTTCAAATATCAGAGCGACTGTACTCCTTTTGCTATAAATACATTGCTCCTTAACCACTACCTGAGTTCGTCACTAAGTAACTGAACAAGCAATGTAAACATAACATACGAAACTGTATTACGCGGATTCATCGCGTAGTGAGGCCGCCACTTCTTGCGACGAATTAGTGATGTGCTTGTGCAGATCCACTAACGTAGGCTATCGACAGCAATGTCGATTGACGAATGAAATATTGCTATTATAGTTTAGGGGTTTTTCAACCGATGACATAAAAAAGAGGAGGTTATCATTTCGACGCGTATATTATTATTAATGATCGCCGATTACTCGGAGACAGCTGAACCGATTTGAAAAATGCTTTTTTTGTTTGAAAGGGTATACTTTGAAATTGGTCCCACTGTCACCAAGTCAGGATCTGATGATGGGATCCTGGAGAAATCGAGGGAACTCTTCAAATATTATAGGCACACCTATAGTGATTTGAGTATTTTTTATAGTAACTTGTGTAGTTGCATTCGAAAAGCACCATTTTGAAGTAGACCTGATGATGAAGACCACCGATGGCCACTGGAACTACTCAATATATAAGTAGGAATAATAAGTAGTTCATGTGTTCCGCTTCGATTACTTGATTGTGGTTATTAAGCACAATATGCTCGTCACAATGCATATGGTGAAGTGAAGCTGATGGTGAACTACCAGGAGAACTCCTCAACAAATAACAGCCCAACATTGGGAAAAGCAATATTTGTAAATGAATATAAGTAGTTGACATTTAGGCTCTTGTAACTAGGTAAATTAGAAATCGACCAACTAAAAAGAGTGAAATAAAAACTTTTTACCAAAAAATTAAACCGACTCCCAAAAAACACTGCAAAGTGAAAAATAACTTTAATTTCGGAAGTCGGTGCCAAAAACGAAAATACAAAACTAAAGACACCGACTACCGAAATTAAAGTTATTTTTCACTTTGCAGTGTTTTTTGGGTGTCTGTTTAATTTTTTGGTAAAAAGTTTTTTATAACATACGGAAACCTCTAAGAAAATATGTTTAACTTTTATTTTACATGAGATGACAGAAATAAAAATACGTTGAAAAGTCAAGTGTACAAAAAAGTAAAAAAAAATAAACAATTTATTTTACGCCCGCAGCATGCGTAAGGAGTTCCGACGTCGCCGTCGCTACAATAGTTTATTTTTCAATCTGTCAACCGTTTTAGCCCGGTTGGAAGATCGATGTAAATAATGTTTTTTTACTTATTTTGATTTTTTTACAGAGTAGTAGAGAAAAGCGTAACCAATATTCGTAAAGTAAGTTACTTTAATTTTAGGTTAATAATAGGTGGTGTTTTTCGGTTTAGAATTATCGTATGTTATGCCTTATCCTCATGCTGTTTCTTTATTTTTTATGGTTTTTGTATTTTGCTTCCATTGAAGCTTCGAATGCGTTATAATAATCGGCATGGTTCAGATAATATATTTGTGAATTGAGCTTAAAATAAGTCAATATATTCATGCTATTTATTTGTTATGCATGGATGTGTGTTTGTTTTCATATATTTAACAATTTCTCTACTAACTAGGATTTTTCTTATAACAAAAACCTATTATAACCTACTAAACTATTAATATACAGTTATTAATAGTTGCGTAACACACTTACAGTAGGAATCGGTTTCATTATGCTAAATCAACAACACTCACTGCGGTATTTACGTTGTTGAGCAGACCAATATTTCGAACATATGAAGCAATGGATTAGCAATATACGTCAAAATCATTCAGATCTTGATTTATAGTGTGTTACGTAATTATTGCGATGCTTATTATATGGTGACGTTTAGAAGTAGCTTAGGATGTATGTAAATGATAAATAAGTGCTTTTCGTACTTTTCAGCTTCCCAAAAGATGGTAACATAAAAAAGGAATGGATTGATGCCACAGGCATGCCACCTAACTGGTACCCTACAAAAAATAGCACCATATGCTCGGTTCACTTCAACGCAGAAATGTTCTAGTCTCTAAAGAAAAGTCGCAGGCTTTTTGAATGGACAATTCCAAAATTAAGAGTACAACTGATATTTGCAGAAGTGTGTTAAATTTTATTTTATTACTGAATGCTATTCTCATGATTTAGGGTATTCATAAAATCAGTCATTCAACTTTTCAGGATTCTATACAACCTATACGGCTGGTATGTTCCGATCAAGAGCGTAATGTAAGTTAACATCGACTTCTATTTGACCTATCACTATGATAATTAAATATTAAGATTTAAGTCGAAAGCGCCAGGGTAGCCCTTAATACTTAGTAGGTAGTACTTAATAATAATTATGTAATGTTATGTTCTTAATAATATGTTTATTGTTATTGTAATATTTTCTGGACATGCCATTTTTTATTTGGTTCATTTTCAGGTGCCCAAAAAAAATTGTACAATAATAAATGGAAGAATCGATAACTTTCCGATTTAGTCAATCACTAGCGTATATGTAAAATAAATTGCTTTTGCACAGCACAACGATAGCGACCGATGTTTTTGTGTGGGTAAATTCTACGGTGCATGGTAAATACACGCTGTCTTTGACGGAATAAGGTTTATTATTGATTGTATAGTACGTTCTGATTTAAGAAATGCGGGTGTGTGCGCGAGTGCGTATCTATTGATTTTATTAAACTGCATGTGTAGTTGTTGCCCCGCCCAGCGCCTAACTGGAGACACACGGTTCCGATATAATTTCGTCTGTTGACCAAATCTACTTATTTATTTTATCTATGGGTGGAACAGAAGGGAGAGTAAGCCTTCTACTGACTAAAAACCCACCCTGTTCTTTCAGCCGCCCTTTCGTTCTGGGGCCACGGTATCTCGTTAGAATATTCCCGCAACCCCAATACATGATAACAGTGTTTGTTTTCTACGATCCTTTTTCTTTTAATTCATACAGGATAACCTCTGTTAAACTAACTTTTAAATCCATATGCCGCTGCCCGGCAAGAAAAGTGTCATAACACAAAAATTATTAATTCGAGATAACGATTATTTACAAATAATAGTATGTTTGTGTATATAAACATACTATCTTAAAAGTCTCGTTATCTTGAATTAGTCATTTTTATGTTATGACACTTTTTTGCCGGGCAGCGATATATATTCTATCATGAAATTTAACCAGCATTACAGTAACACTTTTTGCTTTTACTAAAAACTTGTGTAAAACTTCTCTTCTGTAAAAATCCATGTACCGAAACAAGCCTAAATTGTTCGGAAGATACGCGAAGGTGATAAATTAAATCACGTCACACACAAGGATTCTGATTTCCCCTTTTTTGCGGAGCTCCACCGAAAGCCATTATTAAAGTGGTTGTAAGTAGGTACCTACATAGGTACCTAGGCACATTACATTTTTTCTTATTAAGGTTATAAGTTCCTACGTATGCGTGGTGGATTGCTCTTATCTAGACTTATTTCTTCAAATGATTCGCATGTTAAGAGTTACCATATCAGCATAGTATTATAAATACTTAATATGATGATTGTATATATAATTATGACCCATTACTATCCTAAGGCAGACCAATAGACTATGTCAGTTACCTATATCTTCTTTGCTAAAGTATAATGGTAATTAAAAAGTGATTTTAAAGTCTATTTACTTCAATTTGAAACATTTGAAGATCAGTTTTGTAGCCAAATCGTTACAAAAATATAATACGGGCTGGCCATTTCCATCATTGTTAACCATTTCATGATATGGCTACCTCACATCTTATCTTATCTCGGGCAAAATTAGCCGGTTCCTGACACATGAAACGGCCAATTTTACAATGTGGTGACTACATTTGCTTATAGGTTAATTAACGCCTTTTTCCCATTGGGGTAGGTAGAAGTAGGAACTATACCTGGTATCGAACCACCTGGTACCATAAAAGACCGTAATATATAAAAATATATTTAGAGAAGTACAAAATGCTTTGATCAGAGACGTAAATTAAGTGAGAAAAACAATTAGGTGTCCTGTCCTCAGACAAATATAACATTTCAAGTACTGATAATGTCTCAACGTAGACACATTACCTATGATAGTACCTATTTTCTTTTACAAAGGAAAATATAAATAAATATAGGTAGGTACAAATTTCCATTTTTAGCTGTAGGTAGATATTATTATCGGACCAATAAATTTCTTTCGAAATTATATTTTCTGCTTATTTTTTTAGCTTTTCGAACGATGTTCGAATATACAAAGCATTTCTGCAAAAAAAATGTGTTCCAGTGCAAATGATGCTTCTGGTGGTTTTATAATATTTATTTTCTTCAAGCTTTGTTTGTAAAAGCTTTTTTGGACATTATATAATATTTTTATAAAGTACCTAAGTATCCCTCTAAGTAGCGTCCTTGTCTCGTGTTGATTGGTTGACTACGCCATTTTACCGGCTGTATCCAAAATCTTTGATGTTGTTACGAAATATTTGGAATAATAAAAAATCTCGGATCTGCTGAACTTTGATGGTACTTTATAAAAGCCATGCAAAATAAAGAACATAATAAGGTTTGAATTTGATCCGAAAAAAGGTTTGTTGTTTGAAGAAATCAGTCAGACTTAGATGAGCTGACGTTGATGTCGGTTAAGAAAATATAAGTATTAGGGCCAGCGCACACCAAGAATGGCAAGACAGATAATTTAATATAAATTAATTGGTATCTAGTACCTTGGTACCACTAGTAGGCTCCACTATTTAGAGATCGACCTCAAGGCATCAAAAGGAAATTTCAAAGCGCGTTAGAGGATGCCGAAATGGGTCGTTCCGACAGGCTGCAGGGCGCAACTGGAGGGGCTGGCACGTAACTACAACATGCTCAGCCCCAGCCCCAGCCTTACCATCCTAAGAGTCATACTGGGGTATACTTGTGTATACCCCAGTATGACTCTTAAGATACCTCCCCCATAGCGACAGTACCTACATGCCAACCTAACTCATAATAAATACACTTTAATTGGTACTTACTAGACGACTATTTATCTATCTGAGGCAAACGACGTCGGTTTATTAGAGCGTACACCCGTGCCTACTTAAAGAAAACTGTGTTATTTGTAGAGACGAAACGGCTCACTTATCAATCAACGGGGATCGCTCTTTGCTACAGAAGTATGTGAGTGATGAAGTTTAATTAAAGTGCGCTAGATCGTTAAGGCTTTAGATGGGAATAGTCTCGGTAAACTTAATCTACAGATATTGAGGTAGCACACGGCACACCAAACTGAACATATATATATGATATACCTCTCTTCTTGATTATGCAAGCATAACAATCAATATTTATCTACGTACAACCATGAAATTGCCGAGTGCCTCCCAGTGCTTGTTACTTAAGCAAAATTCCCGGCCTTTCACCCTAAGGATTGTATTTTTTGTAAGTTAAAATAAAATAAAAATATTTAATACGTAACTTTGCACTCGGCAGCTTTACACTTCAATCAACTCAAAAATTCACTGTAAACTAAATAATATTATAGTTCTTCGGTTGCTCTAGAATATGTCTGATTAAAGCAAAGTACCTGCTTTTTTTTTTAGCGTGGTAAAATTATCAAATACGTCCTCCCACCCCGGGCAGGGTGGGAGGGACTGTCAGACTTTTACTGACTAAAATCCACGGTGTTCCTTCAATAACCCTTTACGTACCGGGGTCACGGTAATGGGATAAGTCCCACGACCCCGGCAGGCTTCGGCCCTCTACGGGGGGGCTTCGTCATGTTGCTGACGCTCTTTGAGGCGCGCGTGGAACACAACGCGCCGTCGACCCGGGCATGGTCCATGGTCGGACAGCGAGTTGCCCTTTACTCGCTGTCCGCATGCCCGCGCCTACGGTGGCCGGAGATCGTCGGCCGACGTCCGATGCCGTGGGCGTCTACCACTGCGAAAGTACCTGCTAGTGCAATGCATTGGATACCACGAGATCCACAAAGTGCACTAGTATCTCAATTAAATGAGAATTTCTTGCTCGCTGCCTTTGAAGCAGTATACAACCAATATGACCATTCACATGGGAATCACAAAATTGCAATACAAATACTGTTCTCTTTTGTACGTTGACAGTGATGCGAGTTTATATTTACATTTAATTAAACCAACCTTTGAAATGGATAATGTTCGTTATCAACCTACTTTGTTATGCTATTTCTAAAAGTTACCTACAAATCAAAGTATCTTTTAGAGAACATAATTTATCAAACTTACTTTATACCTACAATGTCTTTTCTTTATTTTTTATAAATATGTTACTGTATTATAACACATTTGTATAAAATAAAGAAAACACACATAATTATGTAGGTATTTCTTATTGACTAGTAATATTCAACGAACAATTAATTTTAACTCATTCTTAGTAACAAAGCATAATGAATAGCTACTCCAAACGGCTAACATGTTTAAGTCTGTATTCAAACATTCTTAGTTGTTGTAAATGTGGTTGATTCTCACCCAGTTCACCATGTATAAAACGCCTAGCTAGAGGCCACGTTAGTAGCATAGAACTGGGTGTAATAAAGTAACACGAAACCCATACCTAATGTTCGCGGATTAATTTTATTGCTTCCTCTCTGTATTCAAACTAAACGAGGACCGAAGTGGCACTGCGGTTTCGCAATCGCACTACGGCATTTCTAAACCCAACAAGAACTGTCAAAGCCCCAAATTTATAAAGGCACTTGAATTAAGTGGATTGATATATCACACACTCACAGTTGGTTATTAATTAAAGAACAGAAATGAACATAAAAGTCAAATATAATGAAACAAATTCATGACTCCAGCTGTAAGTCAACCAGCAATTTTAAATTAATTCATAATATGCAAAACTGACGCTGAATCTCAGGCTACAGACGCACAATTTATTTTATAACTAATTAAGAGAGGAGAGGCGGTATCGTGGCTTGCATACTGATTCTATTACTTCTCACATGTGCTAATGATCTCTTGCCCTTGGGATTAGTAAACGGTATTCCACTTGAGTGTGGCGAAGTGTTTGGTACTTTGGTATCATACGGTTTTATGTTCGTCTTTTGAATCGTCATCTAAATCTTCCATAAGATGTGTTACAGAACCCGAGTCAGCAGCAGGGAATGTGTTCAACGAGATACCACGGCCCCGGAGCGCATGGGGAACTGAAGCAACAGGGTGGGTTTTAAGACAGTAAAAGTCTGATGGTACCTTTCACTCCACTCAAAAAGGGAGACAACATTTTTTTAAATTCTCAATCGGAAAAATGTTCCGTAACATTACAATAGACGCAAGACTCACTTACATATACATAGAACTGGTACAACCGAGAGAAACGGAAAAAGAAAATGTGAGACATTTCCCAGTAGTGGAGCAACATATGCTAAAAATTAATAAATATCACATTTAAACGCTGTTCTGTGACCAAGTCAGGCGTATTTGATATATCTGATTGCATTTACTCAAGACATTTCAGTAGTTAGTTACGTCCACCGTCAGTCAAGCGTGAGTGCCACTTGGCTCAGTTGCAGGCGTCGCAGAGCAAGCACGGTCGAGTGCTTTATCTACCAGTGAGGCTTCCTACACAATCACACACACAGGCTTTAACTCAGAATGAGGTCTCTCATTTTCTATTAAATAACGCGCTAGTGTTTTCAGCGACTACAATATCTAAATGAATAAGAATGTCTACGGCTAATGCCTAAGTACAAAGGCCGATTTTATTTATTTATTTATTTAATAATAAATTAATTAATTACATCCACCTTTGTACCTATGGCCATGAAGTAGAAATAAAAAAATATATCTGTGGCTTGATCCTATTTCTTATTCAAATTTTTAAAGGACCCAAAATTAAGTAAGTACTTTATTAAGATTTAAATAACTTCTTGTTCTTCATCGAAACCAAATTCCTGTGCCCTGTGTAGTCAACTTCAAATACAACTACAGGTCCGAGCCGCATAGGTACTTGAGATAACATGATGATGTAGCTGATAGACTAGGCCAGAAAGCATTCAAGAAACCAAGAAGGTGGACTCTAATTCCAGTATTTAAAAAAACACCGGTCAAGTGCGTGTCGGGCCACGCGCAGTGTAGGGTTCCGTAGTTTTTATAACAGCCAAGTGCGTGTTGTATTCGCTGACTGATCGTTTCGTACCATGCTCTAACTTAAAGCCAAACATGACTACCTAACTAATTTGACTTCCTATACAAATCCTCACCTGATCCGACAATTTTGCACGGAAAGTTTTAATTTTTTTTAGAGATTTGTATAAAACTTGTCATAGCCGGTGTTTTGAATTTAAAGACGGACACAGAGCTATACTACCCAATCGTCACAAGAAACTAGCACGATACAACTGGCGCTTAGCGCCATCTATCGACATTTCTATAGAGTTGTTCGAAATTTTCGAGTCAAATACAATTGGTCGACTATTACTCGTAAACTTGTAAAGCCCACTTATGTGTGATAGTTTTCCTTTAAATTTCGTTATATATAGGTACTACTGCCGTGATATTTGAATTTCTAACTACAACCGTTTAGTTGATAGAGGAGGGGGACACTTGACTCTAACGAAAATTGGTACTTTAAAGCTTGATAAGTCACGAACGGTTTACTTAATCAAAAAACGGTCTAACCAAACCCCTAATATTTTTAAAAGACCTATCCAACGATATCCCACACTATGGGAAGAACGAAAAAAAAATTATCATCCCACTTCACATGTATGGGAGGTACCCTAAATAATTGTTTTTTTCAAAATTTTATTTCACCACTTTTTCGGCGTCATTAACATGTATACTCATGCCAAAGTACAACTTTCTAGTACCAATAGTTTTTGAGCTAAACCGCGGACAGACGGACAGACAGACGGACATGGCGAAACTATAAGGGTTCCTTGTTGACTACGGAACCCTAAAAACACAATTCAAAAGCCGGTTTTTATTCCACAATCGATATTTTGAACATTCTTTATTTAAAAACCCATTCTCTTTTCCGAAAGTTTAATTATGTGGTATACTTTTTTATGTAACTACATAATATGTGTTGTAAATATAATAATGGTTTACAAAGAGAACACAACAGTCATGGAAACGCCAGCTAATTAAAGTTACGCCCTTCTGTCCTACATTTTACAGATTCAAGGTCCACGTGTAATCAAGTTCAGTCGGTATGCAATCGCTCCACAAACTTAAAAGGTTATACCAATAAATGTCATGATTATTGTTAGTTATATTGTTGTTGTGGCCCTGTAAACTTTAACTGTTTCGTTAATGCCAAGTAATACCTAATTCCTGTCGTCAATGAAGTGTAACTGGTTTATTGAAGAATATCTATGTCATTTTTAGGTGAATATAATTGTCCGGAGTTGCGGAAATGTCCTAACGAGATACCGCGGCCCCGGAAGGGCAGCTGAAGGAACAGGGTGAGCGATACTTTTTTTAAGGCTCTATCATCACAATGTTTACTTTCGGTTTAGAGATGAAATAAATTACGTTTTATGGCTGATGTTATCATTGGTGTGTAGGTAATTCATAACATACAAACAAAATAGAGGACATAGACATAACATTCTTATACAAATGAATATACAAACATAATTCTATGCGGCACTTGATATGGAAGCCAGAACTAGGGTAAGTTCGTCGTTTCCGCAAAAAAATATATCCGATATATTCATACTCTCGAGTGGAGCTTCATCCCCTAGCATGTCATAGACACGCCGCGATCTATGTAGATGGCGTGTAGTACATAAGGTCAGACTGTTGGACGGATATCACGTGTTGCGCTATCTTCTACGAAGGTAACTTTAACCTGTCATGACATTGTAAATGACAGGAATTAATACTGACTATAGACATATACAAATCTGTAACTGAGATCAACATAATATCAATTGTTCTCCGCGTCTGTAGAACAACATTATTTTGCATAATTATCCTCTTTGCCGTTTTTAATCTATACAAAAAGCCTGTCTACTTGAGGACCCTCAAAAATTTGAGGTTGCGAGGTTGAAAGCTTGTTCTCCAAACATTTTTACTTTATAATGTTATTCGCTTACAAACAAGTTTCACGTCTATGGATTTTTGATGCAGGTTTTAGAATCTCAACTCTTGACATGAAAGCAAAGAGGTCCATTGATGAAGTAAATTCCATTGATGAAAAAATCTTGAGAGTAAAATATTATTAAGATTTTTTTCACGTTTAACTGACATAGCGGGTTACTTAACATTACCAACCTATAATGTTCCATCTGCAGGGACACAGATCTCATAGGCCTGCTCTTAATGAGAAGTCTTCGGATTTTGGGTCCTACAACATCACCGTTTTGAGAACTATGGCGATGATGAAAATTACCAAAGTAATGTGCCGTGCCCTTAAATACTCTGCCGCCACTGCACCTAAATTCAGGTAATTAAAGAAAACTTTATCGGAAAGTGTATGAAACAAAGTTAAAACAAATTTTCATATACCTAGCATGTTTATTTGAAATACATACACAACGACACAGGCCTTTTCTAAAAGGCAGTTGAGGCTATATCAGCGGTTCAAGAGCTTCTCCAAGTTAGACCTCAACTAACCTCATTGCATATTTATGAGTTTATGACCTAACTCCATTTATCAGCCAACAAGAGACATCAAATTATATTCATTCACATCAGTCCGTTATTCTGTGTAGATATAACATCTAGATAAGTTCCATGTTACTTGTCAAAAAGATATATCTATATGTAATTCGGAATTAATTCAGTCACCGTAAAACAATGTAATAGTTAGTAACCGCCCATTGCCAAAATAACCGCAAGCACGCGTTATAATTTACGATGGGTAAATTAGATCCTACGATTTAGAATATATACAACGTGTAAAGGAAACCCTATATCTATCCAAAAGGGCTGAAGACAACATCTGGTATGGAGTCTCTATGCACAAACTCAAATAATTGATAACAAATTATCGGTTTCAGGTGTTTCTTGAATATCAATCGTAGCAAACGTGTTAAGCTTTGTTTTCCTAGGATAGCGGTGCCGTCATATAGCGGCCGTAATACAGCGGTGAATGACGTCACTAGAACGTTGTCTATGTAAACAAAATGGCGCGGTTTCCTAGAGAGCGGTAACTGACACCGTAACGTCAAAAAGCGGTGCCGCCATTTGCATGACGGCCGTCTTGTCGGTGACAGATGGTTTCGTGAACGTTTCATTGATAGCGATGAAGCAGACTGTGTTAAAACGGCCGTGGAACTTTCCACATGTCGTCGCCGTAAAGACGGCCGCCTTTTTGCGTCCGTAATATTACGGCCGCTTTATGACGGCACCGCTTTCCTAGGAAACCAAAGCTTTACACACTTGCCAATAACACGATAATTCTCTTCGTTCCTCTTAATTTGAATATTTCGGTCTCTGGTATCAATGTATTGAAATTTCTAATAAGTTCCACACATGTAGACGTAGGAATACAAAATCCTTGCCATATCGTTTGTTATCATCCAAAGAAACCATACACTTGGTATGTATATACCCTTTAAATTACACGTTGTATATAGTATAGTGTGGGATCGAGTCTTACTTTATTGCTCTATAAACATCTTTTGTATTGTTCTGTTTTTGTTATAAGTAGTCCCAAAATTATATTTTAAATATTACTTTAATTCTGTACAAATATTCCTAGAGAAGCTCGTGGCTAATTAATAACAGCTGCACGGGTCAATCTTTAAGGTCAAGGTCATCTCCGAGGTCGGTCCGTGGATGGGTGTCCATTATAACATATTGGAATTCCTCCGTGTCTCGGGAAGAACGTAAAGCAACCAAAGACAGTCGTTACTGGTAGTCAGAATCCAGAAAAGAAAACAAATAAAAAACGCTAGTACCTACTCGACCCAACAAAGTTGTGAAAAGACTGCGCAGATAAAGGATGTATAAATCGAAAGGTTGTCTGTAAAAGATCGCTGTTAGGGATAAGACCGTCCATTCTAATACCCTTTGTAATTGTTAAGTACTTATTTAATTCTGTTATGATATACATTAAAGAGTATATCTATCTATCTAGATGCAAAAATTGCATTTACCCTACACTGGCCTTAGCATGGGGCCGCAATGTCGCAAATTGCACAAAAGTATTTTCCATTAATTGTAACATTCTACATATCCCAATAGGTGCTTCAACATACCGAGCAACATGTGTTAGTTATAAGTTAATAACTAGAAGCATTTGGAGATACCAGACATAGATAACGTAATTACACACGCGTCATTATACTTACCATAACATCTACCTTTACGAGTAGGTAGTCCAGTATATCTCGTGTTTATTTTTCCTCTCAAGAACATTAGAGAGCTACTGAGGCAGACACTAATACATATTACACGTTACCTAATGGACATTTGAATGACAACTTCATTATTATAGACAAAACATATTTGCACACTTAATTAGTACAGAGCCATTTCAATAAATAGAGAAACGGTGAGCAAAATCAACTGAATTTATGTTTGTATTAAACCGTCTATTATACAACGTGTAATTTAAAGGGTATATACATACCAAGTGCATGGCTTCTTTGGATGATAACAAACGATATGGCAAGGGTTTTGTAATCCTAAGTCTACGTGTGTAGAACTTATTACAAATACCAATACACTGATACCAGTGACCGAATTTTTCAAATTAAGAAGAACGAAGAGAATTATCGTGTTATTGGCAAGTGGCGTGGAAACTTGTGTGTGCTGTGACACGTTTGTTATGATTGGTATTCAAGAAATATATGAAACCGATAATTTGGTATCATTTCTTTGAGTCAGTTATTTTGAGCTGAAACTGTGCATAGAGACTCCATACCATATGTTGTCTTCAGCGCTTTTGGATAGATATGGGGTTTCCGTTACACATTGTATAATTGCACGCCTTTAAAAAAAATCAGTTTATAGAAGTTCCGGGGCAGCGATATCTCGTTAAAACATTCCTGCAATTCCGGCAAGGACAAGGACTATTTGTAATGCATTTTTGCGAATGCTTGCTTGAGGTCAGAAGTTCCACTTAGTATATTTATTACTAGCAGCCCGGCTCGTGAGAGTACGTCGTTATGAAAAGTGCGTTTAGCTATCATTTAATTTAAAATCACTACAAAGTATACTTTGTAGTGATTTTGTTTTATAAAACAAAGTCGCCTTCCGCCTCTGTCTGTCTGTTCGTAAGCTTTCTTCTTTTAAACCACGCAACGGATTTTGATCCAGTTTTCACTGTCATTTAGACAATTTATTCCGTTTACAAGACATTCTAAGTAAATATTTGTATAATGGAGAAAATTTCATATTTTGTGATGAAACCATCAAAAAAACGATTTTCGAGCGCTTACATTGCAAACGTTGGCTAACCCATATGAGATAATTACGTCAAAATAATGTACTACGGAAATGTATATCTTAAAAAGGCCTACAAAAAAGTCCGCAATAGCATATATCTATCTCCTAAGTAACCATTTTATCTCTAAATAATTAATTTAAAATATTACTTTATTTGCAAAAACTAATTTCTCCTAATAAATATTAATCCCTATCCAAATAACTATATCAGTTACATTGGCTATTTAATGTAGATTTTTTTTCATTTAAATGAGTACTTTAGAAGTTATCACAGAATCAAAATTACACATAACCAAGAAATTCATTGAAACGAATTGAAAATTGAATTGAATCGAAACGGCTGGCATCGTCCCGCGTCTTCCTTATAAAATGCATATCGCGTGCACTATACACTTTGCTCGATCGTGAAGAAGCTGTACACCTACAGAATTTCTCAATTCCTTGCAGCTCTCTGCACTCCCCCCACATAAATTGGTGTTGAAAGTAGGGTGTCCTATTATTTTATTACGGAACTATATTCACCCAAACTGTGCAATGGTACACGTATGCAGGTAAAGTCTTTAAAAACCTACATAATAGTGTGCACAATACTGACCGTATGTGGAACTGGAGAAGTTATATTAATACTTACTAATTTACCATTTCAATTTAAAAGACTGCAATTTCCAATGAACCTGTTTTTTTCATTGGCCATGAATGCGTCACAGGTTTAATGTTTAGATCTAAGCGTTCATTGTTTTTCACATGGACAACTATGCATGTATAATGTAGCATTGTATCCACAGAAATAAAAAGTCTATGATTGTAGCCCTTTCACGTGTAACTTCGAAGCAAAATCTGTGTGTGTTGTCTAATGAAAAATCTGCTGTAAACATTGTTTATAAAAACATTTTGTAGTTTGGTATTGGCAGTATAGTTTGATTCAAGATGAAACTTTTGTATATAATATATTTTAAATTAAATGATAGCTAAACGCACTTTTTGTAACGACGTACTATCACTGTCGAAAAACAATTGTTCAAAAGACCCCGTGCGAAGCCGAGCCGGGCTGCTAGTTTAAATTAAATTGAAAGTAATTTCAAAGAAGTTAGTCTTTACAAAGGTTTTTATGCAAGTACTCGGAAAACTAAAAATTTAGTGTACCTATGTATTATGATTATGACATATTTTTGTAATTAGGATGTTTGAGGATGTGCGTTAATTATGATATACATGTTGCAAATACGTTTAAGTATCTGTAAAAAACTAAATGCTGAATTAATTGTTTACGAGAAAATCAGTATCGAAACTAATTTAAATCAAAACAAACATCCAAGTCATACGCTTTACCTCTGGCACGTACCGCTTGTGATCTAAGATCGGGGAGTATAACGTAGATTGGGATCCCGTGGTTCAGGTCGTACCTACTTAGATACGATCTGATCTCTTATGCTTTCTAGCGATCTGAGTCGAGGAAGCGTTTTATCCCTGATTTCATTATCAAAAGATAATGAAATCGGGGATAAAACAGTTCTCGAAAACAGATATTTTGTATCTCTGAATAACTGAATGGTTTAAGTTAACTTTTTATGAATTATCTCTTTTAAACCCACTCACAGCTCAGAGATAAAGCGGTTCTGAATAATGGAAGGATATCCATAAACGCTTCGAGGTACGCGATTTTTTCGATTAAAATCATCAGGAAGCCTATTTCTTGCTCCGAATACGGTTAATCCCTACTGGATTGTCAGTATGTACTGTGCTTGTATGCTTCTGTATTGTTACATGACGGTTCCCAGCGTTAGAACCTGAACGTGTGCTTCGCAAAAGGTACAACAGATTCGTTCGCTTCGGCTATATATAATTTTCCCAGCTTTGTATGTGTCCTCTTACCGCTTAATTTAATCGCTAATTGTGAGGTGGTTTACGACGACCTTTTTTTTCTGGGTGGGAAAATCATCGAATGACTCCTCCCGAGCGGAAGGGAGGGTCAGACTTCTACTGACTAAAAACCCACTCTGCTCCTTCAGTTGCCCTTGCGTTCCGGGGCTGCGATATTTCGTTAGAACTTTCCCACAACCCCGTTAGGCAGTAGCTCTATCGGGCCCCGTCAATGCTGCTGACTGCTCTTTGAGGTGCGCGCGAGACACGGCGTGCCGCCGACCCGGGCCTGGTCCTTACCGGACGGTGAGCTACCCCTGCTCACCGTCTGCAGGCCCGCGATTATGACCACCTAAAACCACCATTTCCTTTTTCTACTTCATTTTCCAAGTTTCCTTTTTACCTCTCTTCTATAAAACTATAACATATATTATATGTATAAGTATATATATGTTATGGACCAAGTAATAAATTGAGCATTATACATAATGCCCGTTCATTATGAAAAATGTCCAATATGAGAGTGTAATTTGATAGTAATTATTCAAATAATCAAATTGACCAGGCATTTTACATATTGTCCATCACCTTTTGGGCAAAGTAATAAAAAAATATTTAATAACTATTTTTTGTTGCAATTGTCATTTAACTTAAAAAAAAAACTTTTTAACAAAAAATAAAACCGACTTCCATATAAAAACATTGCAAAGGCAAAAATAACTTTAATTTCGGAAGGCGGTGTCAAAAACGAAAATATATACAAAACTAAAGACACCGCCATGGAAGTCGGTTCTATTTTTTGTTAAAAAGTTTATTTTTCACGCTTTTTAGTGGGTCGGTTTGTAATTTATCTAGTTACAAAAGCCAAAATGTCAACTACTTATCACCTTTTACAAAATATTGGTTTTCCCGGTGCAGAGCCGTTAATTTTTGAGGAGTTCTCCTGGTACATCACCATCAGCTCTACTTCACCTTATGCATTGTGACGAGCATAAAGTGCTTAACATCCATATTCAAGTAATCTAATCGCAATCAACGAAATACTTATTATTGAGTAGTTTCGGTGAACATCTGTGGTCTTCATCATCAGTTCTACTTCCTCAAATGGTGCTTTTCGAGAGCAACTGCACAAGGTACTATAAGAAATACCCAAAACGCTATAGGTGTGCCTATAATATTTGAAGAGTTCCCACGATTTCTCCAGGATCCCATCATCAGATCCTGATTTCATAACAATGGGACCAACTAGAAAGTATACCCATTCAAACGCAGTGAGTTTGACCTCATCTAAACCAAATGATTCACCAACAACAGAGGGCAGATGTGCATTAATTTACACTGTTTTTAACCGACTTAAAAAAAAAGGAGGAGGTTCTCAATTCGTCTTGAACTTTTTTTTTATGTATGTTACCTCATTACTCGCAGATGGCTGGACCGATTTGAAAAAATATGTTTTTGTTTGAAAGGGTATACTTTCTAGTTGGTCCCATTGTCGTCACGTTTGGATCTGATGATGGGATCATGGAGAAATCGAGGGAACTCTTTAAATTTCGTGGATTGCGATTCGATTACTTGAGTACGGATGTTAAAGACTTTATGTTCGTCGCAATACATACGAGTATGGTGATGTAGAGCTGATGGTCAAGTGCCAGGAGAACTCTTCAATAATTAACGGCTATGCATCGGGAAAAGCAATATTTTGTAAAAGGTGATAAGTGGTTGACATTTTGGCTTTTGTAACTAGATAAATTACAAACCGACCCACTAAAAAGCGTGAAAAATTTTTTTTTTGCAAAAATAGAACCGACTTCCATATAAAAACACTACAAAGCCAATAATAACTATAATTTCGGAAGGCGGCGTCAAAAAAATAAAAGAAAATACAAACAAATGACACCGACTACCGAAATTAAAGTTATTTTTGCCTTTGTAGTGTTTTTATATGGAAGTCAGTTCTATTTTTTGCAAAATATTTTTTTTTACCTAACCTAACCTAGGATATTCGATACCCTGTAATAAAGTTTAAATAAAAAAAATTTGCAATTAATCACGCTTACAAACAAAAACAATAGCGCTTGAAGTCCGCCGCATGAGCCGAACGCTGAATGGCGGTCTCTGATTGGTCAAAGCGTCCCCCGCACTGTATCAAATTGAGCATTATTATCAAATTGCCCAACTGTCAAGTCGCAATATTATAATGACCGTGCAATGTGATAAATAATGAAGTTTAGA
This sequence comes from Tholera decimalis, assembly GCA_943138885.2. NCBI lineage: Eukaryota > Metazoa > Arthropoda > Insecta > Lepidoptera > Noctuidae > Tholera > Tholera decimalis. The sequence continues at coordinate 21,396,863 of OW964556.2, forward strand.
TAGTAATTAATCACTTGGCTCGATAGAGCTAGACATTATTCATATTGTTCGCACATTATTAATAATGCCCGCATTTATCACTTGGTCCATAACATATATGAGTTTAACTTTTGTATTCAATACGTACATCGCAGACTAACCCTTTTTATTTCAGGTTATTTCAGTCAGTCCATCCAAAAATAGCCTAATAGAATTTGCTCGGGCACGCCGCAATTGCGGCGGTAAGACCCCTCTTTGAGGAGTGGCTAGATCGGCGTCACGGCGTCCTGACCTACCGCATGACGCAGGTCCTCACCGGACACGGAAGTTTCGGGAGGTACCTGTGTCTGATGGGTAAGGAAGAGACGCCTGGGTGTCACCACTGCGAGGGTCGCCCTGAGGACACAGTCGAGCACACGGTGCAGGTCTGCCCAGCTTGGGCAGAGCACCGACGTGTCCTCACGGCGACAATAGGCGGAGACCTCTCGCGCCCGGCCTTGGTCGAGGCCATGCTGCGGGGCGAGAGGGAGTGGGAAGCGGTCGCCTCCTTCTGCGAAGCAGTCATGCTTCCGAAGGAGGAGGCGGGCCGCGTGAGGGAGAGGATGGCGTCCTCCCTCCAGCCCAGCCGCAGTGGTAGACGCCCACGGCGTCGGACGTCGGCCGACGATCTCCGGCCACCGTAGGCGCGGGCATGCGGACAGCGAGTAAAGGGCAACTCGCTGTCCGACCATGGACCATGCCCGGGTCGACGGCGCGTCGTGTTCCACGCGCGCCTCAAAGAGCGTCAGCAACATGACGAGGCCCCCTCTGCAGAGGGCCGAAGCCCGCCGGGGTCGTGGGACTCATCCCGTTACCGTGGCCCCGGTATGTAAAGGGTTATTGAAGGAACACCGTGGATTTTAGTCAGTAAAAGTCTGACAGTCCCTCCCACCCTGCCCGGAGTGAGAGGACTTATTTGATAATTTTACCACGCTAAAAAAAAAAAAAAAAAAAAAAAAAAAAAAATAGAATTTGCTGTCAACGATAAGCTGTAGGCCATGATAACATCAGTCGAGGTATGGTTCCCTTGATCCTTGACTGTCTTCTCTCGCCAATTACCCACATCATCAACTTTTCCTTAGATTCCGGGAAATTTCCGTCCTTATGGCGTATGGCCTATGTCCGTCCACTTCCTAAAATATCAAATCCTTCCCTGTCTAATCATTTTCGACCTACATCCATTCTCCCTTTCCTGTCAAAAGTGCTCGAGGCCTTTGTTCACAAACAGTTTTCTGCGTTTGTTTACCGTAATAACCTTGTAAGCCCATTAAAGTCTGGATTCAGACCCGGATACAGTACATCCTCTGCTCTTCTTAAAGTGACTGGTGACATTAGAAAAGCTATGGAAGATACTAAAGTTACAGTATTAGTACTAATTGATTTTTCCAATGCCTTTAACGCGGTCAGTCACGATATACTCCTTGCTATCCTCTCCTATCTTATGGTTTCTGCCGAGGCCCTGGAATGGTTCTCTTCTTATATTCGCGGACGTCAACAGTCGGTACGCATTGATGAGAGATCTTCGAGTTGGCGTGGCCTGGATACTGGTGTTCCACAAAGCGGTATTCTTTCTCCGTAGTTATTCTCTGTCTTCATTAACTTTATTACTCACTGTCTTCGGTGTTCGTATCATCTTTATGCCGATGATCTTCAATTATATACAGCTGTGCGGGTAGAAGGTTTGTCGATCGCTATAGGGGATGTAAACCGGGATTTGGAGGCTATCAATGACTGGTCTGATAGATTTAGAGTATCAATAAACCCCTCAAAATGTCAGACCATCGTTATTGTTAGTTCACGTATGATGAGTAGAGTGACGGCTATGTCTCTACCTTCTATTATTTTTAATGGTGTCGTCATTCCCATTAGCCCCAGCGTAAAAGATCTCGGTTTGCATCTTGACTCGACACTTGGCTGGCAAATTCAAGTATCTAGTGTCAATCAAAGGGCCAAGCGTACTTTGCGTTCCTTGTATCGTCTGAGGAACTTTTTGCCTGTTAAGACAAAGACTATGCTTGTGCAGACTTTAATTTTCCATTTGATTGACTATGGTGACGTGTACTACTATGACCTGAATGCGGTCTTGTTAGATAAGCTTGACCGTATCCTTAATAACTGCATTCGGTTCATATTTAATTTAAGGAAATATGACCATGGCTCAAGTTTCAGGTCTGAGCTTAAATGGATGACCATTCGTCAGAGGAGAGGTTTGCGCGCTTTGACAACGCTTTTCTCTCAACTCAACTCTCCCAGCCCACCTTCTTATCTAATGTCTCACTTTCAATTTATATGTTCTTCACACAATAAGTATCTACAATCTTGCAATTTGTCTCTCGTTCCGTTAAGCGCAACTCACCATTTTCCTAATTGTGTTCCTTCGTTTCTTGACCTTATTTTTGTTTCTTCCACACAACACGTCGCTAAGCATGGGCAATGTTCAGCTGACGCTTTCTCCTACCACGACTTAATTTTCGTATCTTACAAAATTCGCCCTCTTAAGTCTAAAGCCAAAAGTATTCTTCAGCGCAGTATTGGTGGAATGAATTTGGAAAGTCTTCGAAAGGATGCTAGCAATATTGACTGGTCTGACCTTATTCATGCAGAGTCGATTGATGACAAAGTTAGCCTCCTCAATACCAAACTTATCAAGCTATTTGACGTACATGCATCTGTTCGATTGGTAAAGATTAAGCATCTGCCTGCTCCGTGGCTATCAGATGACGTAAAAGTAGTGTTGCAAAAAAAAGCAACAGCTAAATCTAGATTCAAGTGCAAATCCAGTCGTGAAAGTCGATAAAAATACATCGCTGTCCGCAATCGCAGCAACTTGGTTTGTAGGGATGCCCAACGCCGCCACATTCATAAGTCCGTTGAAAACGGTGATCCAGCTAAAGTCTGGAAATTTCTTAGATCAATGGAAATTGGGAAGTCACGTCAAGAGTCTATTCCTAAAGATGTAGACCTTGAATTGCTCAATCAACATTTTTTCACCTCATGTAGCTTCAATGGGGCTGTTAAAAGCAAAACTCTAGGTAATCTTTCGTCTCTTCCCACTCCCGATTATTCTCCTTTTATTTTTAATCAACTTGATAGTTGTGATGTTAAGAAGAGTATTTTATCAATCACGTCGAATGCTGTCGGTAGTGACTGTGTAAGTCGCAAGATGATACTACCTATTTTGGACGAAATCCTTCCTGTCATTTGTCTGTATCCTCTGGTGTGTTTCCATCTTTATGGAAAGAAGCTCAAATAACCCCTCTTCCAAAAAAATTTAATCCTGTTTCTTTTTCTGATTTCCGTCCTATCTCTATTTTACCATTCCTCTCCAAAGTCCTAGAACGCTTTATCCATAATCAGCTTAGTGCTTTCCTCTGTAGAAACAGGCTCCTTAATTTTTACCAATCCGGATTTCGTCCAGGTCAAAGCACTACCACAGCTCTTGTAAACATTACGGACGATATAAGATCAGGTATGGACTGTGGGAAACTGACGGTGCTTTCCTTGCTTGACTTCAGTAATGCTTTTAACACTGTCGATTTTAATGTACTGCTTGGATTACTCTGCTCTCTTAACATATCTCCAACAGCAATTGATTGGTTTCGTAGTTAGCTGTGTGGCCGCCAGCAACGTATTTGCATTGAAGGTTCATCATCTTCATGGTGTAATACTACTGCTGGCATACCACAGGGGGGCGTTCTCTCTCCTCTTCTTTTCGCCATATTTATAAATTCCATTTCTAATGAACTTCTCTCATCGTATCACCTTTATGCTGACGATCTGCAAATTTATTCACAAGCTCCCGTTGAGGAATTATCTGAGGCGGTGAAGATAGTGAATAAAGTCTTAATGTGTATTTCTGATTGGAGTTTGAATAATGGTTTGAGGGTTAATCCTGCGAAGACTCAAGTCATTAATGTTGGCAGCTCAAGACTACGTTCCAAAATTGACTGGACGACTCTTCCCCAAATCGTTTTTGATGGAGTTGCTATACTTTACTGTGACTCAGTAAAGAACCTTGGTATTTATATTGATAAGGATTTGTCTTGGGGTCCCCAGTTGCAGGAAGTGAGCCGCAAACTGTTTGCCTCTGCAGGGTCTTTACGCAGATTGCGCAATTTCCTGCCGACTGCCACGAAAACTGCGCTTGCCCAATCCCTTCTTCTCCCTATTCTCGACTATGCTGATGCAAGTTTTCCAGATCTTACTGAAGTGCAGCTAGATAGAGATATATAGAGATGTTTGGTTTACGCAAATATGATCATGTTTCTGAGTTTCACGTTAAACTCAAGTGGCTGCCTATCCACCTTCGCCGAAATGCACATATTTTATCATTACTCTACAGTATTCTCTTCAATCCAACAACTCCGTTTTATCTCAAAGAACGTTTTAAGTTCCTACATGACACACATGTTAGAAATTTGAGATGATCGGAGAATTTGAGACTTTCAATGCCTGCACATAGTGCACATGCCACTAAATTCTATGGCTCATCGTTTACGGTGCAAGCTGTTCGTTTGTGGAATGCATTGCCGGTGTCAGTAAGACAAGCTCAGTCACTCGCTACTTTTAAGAGCTCGGTTGCTAATCATTTTCTTTCAAATTTATGATTATTCTTATGTTTTCTCTCCACATGATGTTAAAGAACACATTATATTTATATATTTGTATGTATATATATATATATTATTTTCTGTTTTATGAGTACACTAATTTAGCCCTCCCCACTTTAATTAAAGTTTTGAAAGTCCTTCCAAAGATTGTCTGGAAGACATCGCTTTTAGTGATAAGACCGCCATTGTAACCATAGAATTAAGAAATAATGTTAAATAGGTGTGTTTAAGTTTTGGTGTACAATAAAGTATATTCTATCTATCTATCTATCTACATTCATCCAATAATCTTCTCTTAGTCTGTCCTTCTCATACTTCTGACTTTGTTCATACTTCTTTTCATATCCAGTCGATTCTCCTCTGGAATGCGCTTCCTCTTGAGATCAGAACGGCTGACAATAGCCACGCATTTAAAAAGAATTTGCGGATCCACTTTCCTCACCAATAAGCAGAATTTCCACATTTAATTTTTATTTGCTTCTTAAGTATATATGTTTGTATATGTATATGTATTTATATAAGTATTTATTCATATATATTATTTACGTAGATTTCTATTTTATGATACTTCGATTTTATGATATTAGGTATTTTTGTGTTATCACTATTATCATCATTATTTTTTCCTATATAATTTTCACGTACATATTGCACCTTCCCCTCTATCTCTTCACCACTCATGGTTGACTGGTAGAGAATGCCTATGGCATTAAGTCCGCCTTTGTACCTATGTGCATAAAGTGTAAATAAATAAATTATACTCATAAAAATTAAGATTTCTTGTGAAATTTTCGTATAACCATCTCTGTGAACAATAGCTATTAATCTTTCGCATTTTTATGATATTTAAACCGGATACTATCATTGGAAAGAGTCTACTTATCAATCAAAAAGCATCGAAACGTAGGTATCTACGTCTTTTTTCGCAGAACATCGAGTCTATGATATTTTGCAATGTTTGTATTGTAGAGTTATAGCTCTCTAGGCGATGTGTTCTTTTCAAGATTTAATTAATTAGTCCTAAGTTCTTATGAATACTCACGTTAATGAATATTAAGCGTATCAGTAATTACTATCTTCGTACCAATATTTATCAAAATAATGGGCAATCAGATCAGCTTTTATTTTTCCCAAAACTTAGATACAACAATGTTTCGTTATTATTTTTGTTGCCAGGAGAACCAAAGCGATTTTGCCTAGTTGTAAATAATGAAAGACACTAAAAACAAATCTTTAAAATGTCTATTCATAAAGGCAGGGAAATAATCTTTTCATTATTTAAACGTGTCCCGACCTCAAGCTGGCTTATTCATGGCTTACATCGTCATTCCGATTAACTTTCATTCTAACCGTAACATTTAAATGGATATGATAAAATAAACCCATTCCTAAGACACTTTTGAAACCAACATAATCCGTGTTACAATGAGTTTTGGGAATTTGCAAATTTATCTGAAAACGCTTTTCTGTTTCTCATCCTAAACAACAATAATAACTTCATGATTCTTTTTAAAAAAGAGAACTAGCAATTTGGGTAGAATTTACATTACTATCAATCTTGTTAACCCCTTTAACTAAGCTAAATATGCTTGTTTCTGGTGTGGCTTCACGGCAATAGTGTAATGGGTGAGGTTCGAACCTGTGGCCCCTCGATAACAAGTCTGATACCTCAGCTTTCGACACTTCGATACATTTTGTTACTTCAGTGAAAAAATATTAATTATCACAAGACAAACACTGAAGAACGAACGAAGCTGTACCCATTTTGATTTCAAGATCAGAAATCAGACCAGAATACGGTTCAATGATTATTTTTACAATAGTCAGTTAGAATTCGCTCCAAGTACGCCGGAATGCCGAATCAAAGAGAATTAGTCACATGAATAAACTTCGCTAAGATGTTCGCTCTATTATCCATTCCATACCTCAAGATATGAATCTATTTCGGATCTGATCCTTCTGATAACGTGAATTGTTTGTGGTTTAAAGTAAATTGGTCAGCCTTGATATATTGTGACCAATTTGTCCGATCGTACTCAGGGAGGCCGCTTTCTGAAGTTTACAACCCGTGTAATCCGAGACTTTGATGTGTTTCAGCTAATAGTATTATTAAACAAGACGTGATAGTAAGTTTACAGTTTCGTATGATTGAATAAAAAAATACTAAATCCAATTCCAAAAACGCATGCCTTACGCAAATAGATAAATATATTTATATTTACGGTTAGGATCAATTTAGAAAAAAAAAACTGAAAAAAATAACTGTCCTAAAGATTTACTAAAAAAATTGGCCAAGTGCGAGTCGGACTCGCCCATGAAGGGTTCCGTGGTAACTATAATAAATATAATATACTTAATATATTTAATTGAAAAAAAAAAACAAATAAACTTAAAAATTTCTTAAAACTAGCTTATTTACAATTTTTATAACTACGCCAAATAACTTTGTTTTTCATAGTATTTGTATGAATTACAAAGTTATATTTGCGGTTTTAGAAAATATACTGTATCTCAAAAACTGCCAACCCGATCCCGTTCAAACTAATTTTGGTTGAAAGTTTACATTAAGATCTACAACATATGGCTTTTTTAGATTTTTTGCTTCATTATTATAGAAGTTAGACGGGGGGGACACACATTTTACCACTTTGGAAGCGTATATCTTTTAAACGATTAAATTTATGAAAAAGTCATTTTAGAAACCTTAATGTCATTTTTAAAGACCTGTCTATAGATACCACACACGTACAGGTTTCATGAAAAAAAAATATTTTCAGTTTCAGTTCCATGTATGGGGAGCCCCCTTTATTTTAAATATATTTTAAATTTTCTCTTAAAATCGGAAAGCGGTTCACAGAATACATCTATCTACCAAGTTTTACATGTATAGTCCTAATAGTTTCGGAATAAAATGGCTGTGACATACAGACGGACGGACAGACAGACAGACGGACAGACATGTCGAAACTATAAGGGTTCCGTTTTTTGCCATTCGGCTACGGAACCCTAAAAAGAGCTATTTTGAGTATTCTGATGTTTAATTCAATGCAATTTTCAAATAAAAGTTGGTAAGGTTCTTATAACATATTTTTCGATAAAATACAGTTTACACAGGAAAGCCTATAAAATGGTTTGAAAATAAAATAAATTTTATGATTCGTTCGAAACCCTTCACGCGCTAGTCCACAACGCCCTTGGCCAATTTTTTTTTTTTTTTTTATATTCTTCTACTCCGTACTCTAGCTTCGTGTCAGTCAAGGACAATATTTTTTAATATAGATATTATTTAATCTCTGGTACTTTTAAGGTTTGCGATCCAGAAAGTTCAACTCCCTCCCCGCCCCCTCTCCCCCCAGCATAAACTTATAATTACATCTCGAATAACAAAGCTTAGCCATCAACTTTGTTTCGCAAAACCTTGACCATCGCTACCCTCAGTTTCAAATATTTTAGTACTTTTGAAGAATATTCTTGAAAACAAGGACTACCAACTAAGTATAAGATATTGTAGCCTCGGTGGAACTATTAATGGTTGACGTTTGGTGAACTGTAACATTGAAATAACTCTTTTGTGACTTTTAACTTTCAGAATATAAAAGTTGACATTTCTCATTCTTCTTTGGTCGTTATTGTTCGCGTTTTTAGCTACTTACTCAAAGCAGCAGCAGAAGTCAATAATAATAAGCTATTAAAAAGAAGCTATGGAAATGCCTGTTTATTTGAAATTAAAACAAGCGATCGAACTAAAGATTAAGTATTATTATTCCCTTAAACGCGGCAAATACTGTATCGTTACTGGTAATTATAGTTTTGAGCTGATTGGGGTCAAAAATCTTGGGTCATAGGCCATTTCAAGGACTAGCCTCACGGACCCTACGTCATCAAAGCGCTGACTCTTTCTTTGCCCAAAGCATTGCCATTCAACATGCACGTTTCCGGACGACAAGTATGTGGATGAAAACTTCGACGCTTAAGAATAATTTGTTTTGTATTTATGTACCTTTTTTTTTTTTTTTTTAACGTGGTAAAATTATCAAATAAGTCCTCCCACTCCGGGCAGGGTGGGAGGGACTGTCAGACTTTTACTGACTAAAATCCACGGTGTTCCTTCAATAACCCTTTACATACCGGGGCCACGGTAACGGGATGAGTCCCACGACCCCGGCGGGCTTCGGCCCTCTGCAGAGGGGGCCTCGTCATGTTGCTGACGCTCTTTGAGGCGCGCGTGGAACACGACGCGCCGTCGACCCGGGCATGGTCCATGGTCGGACAGCGAGTTGCCCTTTACTCGCTGTCCGCATGCCCGCGCCTACGGTGGCCGGAGATCGTCGGCCGACGTCCGACGCCGTGGGCGTCTACCACTGCGGCTGGGCTGGAGGGAGGACGCCATCCTCTCCCTCACGCGGCCCGCCTCCTCCTTCGAAAGCATGACTGCTTCGCAGAAGGAGGCGACCGCTTCCCACTCCCTCTCGCCCCGCAACATGGCCTCGACCAAGGCCGGGCGCGAGAGGTCTCCGCCTATCGCCGCCGTGAGGACACGTCGGTGCTCTGCCCAGGCGGGGCAGTCTTGCACCGTGTGCTCTACGGTGTCCTCAGGGCGATCCTCGCAGGCCAGACCCAGGCGTTTCCTCCTTTCCCATCAGACACAGGTACCTCCCGAAACTTCCGTGTCCGGTGAGGACCTGCGTCATGCGGTAGGTCAGGACGCCGTGACGCCGATCTAGCCACTCCTCAAAGAGGGGTCTTACCGCCGCAATTGCGGCGTGCCCGGTATTTATGTACCTAGTTAGGTTTTGCAGATGTCAGCAAGTAGTTTAAATTAGTAATGTATATATACTTATTGATGAAGATATACGTACAATTCTAATTCTATCAGTATATTCAAGCAGCTTTGTGGAGGTATCTTTAGTTAGGTTACCACTGTGCTGATTGCACACCACTGCACCATTGGCTCTTAGCCACGTACGTGGGCCATGTCGCCTTCAATCACGAAGTCAGGAAGTTAGTTGACAAAAACACAGAACTAAAGAGACAGCTTGTGGAACTGCAAACCCAGCACATGGACATACTGGACCAACATCACCATCTCCGCAATCTGGTGTCTGAGTTTCAAGAATGCAGCGACACACATGATCAAGCACTCAAACGTATATCGGGACTTGAAGCGGAATTATACAAGGCTCATAACACAATCTCTACTATAGAAACCTTGAGAGCTAGTGAACAAGTGGCCAGTACAAACAGCCTTTTCGACGAGCTGGTGAGTAGTGAATCCAGACTAGAATGTAAGAAGTCCACCTATACCCTAGACTTAACTGGGGACGATACATTAACTAACTGTCCTGTTTTAGGTAGCCACAATAAAATGAAGAAATATATTAAAATTAATAGAAACATTCAAAAGTACAAGAAACTTTTAAAATCAAAAAGTGTTTATAAATATAATATTGAACTTAGAAAGCAGCGTGTTATCCTAAATAGCCAATTAAAAGAATGTAATTTCAAGTTAGATAGTGAAAAATGTATGTGTATGTATGATGTTGATACACAAAATCTAGAGCAGGAATAATTGAGTAGGGAAAATACACTTAGGGTATTTTTTATAAGTATGAGTCAAGCCAGAAAATGTTAAGTGAGCGCATGCAGAAGGCCTGTGACTTGGTGGACTTGGTAAAGTTTAATGCGGAGAGGTATGAGTCATTGACCTCACCTGCAGTTGTGTTCCAAATCCCTCGGCCATTATCTCACCGAATATTACTCCTGCATCATCACCCAGTGTGCCTCATACCTTGGAAACCATAAGTCCAGCCCAAAGTAACATTTTAGTGTATTCAGATAGTTTAAGGACAGGTTTTGGTTCACCATTAAAATACTCATTGTAATCATGCTATACTAAGTCATTGTTACCATAACCTGCATTTCACTGAGCTTATTCATAAAATTAAGCAATCTAAATTGAATGAGCAGACCACAGTCATTCTTTTATTTGGAAACAGTCTTAATGTGAAAACAAAAGGACATTGTTAATGATATTGACACCCTCCTTAAATTAAAATTTGGCAAACTAATTTTATATGCATTGCCTTATTCCAATAATTTATCATTTAAAGAAAATGAATACTTTTAGCCTCAATAATTTGATGCATATGTTAGTATGCCATCATAGTGACCGTTTATTGTATTTTGATACTAACAAGTTTGTTAGAGATTTTGTTTTGATTCGGGAATATATCTTCCCAAGAAAAGTCGACATTTATTGGCTACTTTGTTAGCTTACAATTTACACTCAGTTATTGATAATTTAACTGATCCTAGGTTAAGTGACTATTCAGTATTATCTAGGGTATCTAATAATACAGAAATTAATTGTTTAAATTTTTAGATGTGACAAAGGAGAGGCATAATAACACAAATTTACTATATCATCAGAATATAAATCGCTTCTCTGGCAAAATAATAGATGTGGAAATGTTAATACTTACTCGTAGATAAATATGATAATGGATATCTTATGTTTTTGTGAAACCTGGCTATAACCAGATAGAACGTTGTTTAACATTAATAATTTTTCTGTTTCCATTGCATACAACAGGTCCTCGGTAGGAGGTGGTACTTTGATATTATGTAGTAATTCTCTTAGATATAACAGAACGAAAAGATATCACCGCTTGCTCTGTTGATCACTTATGTGAGGTAGCATATGCAGATGTTGAAAGCCAAACTTTCTTATGTGTTTATAAACCACCAGCATCAAACTTGTCATCATTCTTAATGATAATGGAAGAAATTTTAAGTAAGCTTATAAGAGATAATAAATTAGTTTTCGTTTGTGGTGACCTAAATATTGATTTAATAGTAAATTCACCTGAAAAATGAAAGCTTATTTCATTGTTTAGTTCATTTAACTGAAAATTCATATTCAAGGAAGCAACAAGAATAACAGCAACATCAGCTTCATGCATAGATAATAGTTATACTAATTGTGCTATATAATATTCGTCTCTAATTAGTGGAGTTAGGTCTGACCATACAGGTCAACTAGTATCCTTTGAGTTGGTTAAATTGCAACAATTAAATAAAACTATTAAGTTTAGACAACTACAAATAAATTAAAAGTTTTTAATGACATGTTAAGTAATCTTTCAACAGCCAATTTTGACTCCCAAGACCCCAATGAAAATTATAGGATATTATTTTCTTCACTATGCCACGAATTTAATAAGGTATGTCCAGTTAAAAAAGTTCAAATAAATCTAAATTTAATGAATGGGCTACTGCTGGAATAAGAATAAACAGAGATAATTTAACAACTTATACCATGAAAAATCATTGACTTCCGATGAAGCCTTCCATAATTATGTAAGAAACTACTCAAAGATATTTAAAAGAGTATGCGCCCAAGCTAAATCTAAATCAATAAGTAATATGTTATACCATCTTCCCAGAGGCGGTGGGACGAGACGCTCTGCAGAGTAGTTCTGAATAATTTACTAACCACGTCTGCTACTTCTGCTGAGTGTGCTCGTCTGCTGGCTGTGGGAAAGTGGGAATCAGGTCTTTGGTCGAACAAAGTGCCTAGATTTGAGGACGGTAGAGCATGTATCTACCGTCCTCAAATCTAGGCACTTTGTTCGACGACACCACTTTCCGCATCGCTGCTTCACTACGCCTAGGAGCCCCTTGTTGTTCCCCTCATCGCTGTAATTGTGGTGAAGCGGTCAACAGCCTCGGGCACCATGGTCTCTCTTGCAGCCGTAGTGCGGGTCGTTTTGCACGACATGCCAACTTAAATGACATTATCCGACGAGCCCTTGTCACCGTCGGCGTTCCAGCCGTATTGGAACCCATTGGACTGGCGCGTGACGATGGCAAGAGACCGGATGGCATGTCATTGTTTCCTTGGAAGATGGGTAGGCCTTTAGTGTGGGACGCAACTTGTGTCGATACTGTCGCGCCATCCCATCTTCCCAGTTCATCATGTTGTGCTGGTGCTCCCGCTGCGGCTGCGGAAAACCTCAAGCGGCGTAAATATAGTCATCTCGGTGATAACTATATTTTCGAGCCGTTTGGGGTCGAAACTCTCGGACCATGGGGCCCGTGTGCTCATAGCCTTTTTAAAGAAATATCGAAAAGGCTCGTTGACGCTTCCCGCGACCCAAGGGCTGGCTATTTCTTTGGTCAACGGCTAAGCATTGCCATACAACGAGGCAATGCCGCCAGTATCTTAGGTACGTTGCCAGCCGACAGCGTTGAGGATGAATTTTTTGATGCTTTATTGTAGTTTGTATTTTAGTACATAATTTTGTATATTTGTTGTAATAAGTAATAACATTAAAATTAAATAAAATAAAAACTGTGTGGAAGTTAATAAACAAAGAAACTGGAAACACAAACAAACAGGGTCAGAATGAATTGATTTTGAATGTCAATGATCAGGTTATTTCAAATAAGTCAAAAGTGGCTAAGAAGTTAGAAAATTACTTAACCAACATTCCAATAGAGGTAACTAAATCTTTGCATTCTTTGCCATCATTAGCAGAATCTTTTTTAAAGAAAAACTTCAATAAGGATATACCAACATTTTCATTTAAGCCCATTTCTATTGACATTCCAGTCTTAATATAAAAAACACTGAAGACTTATGGTGTATATCTGTTAGGGTTTTTGGTAATATTATTGACTCAGTTGCTCTTATCCTAACAGGCATATTTAATCAATGTATAGACAGCGGTACTTTTCCCGTTTTAATGAAACATAGTAAAGTAGTACCAATTTTTAAGTCAGGTTGTAAGAGTGATCCCTGTAACTATAGACCGATATCTGTGCTTCCAGCATTAAGCAAAATCTACAAAAAAAAATCATGCTGTACCAGATGCTATCACATTTTAACTCAAATGGGATTCTGCATAGTCGGCAGTTTGGTTTCACAAAAGGTAAGTCAACAACAGACGCAGGAGTAGCGCTCATTCATCACATTCTGGAACCTTGGGAGAAATCTCAGGATGCAATTGGCATATTTTGTGACCTCTCCAAAGCTTTTGATTACGTTTACTACAAAACACTGATCTGCAAATTACACCATTACGGAATTCGTGGACAAGCTGCAGACCTTGTTCTTTCCTATTTATCAAACAGGCAACAAAAAGTTATCGAGCGATATCTGCAGGATCCCTAGTCAAGATGGGCGTTCCGCAAGATTCAATTCTTGGCCCTTTCCTTTTTCTAGTGACCAACTTATCGGATATAATTATATTCGCTGATGACACTTCTCTCATTTTTAAATAGATAGAAAAGATGCGGATGTTTTACATGTAAATGAGAGGATCTGGCACTTCTTGCGAAATGGTTCGCTGCTAATAATCTCGCACTTAATGCGAACAAAATGAAATGTCTCAAGTTTTCATTGCCTAATGTTACCACAAGCTAGTGTCAATTTAATCCTTGATGGCAAAAAAAATCGATGTTATTACGGAAACTGTATTTTTGGGTATATAACTATCGATTCAAAGTTACAGTAGGGCGATCATATTACGACTCTTTCTAGTAGATAAAGCTCAGCTGCACATGCAGTAAGAAAAATTAGGCTATTAACTGATGTAGCGATAGCACGGTTAGTTAATTTTACTTATTTCCACAGTGTCATGTCTTATGGTATATTACTGTGGGGATCCACAGCTGAGGTAGATTCAATTTTTATACTGCAAAAGAAGGCAATCCGGACTATTGTCCGGATTGCCCTCTTTTAAAATGGGTCCCCGCGAGTCCCTTCGAAATGTTTTTAAAGAGGTTGATGTACTGACTATGCCTTCACTTTATATATTAGAAAGCATATTATATGTAAGAAGCTATATTCACACAATAAATACACGCAACAAACATGAAATTGTTATACCTAAATGGAGATTAGCCAAGAAAAGCAAGTCATTCCTCATAAATAGTATACGCTTTTATAATAAGTTGCCAAAGTCTGTTACAGAACTTAGCGCGGGAAAATTTAAAACCCACGTCAAACGTGTCCTTATCAAAAAAGCGTATTATAAGATTCGGGACTACGTTGAAGACATGACTGCTTGGCGATGATTCCTTTCTTCTGCATATGTGGCTTCCTTGGCTTATTGTAACTGCGTTATCGACTAGTGTATTAACAACTCCACTTTCGTGAGTGTGTCTTTTTATTTTTCTCTACGATAATCCATCTGATTTGACAGATTTTCTTTTTATTTAATATTTATTATTAATTTATCCTTCATTATTCAAGTCTAATGTTGTCGCTTCTCAAGTTTATTAAATAATCCTTACTAATATTATAAATGCGAAAGTAACTCTGTCTGTCTGTATGTTACGCAATCACGCCTAAACTACTGAACTGATTTAAATTAAATTTGGTACGAACATATTATAAAATTAACGTTCCCGTTTTCATACATTTGTACACGAGTACTTATGATAATTTATTATAGTGGTATTCAACGTAAACCTATTGACAAAGCGACTAAAAATCTCTCTAATACAATAAAGCTAATATTAGCGAGTTATTACAGTTTAAAAATTGCTGTAAATTTTTGTTTTTTTTTTTTTCATGTTATACATTTTTGGGTTTTCGTTCGCGTGGATTTCGAAATAATTTACAGCCTATATTTATTTATTCACTCACAAATAAGGCACCTTACTACTAATGATTTTTTTTAGAATTGGATCATTCTCCCCGGAGATTACCCCTACATACAAACAAATTTTACCTCCTTATAATATTAGTACAGATTACTTAATTACGTTTTAGATACTTGTTAAGAACTTTAATGATGCCGTGATGTTAAACGCTTTTAGCTCTATTCATAAAAAAATATCATAACCAAAATGAAAGGCAGATTCTTTTAACGAATTTTCTATTAGTATTAAGCCCATGCAAATGGTTAAATCAATTTTATGAATAGAACCGGTAACTTCTTCAATAGGTTTTTTTAATCATTAGATTTATTTGAAAGACTACTACTAAAGACCTAGAAAAAACTACTTGTCTTTACGTTAGGAATATCTTGTTAAACATTATGAGCACATTATTTAATTACATCGTAAAATAAGAGGGAATCCATTTACAAGAATGTTTGCCAAAATATTCTTGCTCTTATTCTTGCAAATAAATACTTAAGTGACGTTAAGAAAGGATTTAGAGGCAATCACATCCTACAAGAATTGGTCCAGACCCACTGTGATCTGCGTTTTAGGCGACTAATCTCTTATTTCAATTGAATTAATTTACTTTCATTAATTTTATGTTAACTGTTTTCGATTCAAAAAATATTTCTTAGCAATGCGTAAACAAAGTCACAATATATTGGCGACTAGCATTTCGCCCGCAACCTGGGCTGCGCGGGTTTCGAAATAATTTATTGTCTAAAGCACTCACAAATAATGCACCTTACTACCAATGCAAAAAATTTAATTGAATCTTTCGTTCCGGAGATTACCCCCTACATACAAAATAAAAATCTTATTTATAATATTAGTATAGATATTCATTATCAAATTCACAATAGGAGGAGGATTGAGATGCGTGACGCGCAAATTTTCACCTGCAGACTAACAATTTCATTATTTCAGTTTCATTTAACATTATTAATTTCTCATCTTCAACTGGCTACTGAAACAACAATTTCAACAGGCTTTTATGAAGAAGCCAACACAATATTGGCAATATTACTTTCGCATAATGATACACAATCAATTGCAAAAAGTATTTCTTCGAATTGTAATTTGGAAAGTAAAATGTATTAAAATTAATTGCAATGTCATTCACAACCGTGCAATGCCTTGTTACATTAAGTCTGCCCATTTACCACTATTGTACATAGAGTTTAAATAAATAAATAAACTGTATATCAATTCGTATACCGTCTGTTCGACCGTGAAAACTTGCAATATGAAAGCAAGTTTTTCTCGAGGTAGAATGTTATTGTTAAGGCCTTACGTATGGGGTTGCGGGAATGTTCTAACCAAAAACCACGGCCCCGGAACTCAAGGGCACCTAAAGGAACAGGGTGGGTTTTTAGTCACTAGAAGTCTGACACTCCCTCCCGCTTCACCCAGAGTGGAAAGAGCCATGTGATGATTTTCCAACAAAAAATGGGAATAATGATGGCATCAGCTTCGATTTCAACTAAGAAAGTTATCCAATTTAAGTATCTACCATAATTACATTAGACTTACAAGAGTAATGTTTTTCATAGTCAACGTTCCATGTAGTTTGTTCCAAAAACTATCACGTGCCAAATCAAAATCGCGTGAGTGCACTTCAGTAAAGCTTTGGATTCCTAGGAAAGCGGTGCCGTCATATAGCGGCCGTAATATTACGGACGCAAAAAGGCGGCCGTCTTTACGGTGACGACATGTGGAAAGTTCCACGGCCGTTTTAACACAGTCTACTTCATCGCTATCAATGAAACGTTCACGAAACCATCTGTCACCGACAAGACGGCCGTCATGCAAATCGCGGCACCGCTTTTTGACGTTATGGTGTCAGTTACCGCTCTCTAGGAAACCGCGCCATTTTGTTTAAGAGATTTTGTTCACGTTCTAGTGACGTCATTCCCCGCTGTATTACGGCCGCTATATGACGGCACCGCTATCCTAGGAAAACAAAGCTTGAGACATATCTGATTAATGTTCACCCTTTGAAATAATTTCAACAGGAAAAAGCTATATTGATCACGTACACAGAAGCCTTGGATCAAAATCGAGGGATATTGTATAAAATTATTTTCCAATAACGAACGCAAGTACAGGCGCGCCGCGCCGTCTAGTTTTAAACAAGAATTTTCAGGCGGTAGTTACGTAGGATGTTAAAATCACAAAAACTAAGCATGTTTTAAAACACAACATGTTCTGAAACATATGTTGTAGGTAGTAAATCAACCTACAACATATGTTTTGAAACTTTGGGGACTTACGTAAATATTATAATATATACAAATACATATCTACATAATTATGTTATTTATAAAAGGTAGCTTCACAGTATTTTAGTTAGCTTAGTTTAAAGGTATGAAATATATATATTGATTACTGGAAAGTTTCGCCAATTATGAAGTAACTACGTAGATTACATCAGATACCATTTTATTCCCTTTAGTATTTTTTTTTTTTTTTACCATGGTCTACTATGAAGTAAATACTTTTTTAAAAAAGGACCAGCAATGTGGGTAGAATCCACATTACTAGCAAACTTTATAACACTCCATCTAAGCTAAATATACTTGTTTCTGGAGTGGGTTCAGGGCAATAGTGTAATGGGTGGGGTTCGAACCCGCCACCTCTCAATCACAAGGCCAAAAAGAAAAGACCTTAGCTGTTAAGCTATTGGTGCTTAAAAAAATATACTAAGTATATCTGAATAAATATCCTTTTAGATACATACACCTATGTAGGTGTATAGCTCCAATTTTTACAGTCGTGCCAACCAACATAATTGCACACGAGTATCAAGAACAAGGATTATTTTCCACTATACAACGTGTAATTTAAAGGGTATATATGTCGCAGGTTTTTCATAAAATTAGTTTTTTGATCAAAAACCTAGGTTTTTGATGAAAAACCGGAAGATGACAAATTTTAAACTCAATTTCATCATAAACCTGTAACAATCCAGATTTTTGATCAAAAACCTGAACTAGTTTGGGTTTATGATAAAGTTCTTGTCGAAATCACGGGTTTGCTTTGTTTTATGACAAATAAGTCAATTTAAAAGAGCATATAAAGTCGGATCGCTCGCGAGCCGCTTTCGCTCTCGGTAGGTTACACTGCATGCTGAATGCAGACAGAAAACTCTCCCTAAAATGTAATCTACGCATTTTTACCATGTGCATACGCCCTATTCTAACATACGCCTGTCCGGTGTTCATCCAGTTTAGTCGTATTTAATAGTTACGTAATTTCATTTTTACGGCTTATCAAAATCAGATTAATATAGGTACGTGAAATTGAAACATTTCATTTCATAATTGGATTGAAGGAGGAGAATATTGATTGGATCATGGATGTAAATTTTTGATAAATAATTAATTGTTTTCTTTCTACTAAGTTGCAAATGATGAGGGATTGTTTTATTTATTTTATTTAAATTGATTTATTTGTCATAAAACAAAGCAAACCCGTGATTTTGACAAGAACTTTATCATAAACCCAAACTAGTTCAGGTTTTTGATCAAAAATCTGGATTGTTACAGGTTTATGATAAAATTGAGTTTAAAATGTGTCATCTTCCGGTTTTTCATCAAAAACCTAGGTTTTTGATCAAAAACCTAATTCTATGAAAAACCTGCGACATATACATACCGAGTGCACGGCTTCTTTGGATGATAACAAACGATATAGCAAGGGTTTTGTAATCCTATGTCTACATGTGTAGAGCATATTAGAAATTTCAATACATTGATACCAGAGACCGAATTTTTCAAATTAAGAAGAACTAAGAGAATTATCGTTTTATTGGCAAGTGACGTACAAAGTGATGACCCTCATAGTGCTGTGACACGTTTGTTATTATTGGTATTCAAGAAACATATGAAACCAATAATTTGGGGTCAATTCTGTGAGTCACTTATTTTGAGCTGAAACTTTGCATAGAGACTCCATACCAGATGTTGTCTTCAGTCCTTTTGGATAGATATGGATATTACACGTTGTATATGTACATATTTACCTATGTTTAAGTGCAATCAGCCTGACTCGACTTTAAAGAAAAGAGATTACTAATTGCAGACTTGGCTTTTGTAAGCTTGTCTAAATTATGTTTCATTGTATTGTCCCTCACATCATGGCTTCAAATCATGAGATATTTCGGAATTAAATTTGGATATAAATAAAATGTGTACTGTGTGTATACAAAAACAATGTGAATACAAAAATTAATTATCTACAAAGATTCAGCATTACCTTTAGTCCATAAGTTTTTAACATAACATTTTTAAATAAAAAACCGGGATTTTATGACTACTGCCCACTCAACTTGCGCGATCACACCTGCATACAACTGTGTCATTAACTTGTATTTAATGATGTGCCTATAATATTCTATTCCGGAACCGAATGCGGGTATGGTCGATTATTTTCTATTTCAAACTGCTCTATTTCGTATTTCTTTCAGCAAATTTACGAACGAATAAATTGACGCATGTGAATGAAGCCCACGAGATTTTAGACCTTATTGAGGTCTCAAAAATCCTATTATAAACGTCAAGTGTATCAGTTAGATTCTATCTATTTGACTGCCAAGAAGGTGGCGAGATTAGATTAGGTTGTGGGTGAAGCTACCTACAAACGGCTTGGAAATTCCTTGTGCCACTAAGACAGATGATGACAGTTTATCAATAGCGTTGAGCGCGGGATATAGTCCGAATAGAGTACCATGCAAGTAGCTGCTGGCATTCTAAAATTAAATTCATGAAAACAACAGATAAAATCTCACTGTTTACTTAAGATAAAAATATCGGACGTTGTTTACACGATTTCTTTTAGTAAACGAACATTTTCTCCATCAGATATTTGCATTCGTTAACGATTTATCTTAAACTAAGTATTCTTTGCCACAAGTTACATAAAGAAATAGGAATGTGTTTTGCAATAGTTACGTAAGTACTATGTTTACTTTTGAGTTCTTGTTGTTGTAATACGACTTTTTTTAATATTTAGTTATTTTAAAATCCTCACAAGATCTTAATATTGTTATCTTGTGATTACTCTAAGTACACATTCATACCAAAATGAGTAGTGTGAACCCAAGGATTCTTGGAAAAGAAGAAATATTGAGCAATTCAGCTAGATAATTACTGATTCTTTAGAAGTAGGCACCATGAAAAGGAAAGGTAGGACCAAATCCCTTTTTAAGCTTGTCGAAAAGGTTTCCGTTTAATCTAGCCTTTGTATGAGCCTTTAAATTTATAATAGACTCGTCAAACATGTGAAAAGATATTAGATCAGTTTTCCGGAACATTTCCACATTTGGCGGTTTTCAACATCCACCCCTAAAAGTTCGGAATCTATACTTCTATACTAATATTATAAAGCGGAAAAGTTTGTTTGTTTGCTTGAACGCGCTAATCTTCGAAAGTACTGGGTGGATTTGGATGTAATTTGGTATGGAAGTAGCTTGAAGCTTGAGGAAGGTTATAGGCTACTTTTTACGCGACTGCAAAAAAGGAGAGTTATGTTTTTACCGTGATAGAATCCACGGGAGCGAAGCCCCGCGTGAGTACTAGTACCTTATATGTGTAAATTTTAACGCCACATGGATTTGTTGAACTATAAACAAGTTAATTAAAAGTCAACAAACTTCGAGATTAAACTCATTTGAGTAATAACGTCAGGTTCTTCGCAAACACACTCTTAAGTACTGCTGGATACGGTTGTGTTTAAAAAAAAAAACTAAAAATATATTTTGGCGCATAGAATTATTACCAGATTTTTTAAATATCACTACATAGTATAAAACAAAGTCGCTTCCCGCTGTCTGTCCCTATGTATGCTTAGATCTTTAAAACTCCGTGACAGATTTTGATGCGGTTTTTTTTAATAGATAGAATGTTTCAAGAGGAAGGTTTAGGTGTATAATTTATTAAGGTTTGCGGACGAAGTCGCGGGCAGGAAGCTAGTATAAAATATTTCTGAAAATAAACATTTTTATATTTTCTCGCATTAAATAATTTTCAGAAAACAACCGATGGATAATAAGTTATTAAAAGGACATCCATCAGAAAAAAAATGTTAAGCGATATTTTATTTTCACAATATCTTACACGTACCATATAATAAGCCTAACATATTGTGATCCTAAATAAGCAGGTATTCAATTTTCCCTATTTCAAAGGGTTATCCAGAAAAATATGTGAAAAGGTGGATAACGAAGTACTCTCAGAGATCTCTAGAGTACTATTAAGATTCTCTTACAATAAGGGATAGTATACATGCCGTGAGCAAGATTAAAGTTTTCCAAGAAACATATTATTACGTTTTCTATTCAGACATATCCGCCGTCATATGTGCCGAGGACCTATTTGAAACTTTAGTTTTCTCTTAAAATAAAATCTATGTGAACTCATTATTAGCAAGGCTAATTTCTGTTTAGACAGCTGAGTTCTTAAAGTATTCCATTTAAATAACTAAGGTTCCTATATTAATAAAATCAAATAATTCAATTCATATATTCTATCCAGTATGATACGCCACGGGACTGCGGGGAAACTAAATTGAACAGTACGTGGAAAACTTCTAAAAAAAATTAAAAACACATTTAGTATTCAAATATTAAGGAAAACAATACTTACGCGGTATTCTCCAACTGTTATTTTAACATCACAAAATTGGATCTCTCATCATCACAGTGATTAAAAAAACATTATAGATTTAGCATTGAATTAACTTCATCTCCTAATATTTATTGTGGTATGTTAGTTTTAACTTTAATAGAGTCACTGGAATGCAAATAAACGCATGAAAATTATACATGGTAACTTTTTACGGAGCGTTGGTTATCGTGTTTGTTTAGCGGGAAGCGAGAATACTAGTCAAGTACCACGTGCTACCGGACGGCGCGTCTCATACTGACTGCTTGAACGGAGCGAGCGCGCACTCGAACCCATGTAGCGGTGTACACTGTACGGCTCTCAATCCGCCGATACATACGTTTCACTTGTCACTTGCGACCCGCCCAGACTCTCCTTGTTTGAAAGTTTGAAATTTTTTCGTATGATGTAAATAAGTGATAATCATAAACATCATTAAAAGAAATCATTTTTAAGTGGTTTTTATTTTCAAATATTTTTAAGTAAGTATATGAAAATTAAATTAAAAGTATTAGTATTCAAAACCAAATTATTTTATTTCATATATGCCTATATGGTCACTTATAAAACGTCAGAAGTTATAGTGCACGGTTCGAAATCGGTCGTTTCCAATGGAAAAGAACTGGCAAGAGACTCCACGGTTACTTTAAAATAAATAATAAGTATAAAAATTATAATTTATTTTCACAATATATGCATAATAGATACAGTTTTTTTTAGGTATGAGAGGACAGTATAGACCAACTGACATAATACAATGTATCTCAGAGCCTATAGTATTCTCGCATTCACATTAAAAATTTACTTTAAAAACAGTCAACATAAAATAAATTATATACAAGTATTTTTTGAAAGATTGACTTTGAAGGCTGTCTCTGAGTGGGGCGACGCCAACTTGGTCAAGTTTAATGCTGCAAAGACCCAGGCGTGTCTTTTCTCCGCAAAAAGGAGCCAATTTCAACCGGCTCCTTCTTTCCGTGGTGTAACCGTGCCGATAACTGATCTCATCGAGCTTCTTGGGGTTACGTTGACATCCAACCTTCATTTTGTTCCATTTATCGAGGCTAAGGCTCAATTGGCTGCCAAAAAGTTGGGAATCCTAGCAAAGGTGAGACGGTACTTCACACCGGAAAAGCTGCCCAACCTCTATCAAGCGCAAGTTCGGTCGTGTATGGAGTACTGCTCTCATCTCTGGGACGGATCTGCCAAATACCAGCTTGATGCACTTGAGTCTATAGAGAAACGGGCCAAAAGGCTCATCGGCAACGAGAAACTGGTCGAGAATTGGCTCCAGAGCCTAGAACATCGGCGACGTGTTGCAAGCCTATCAGTTTTCTATCGGTTACATTTCGGGGAGTGTGCGATGGAATTGCACAGTCTTATTCCACCAAGCCCGTTCCATCTTCGGACTAGAAGACAAACGGCGATGCGCCATCGTTACATGGTGGACATCCCAACCATACGCACGAAACGTTTTGGGAATACTTTCATTATATATAGTTATAACCTGGGAGTCGTTAAGTCAAGAGTGAATAGGTTACTTCTAGGCAAGCGTGCTTCATCTTCGACCACATCATCGCTTAACATCAGGTGAGATTATGGTCAAACGCGAACCTATTATCAATAATAAAAAAGTAAAAACACAAAAAAACTAAATGTGTCTATATTACTTTTTTTATAAACTATAAAAAAGTAAAATTAAATTAAAATAACAACAACAAGCACACACACAAAAAGTGAAATAGTTAATGGACCTTTATAATATAATAACGCAGTCACAATAAGACAGCTTATTAGCATGTGAATGCATTATCCAGCAATCCAAAACTGTAATATACAAACCGCATTTAGTCTATTTATTCAATTATTAACATACAATAAACTTCACTTAGATAAACTATCTACTCCAAGAAAATGAAATTAGGCAACAGGGACCTGTCAACTATTAGTAGGTATCTAAGACGTCCCGTGTCCCTTTAGCGTCATTCATTCAGTTTAATAGCTTAATTACTTAAAGCAAATATGTAATCCTTTTAGGCCTACAGTAATCAAATACTCTTATAACAAAATTAGTTTACTGTATGCCAACCAAAGTAACAGTTAACCTGAAGAGTTAAAGACACTTTAATAGAGGAAAAATTACAAAGAACAACACTGCTGGATATACAAAGTGGGATAAAAATAATGTCATTAATGAGCAGCCCTTAATACATTTTTTTTTAAATTGCTAAAAATGGAAAAAAATGTTTTGACGAAAATTAGTGAAACATATAATTATATTTTGGGGAAAAATTATATCGGTCGAATGACATCGTTGTCTTTGGTCTCACGTTGTTTATTTATTATTTATTATATACTTTATTGTACACCTTACAATACATTTAAGGATACAAATAATAAAAGTAGTGTACAATGGGCGGTCTTATCGCACAGGGCAATCTCTTGCAGACAACCTATGGATGGACAGAAATTAAAAGAGATAGATTTAGGGCTGTCAGTGTACAACATCATACATAATACTAATTAAACATAATAATAGAATTATAATAATACATACCACAAAAAATAATATATAAATATATACTAATACATTTCAAATTCATAATAGAGAAACGAGGGGAAAAATAAAAATAAAATATTGTGAGAGGTAATACTCCTTCACCATTCTTTTGAATGTAGGTAATGTTTGAGCACGCCTCACATCTATGGGTAATGCATTCCACAAACGGGCCGCTTGGATAGTGAAAGATTTATCGAAGAAAGAAGTGGAATGCATACGGATACTTAACTTTAAATTTTCCGATGATCTCAAGGACCTTGAATGTGTGTCACAGAGAAACCGAAAGCGGTCTTTAAGATAAAAAGGAGTGAAAGGATTAAATAGCACATTATAAAGCAGAGAAAGTAAATGAAAATTCCGGCGAAACCTAATAGGAAGCCATTTGAGCTTAGTACGAAATTCAGAAACATGGTCATATTTGCGCAAGCCAAATATAAACCTAATACAGAGATTTTGAAGTCGCTCTAGCTTGTCGAATTGGTCTTGGGTCAAATCAAGATAGCTGGCATCAGCATAGTCCAAGATAGGAAGAAGAAGAGATTGTGCAATTGCAATTTTAGTGGTGATGGGAAGAAAATTCGAAGGCGTCTCAGGGAGCCTGCAATCTAACCGGCGAAATCAAATAGCTAAATTAGCAGTTACTAAAATTCTACATTCTTCTAGTTTATCGCTTGATTGTTCGTTTTAAATAGATTAACACAAAAGTTGAAGCGGAATGATTTTATATGTGATTTGCAAAACCTATAGAATATTTCCATTAGGACTTTCGCCCCAACCTTTACGTAACAATGTTGTATAGGTACGTTGAAATTACGCATTAGTAACACACACTACAGTCTGCAGGCAATATAATTATTCTTTCTTCCACTAAAATGTGCCGTCAAGCGTTATTTTTAGCTATCATACAAATATAATATATGATTTCGTAGATCAAAGTGAGTTTGAATAAGGTTTTGATAGCATTATGACTCAGGTTCTTATAACATTGAGATATAATAGACAGACAAGAAACCAGTACCAAAATATTTGGATAAAGGCATCGTAATGAAGGCAAAAGTCATTTTCCCTGTACGCAATAAAAGGGAACATAAATAAACAAGTTCTACTATAACATTATAAAGTGACAAAACATATAGTTTGTTTCAATTGAAACAACTATATTTTGAGTACCTATCTACAACTACAATTTCGAAATATTACCACAGAAAATAATATCCAAATACATTTTATAAGTTGATCGCTTATTACAACTGACTAGTTAGGATGGATAGTTTTATTTTTAACTTCGTTAGAGATACTAATATTGTGAATATTTTTCACGTACTCAACAGCAAGCAATAGTTTGGCTGGTAGAGTTCAGACGACTCCTACTAAAAATTACCACTTTGAACATGATATTTCCCAAACGAAAGAACGAAGAATCGGCGTAAGAGGTTTTGGTGAACCCCTAATATTTGAAAAAATTAATCGACGACTAATAAAAAGATCCAGATTGTATTTGTTATGTACTACCCGTACTTCTCGATTCAGTCCACTTCTGATTCTGATTCTCGGTCCAGCTTTGCACGATCTCATTCTGCTAATTGACACAAAATCTTTATAAAAATGTACTAAAACCTTCCTTATTAATCATTCTATTGGTGTTTTCACCAATGAATAAAGTAAATCCGCATAAAAATCTGTTTAGTACTCTCTATCTGTTTTAAGTTTATCGCGAACATACAGACAGACCCAGCAGGAGACTTGGTTTTATAATATGTAAGGCCCTTTTCAACCGACGACCAAAAGAGGAGGTTATCAATTCGACGCGTATATTTTTTTTTTTTTTTTATGTATGATCATCGAGTACTCGAAGACGGCTGAGCCGATTTGGAAAATTCTTTTTTTGTTCGAATGGGTATACTTCGAAATTGGTACCATTATCACCAAAGTCAGGATCTGATGATGGTATCCTGGAGAAATTGAGGGAACTCTTCAAATATTATAGGCACACCTATGGCGTTTTGGGTATTTCTTATAGTAACTTGTGCAGTTGCTCTCAAAATGTACCATTTGGGGAAGTGGAACTGATGATGAAAACCACAGATGGCCGCCGAAACTACTCAATAATAAGTATTAAGTGGATTGCGATTCGATTACTTGAATATGGATGTTAAGCACTTTATGCTCGTCACAATGCATATGGTGATGTAGAGCTGATGGTGAAGTACCAGGAGAACTCCTCAACAATTAACGGCCCAGCATTGGGAAAAGTAATATTTTGTAAAAGGTTATAAGTAGTTGACATTTAGGCTCTTGTAACTAGGTAAATTAAAAATCATCCAACTAAAAAGAGTGAAAAAAAAACTTTTTAACAAAAAATTAAACCGACTCCCAAAAAACACTGCAAAGTGAAAAATAACTTTAATTTCGGAAGTCGGTGCCAAAAACGAAAAAACAAAACTAAAGACACCGACTACCGAAATTAAAGTTATTTTTCACTTTGCAGTGTTTTTTGGGAGTCGGTTTAATTTTTTGTTAAAAAGTTTTTTTTAGTTCAACTTTCTAGTAGTACATACTTATTATAAATGCGAAAGTATGTATTTACTTATGTGCATGAAGTGTTAATGAATAAATAAAGTGTGTTCGTTTGTTTGTTTGTCCTACTTTCACTTCAAAAGTGACTTTTTATATGGAAATAGTTGCGAGACTGGAGAATGACATCTGCTACTTTTTTTTTTCTTTTTCTTTTCTTTTTTTTTAAAGATTACTAGCAATGTGAGTAGAATTCACATTACTAGCAATCTTGTTAACCCCTCCAACTAAGCTAAATATGCTTGTGTCTGGTGTGGGGTCACGGCAATAGTGTAATGGGTGGGATTCGAACTTGTGACCTCTCGATCATAAGTCCGACACCTTATCCATTAGGCTATTGACGCTTTTTATCCCGGAAAAATGTGAAATTTCCACGCAAACGAAATTGCGGACAACAGCTAGAAAATAATATATTGGCCAATTTCAACATCTCTTTTTCCCGGCCTGGCATAAAAACCGCAGCAGCTCAACCCACAGTTTGCAGGGTACGTATTACAATACCGAAATTTAAAAAACCGTTATTTAAAATATGTATGGAAGAAATCCCGAAAAATTAAACGCCGAATGATTGTTTGGCCGAAAGGTTTAAATTGCGAAAGTTCATTTGCCCGAAAGGTTAAAATCCCGAAGATCCATATCCCGATGTTTAAAATCCCGAAGATCCATATCCCTACACGTCCGACGTCAGGGGCACCCCGATGTTCGGTTTTCCTTTACACTCTTGAAATAGTTTGGTGGAGTTTGACCTCATCTAAACCAAATGATGCACCAACAATAGAGGGCATGTGGCTACGTTAATTTACAGTTCTAACCTAACCTAACCTAGGACATTCGATACTCGAACATACATTCGGTACTTCGATATTTAGGTCTTTCGATATCACTCGAGATCTACCCCCGCTATAAAATATATTAAAACAAGTTAAGCAGAATGCCCACCGTCATAACTATGTTGTAGTGCCATCTACGAGTAATCGCGGGAACTACGTCGCCGCTCTTTGGGATTTCATCGATCGGAATTTCGTCCATTCGAGGTTTCATCCTTTCGGGCATTTGGACATCGGTATTTTATGTTTCGATATAACGGCTATCGGCATTTAAAACTTTCCGTATTATGAATTTCGTTGTTTTAGACGTCGGTCATAGTTATTATGAAATTTCGGGATTTTAATACGTACCCGTTTGTAGTGGGCTGTGCAATATACCTTTTTTTGTGGGTGGGAAAATCATTGAATGACTTCTCTCGCTCTGGGTTAAAGGGAGTGTCAGACTTCTACTGACTAAAAACCACCCTGTCCTGAAAAGCTGCCCTTAAGTTCAGGGGTCGCGGTATCTCGTTAGAACATTCCCGCAACCCAAAGGCAATAAATAGCCTTATGGGGCCCCATCACTGGTGCTGACAGCTCTTTGAGGCGCGCGTGGAACACAACGCACCGCCAACCCAGGCCTGGTCCTTACCGGATGGTGAACTACCCCTGCTCGCTGTACAATATACCTACAAGCATAATCCATTATATCTAATTTAGGGACTCGTTTACGATATTTTAATATTAGAAAATGCCTGGCAAAAACTTTACCATTTTTAGATATCAGAACGTGGCGATAAATCCATATAATTATGCATACTTAATGATAGGTTAAATTTATATTACGCCCACATTTTAAAGAGCTCAAAATACAAAATTAACCAAAATAAAACCCACATTTTAGAGGATTTAACGAACTGTAGGTAATCCTATATCGTGAAGCATGACGGGTGTTTGTTAACCTGCTGACGCGTGTCCGCCGGACTCCGGAGCCATTCGAGTATCCGGGGCTATAAAACGTGAAATATGCACTTTAATATCTGTCCTGTCTCGGTCGATAGCTTCGCTTTGTTCTCCCACACGTCTGCCGCACTTAATTGATATAAGTTGCCTAGCCGTAACTTAAACTTTATAAAACAGTATAAACGGCCGTACATCACAATTAATTATTAGATATTAACACTCAATCATTAGATAATTTAAAAACCACAATTCAAACTATAGTGGAAATGCACCAAATTTCCTTCTAATTGGTTAGGAGTAATTTGCAGGTTCTAGCCTATAATTATGCTTTTCCCGGATTTTCCATAATGACGAGGCTGTCCCAACATTACAGTCACAGATTACATTAATGATTTTCTTCATAAAAAGTACGACTATGTATTATCGTGTATCTACTAACAATATTTAAATGTATAGGCGTTTGTTACTAACATAGTTTATAAGTCATGTGTAATACAAATAAAAATATGGATCTTGTGGTCTTAAATATTTTTATTTTTTATTAGTATAGTCCTGGTATAAGTACCGTATATATCTGTCTAGTGTTATCTTTTTTAATAGAACGAATCCAATCTCACTCTACCGGCTAGGATCTTCGCAAATATCAATCATCTTCAAAAATTTCATTTCAGTTTTCTCAAGGCAGTAGTGAGTAGGTGGGAGTCGATATAGAAACATGAGGAGGTAAGATTATTTATTCTATTTCGTTCCAAATTAAAGTGAGCTCTGATATTCTGAAAGCTTTCAAGATGGAGGTGTAAACACTGCAGTTAACACACGACTATCAGTAAGTGTTGGAATATACAATAGACACAGGTTGCTAGGTCAAATTTAGCAGGCGTTAGTATAAATAGCAAGCCTATCGGTATTTATATCGGCTACATTTTGGGGAGTGTGCGACGGAATTGCATAATCTAATTTCACCAAGCCCTTTCCATCATCGGACTATAAGACAAACGGCGATGCGCCATCGTGGACAACCCAACCCTATGCACAAAATGCGTAGGGGTCTACGCACAAAATGTTTTGGTTTTAGGTAAGCGTGCTTCATCTTCGACCAAATCATCGCTTACCATCAGGTGTGGTGGTGGTCAAATGCGAGCATAAAAATTAAACAAAGTTTCATCCAGAATTGTCCATTATCCGCAGAATAAAAGACGTAAAAGCTACCTTTAGTTGTTTTTTTCTGTCTGCCCAGTGACATTGGTACCGGAGCCGACAAAAGAATAAACACACAGACCGTAATGTCTGGCCCAGGACTGACACATTACTTAGCTACGAGCTTTTATCCCTCGGCAATCAGCGACACAATTAGCATCATTTACTATCATAAATCAAGGAAGCTTGAGAATGTAACTTATATTTGCTGCGACGTTTTTGTCAAATTAAGCCCCTAAAGCAATTAAATATTCACATCTGAAGATATAGATATTATGGTTAACATAAGCCTCCATGTATTCATGATTTTTAAAACTCATCAAGTGTGGGCTGTTGGTAATTAGCAATACACTTGGGTGAATAGGCGCTTTTCACATTATATACCAAACTTGACTATGTATGTATAGTGTACGATTTATTGTTGCTGGGATAACTAAACTTGCGCCACAGTACATTCAAGCGCCAAGTAACGTCCCGTAGCATTACAAGAACTTAACATAATTTTGCATACAGTTAACAAAACTGTGGGTATCACTTACGAAGTATAGCATTTCTTGGTGAGATGAGAGGAAAGAAGTGAAGCTGAATACTAGTAATTGTGTAACCTACTACACTACCTAATCAACATTGTACATAACATACATATATCATATCTATATGGACGACTTGACATGACATACAGTCTTGGATTCCATTAAATTGGATAGATGTCCACCAACAAAATAGCTTAATTCCAAACGTTTACCGCATTTTCTTGGAAACACTGACAGTATATTTGAAATGAAAACGTGCGACAAACAATCCACCGCGGAGACATTTTCATGGCGCATGTCTCAACTTGAGGCGCCATCTGGAAATTTATAATAATAGAAGCATTCAATATTTATGAAGTAGAAATTCACGTCTGAATCTTGGCTCGTGGCTGCTCGAGTACCTCGAGATGTCGTGTGGTAGCTCGGGTTGGCATGTTGTCGCCTGCCACTCGAAGACTTTATATATCGTATACAACTCAATTCAGCAGAAACGTGTACGTGTTGACATTTGCGGTCGAATTATGTAACTTTAGCCAAACTACCAGTTGTGCAGTGGCTCGGAAGTAATCGTATAGGTGTTTAATATTAATACCCGAATATCTCTAGTTCATTTTGACTTTGTACTATCACTTGTCAAGTAGTTTATATTCATTGAAAACAAAAAAAAAAAAGTTGAAGGCGAACTGAGAACCTCCTCCTTTTTTTGAAGTCGGTTAATAAAGAGAATTCTCTTTTGATTTTGTTACTTACCTACCTATAAGACACAATACAACGTGTAACGGAAACCCCATAGCTATCCAAAAGGGCTGAAGACAACATCTGGTATGGAGTCTCTATGCACAGTTTCAGCACAAAATAATTGACTCAAAGAATTGATACCAAATTATTGGTTTCATATATTTCTTGAATACTAATCATAACAAACGTGTCACAGCACTACGAGGGTCAATAACTTTCCACGTCACTTGCCAATAACACGATAATTCTTTTCTTTCTTCTTAATTTGAATAATTCGGTCTCTGGTATTGTGTATTGGAATTTGTAGTAAGTTCTACACACGTAGACTTAGGATTACAAAACCCTTGCCATATCGTTTGTTATCATCCAAAGAAGCCATGCACTTAGTATGTATATACCCTTTAAATTACACGTATTATATTAAAAGAGATACATAAAAAAATGTTTAAAAGTTGTCCGATAAGTATTGTTCAAGTTTTTTGTGTAATATTTAATTCGTTTTTTTTTTTTAATTAATTTGTTTGCTTTTCAATTTTTTTGTGCATGATGTGATCTCTTATAAGGGTATGTAATTCTGGTGAAAACTCTTTTTATCATACTGAAAATAGCTTTATATTCTCTATTTTCTATACTGAAAAAATGTTATACAAAAAGCTCTAATATAAGTTGAAAGTGGTTCTTTTCTACAAGTGACAGACAATAGAATTGTCGATTGCAGCGAGTCAGCCGTAATGCACGTGGTAGTAGGTACAACGTCCGCCGCCGCCGAGACAGCTAGTCTCAGCACTTTCCCACCGAGTGTTCTTTTAAAGTGACCATTCTTTCACAAGTTTCCAGACAACGTTCGTTTTAAATATTCCCTTGCTGCAAACAAACAAAAAAGGTACTCGAACTTGATTTAAACAAATCACTAAAACCATGAACAGGAAGAAGAGAATACAGATTGTAGGTACACGAATGGATCGCATTCACGTTATGTTTTATTATGTCTATAACCTAGGGGTATTTAAGTAAGTTTTATTATGTTTATAACCTAGGGGTATTTAAGTAAAGAGTAAATAGGTTACTTTTAGGTAAGGTGCTCCATCTTC
The DNA here is from genome assembly GCA_943138885.2 of Tholera decimalis. Classification (NCBI taxonomy): domain Eukaryota; kingdom Metazoa; phylum Arthropoda; class Insecta; order Lepidoptera; family Noctuidae; genus Tholera; species Tholera decimalis. The sequence continues at coordinate 21,429,289 of OW964556.2, forward strand.
GACCACATCATCACTTACCATCAGGTTTTTATTATCACAAAAAAAGTCTCTAATTCCATAGAAATTTAGCCACCAAAAACGTAGGCACCCCTAGATCCCCCGAACTAATTTACCAGAATATTTCATGTACTGAATAGTAAAAACGCCAGCACATCAAGCTACTACAATCTGTCAAATTTCTTTAATAGATTTTCAACTTTATCGTTAAAGAAATTAGGTTTAAGGTTGATTGGGAAAATTTGACAGTTTCGGATAGCTTCATGTGCTGGCGTCTGTAGCTACCTCATCATCATAATCAGCCTATAACGTTAACTATGCTAGACCACACGCCTTATCTCTAGAAAGGGAATGGACTGTATTCTAACTCACGTGTCTATTGCCGGTTAATGGATGTCACCTTATCTCTAGAAAGGGAATGGACTGTATTCTAACTCACGTGTCTATTGCCGGTTAATGGATGTCACCTTATCTCTAGAAAGGGAATGGACTGTATTCTAACTCACGTGTCTATTGCCGGTTAATGGATGTCACATGTCTTCGGTCTCAGGACATTCCGGTCTCCTCATGATATTTTCCCTCGCCGTTTTGAGAGCAGGGGTAATTATGAAAATTACAAAAAGTAATGTGTCTACCTGGGGTCGAACTCGAGACCTAAACTGCGTAAGCCGAGCCTGTAACCACTGAGCCATGCTACCCACAGCACCTACACTTATGTATTTATTTTCGCAAATTTTATACTCATTTACAATTTAATAATAAGAACCTGCTTAGAAATATGATTTCGAGAATTGCTTAGAACAAAACTTTTATTTTTAATCTAAATATATATAAGTCAAAGGTGGACTGACTGACTGACTGACATAGTGATCTATCAACGCACAGCCCAAACCACTGGACGGATCGGGCTGAAATTTGGCATACAGGTAGATGTTATGATGTAGGCATCCGCTAAGAAAGGATTTTGCGAAATTCCCACGGATCGGGATTTACACGGGAAAAACTTCCCACGCGGGCGAAGCCGCTGGCACAAGCTAGTGCTATCATAAAGTACATAATACTTATTTCGTAGGAAATCCATTTAGCAGTGTTATTTTGTTACCGAAGAAGTTAGGCACTGACCTACTTTATTTTATTGTGTTAATAGTGTTATACCCACACCTAAATGTGATTAGATGTATATAGATAATAAGAAAAACCACTACCATTTTAATAAGAGATACTCGTAGTTACACAGGATTGGAGCTTATCTTAGCAAAACACAGCGTATTTACATAGGTACTTATGAACATACACACATAAACACCGTCTAGGGATATTTTGTATAAAGTTCTTAAACTCAAAAAATACTGACCAGTTTTAAATTATTTTGAAGAAAGCTTATTTTGTAAACCTTATTGAACGATTCTAAATTTGAATTTGAAAAAATTAATTAAAAACAAAAGATTTACGCGGCATAATGGTAGCAAAGTCCGAAGGTTTCATTTACCTACAGTAGTTTTTGGCTATTTTCAACCGACGACAAAAAGAGGAGGTTATCAATTCGACTCGTGTATATTTTTTTTTATGTATGATCATCGATTTCTCGAAGACGGCTGAACCGATTTGGAAAATTATTTTTTTGATTGAAAGGGTATACTTCGAAATTGGTCCCATTTTCATAAATGTCAGGATCTGATGATGGGATCCTGGAGAAATCGAGGGAACTCTTCAAATATTATAGGCACACCTATGACGTTTTGGGTATTTATTATAGTAACTTGTGCAGTTGCTCTCAAAAAGTACCATTTGAGGAAGTGGAACTGATGATGAAGACTACAGATGGCCACCGAAACTACTCAATAATAAGTATTGAGTGGATTGCCATTCGATTACTTGAATATGGATGTTAAGCACTTTATGCTCGTCACCATGCATATGGTGATGTAGAGCTGATGGTGAAGTACCAGGAGAACTCCTCAACAATTAACGGCCCAGCATTGGGAAAAGCAATATTTTGTAAAAGGTTATAAGTAGTTGACATTTAGGCTCTTGTAACTAGGTAAATTAAAAATAGACCAACTAAAAAGAGTGAAATAAAAACTTTTTACCAAAAAATTAAACCGACTCCCAAAAAACACTGCAAAGTGAATAATAACTTTAATTTCGGAAGTTGGTGCCAAAAACGAAAATACAAAACTTAAGACACCGACTACCGAAATTAAAGTTATTATTCACTTTGCAGTGTTTTTGGGAGTCGGTTTAATTTTTTGGTAAAAAGATTTTATTTTGTGTCAAATTTAAGTTTTATAACAAGTTATCGGTTAATTTTGAATTAATGTTATTGTGTGCATTAGGGCATGAATCTCGGAATCTCGGAATATCGCAATATCGGAATCTCGGAACGAAAGTTCCGATATTACAATTCCGATACTGAGTGACCCAATATCGAAATCGGACAAATTTTTATATCCCACAAAATTATGCTTGACGCTTTGTTGTTCTTGAAAATATATTACCAAGAAAAACGAGATTTTAACATATAAACATACCTAGTCCTTTATTTCTGTTGATTTCGCTTGCACATTTTAAATTATTTATAAGTAATTTAAACTACCGAACTCAGAATCAACAAAACTTTGTTATAAAATTAGTAATAAATATAGGATAATAAAGAGAAATATGATTTAAACAAATATTTACAATAATTGTTATTCCTACTTGTTGATTTTCCTAAATTCTAAGAAGCTTTGTTGATTCTGAGTTTGATAGTTTAATTAGTAATAAGTATAGGATAATTATGAGAAATATGTTTAACAAATATTCCGCAAAATTTCCAGTATAAGCCTAACGGCTTTTCTGTCTTCGGTCCTCAGCACTGAGACGTTAACCAAGAAAATTTTAACATAATTGCAGGTTAACTACGAGGTGCCGTATTCGATCGATGCATTTAATGCCTGGAAAATGGCTTGCGCAAATACAGCGTTGCCCGAGAACCCGTCCTCCCAGAGACAATGGGACGAGCCGCTCTGTAGTTTGGTACGGAATAACCTTTTAAATACGTCAACCAATACTGCTGAGCGCTCGCGCCTGTTGGCTGTGGGTGAATGAAAGTCGGGCCTTTGGCTACAAGCATCACCTTCACTTAATATTGATACTATGTTAAGTGATAACACGTTTCGGATCGCTACATGTCTACGTCTGGGTGCTCCCAGCGGTGCTCCACATCGCTGTCAATGCAGTGCGGCAGTCGACCGCCTCGGACATCATGGCCTTTCCTGGAGCAGAAGCTCTGGGCCCCAAGTCTGCTATTTTTGTAAATTCGTCATTTCATCACGATCCCATTGTCATTTTGCTAATAGTTCGTAATCTACTAAATTCATAATGGTTGGTCAGTAGTCTCGTATTAGAATGACATTGCCGTATTGCCGTTATTATAAAACCCGTTAGTTGTAATGATTTTCGAAAAACTACCCCTAAATTTGAACATTTATTCATGCCAGATTTTATTTCTATTTAATTTTACATATTATTTCGTTCAATGAAGTGTCAGTGGTTGACCATTGGAAAGCCATTATATTAGTAGATTACCAAACTTGTCAAAATCAACAATTTTGAAATCAATGATAGACTATTTTGACACTATTGTAATAGCAGACTTGAGGCCCTGGTCGGATAGCACGGCATGCCAGCATAAATGACATCATCCGTCGGGCTCTTGTCACCGCTGGAGTACCATCTGTTTTAGAACCCAATGGCTTGGCACAAGACGATGGGAAGAGACCAGACGGGATGACTATAATGCCTTGGAAGTTGGGTAGGCCTTTGGTGTGGGGTGCTACTTGTGTTGACACCCTTGCGCCATCCCATTTTCTCATTACGGCGGGCTGTGCTGGGGCGGCAGCTGCAGATGCAGAAAATCTCAAACGGCGCAAATACAACAACCTAATTGGGTGCTATATGTTTGAACCGTTTGGGGTTGAAACGTTAGGACCATGGGGTCCGAGTGCGCATCGACTCTTTCGTGACATCGGCAAACGATTAGTTGACTCCACAGGTGACCAGAGAGGGCCGGCTGGCCTTTTCTTTGGACAGAGAATCAGCATTGCCATTCAACGTGGCAATGCGGCCAGTGTTCTGGGCACTTTTCCCATTGATAGCGATGTTGACGAATTTTTCGAAATATAATTTATTTTTATTTTCGCCTGTATATACTTTATTAAACGATTGACGACATCGAAAAAAAATATATATTCCTAATAATAATTAAGTAAGTAAGTAAGTAAATGGTTTATTTCTCGCCACAATACAATGGTTTTGTACATTAACAATATATTACAAATAATATAAAAACACATTGTGGGAGACTGGTGCCTAAGCTAGGCTCATGGCCTGTATTTCAGGACACCAGGCCTCCTCCTTAATTATTTAAAATTTACAAATTTGTGCATAGAATAGTTTACAATAGATTATGGTCGAAAATTATATAACACAGAAAACGAAATCACAAATCAAAAAATAAAATAACAATAAAACTATATAAAAAATAATTAAAAAATAATAATAATGGACAAAGATGTGTGTGAGCGAGCGAGTGCGTTAGATTGTGTGTGTGTGTGCGTGGATTAGAGTGAATGTGCGTGTGTGTGTGTGTGTGTGTTTGAATGAGAGTCAGGCCTGTACTAGTACAGCAAACAGTTCCTCTGTATCGTCGTAACTTAACTCCTGTAGCCAGGTAGTTACTTTCATTTTGCACTTTGTCTTCTTGAGTTGATATATTGACAGGATTCTGTTTATTTTGTTATACAGATAAGGACCTAGGTAACAAAAGTAGCGTCTGGAATGCATGGTGGTAAGTTTCAGTTGGCTTCTACCTACAGGATTATAGCGCCTTTTGTCACAGGACAGAGATGGAGTATACTCAAGAAGACTGTGCTGCATCAGAATAGTCTGCTGGATGAATATCTGGCGCACAGTCAGAACTTTTGCCTTCTTGTAAAGAAGTGTGGTAGGATATCTGAAGGGCAGAAACAAGAACACCTTTAATATTGCTCTCTGAGCTCTCTCCAGTTGAAGCAGAGTGGTCTTGGGGGCACCACCCCAGGAGGTAATGCAGTAGTTTAGTAGGGACTGAGCGAGTGCATAGTATACGGCTCTCTTTAATTTATCATCCGCTACATCTCTCAGGGTCTTAAAGACGTATATCAGTTTGCGCATCCTACCACTAAGTGTAGATATGTGATCTTGGAAACGCAGGCTACTATCCACTATTACCCCAAGGTATTTTACCGAGTCAGCTTTCTGGAGATGCATGCAGGAGCAAGTGGTGTTGTGAGGCTTGGGACAGGAGTGAGCTATAAGGGAATGCTGTGTCGTCGAGTTTGGTGCTGTCCTATGTGTGATTGCAAAAGTGAGATAGTGTGTTTTTGTCGTATTTAAAGTGAGTATATTATTTTGCAACCAGTCCGATACAATATTAACCTTTTCGCTGCCAACGTACACAAAACGCAATGCCTCGCCGAGCGCCAAGCTATAAATGTATAACTAAATATACAGTAAACAGTAGTGATGGGGATATCGTCATATCGATGAATAAGATTTGTACGCGTAAAGTTAAGATTTAAAGTTGATTTTACGAATATAAATAAAAACTGATTAAATATTTCCAGATTTGTTTTATTTCACAGTATCCTTAATAAGAAAAAACAGTATAAATTATGAGTATCAAAGAAACTAATACATAACTCAATTAGAACTATAAAGAATGGGGTACATCTGTATTTGTTTCATGATCTCATTCTTTAACTTCATATCAAGTTATTGGCACTGAGGGCACGTTGAATTCGATTCTGATCAGGGATGGGGTCTATGGTCTTTCTTTCTTCTATTTTTGTTTATTCCTGTGTTTTTTTAATAACTTCAGTCAACGTTTTTTACCGTAGGTATCTAAGTGGCAGAATTTTTAATTGTTTTTAAAGTGTTTTTTGAAATGGAAAGTAAGTATATATTTAAATTCTATCACGCTTGTAGCCGTGTACTTATCAAAGCATTGTTTTTTTCAGTGTTGTTTCTGTTCTTTTCTTAACTCATGTATCGGTAGCGTTTACCCATCTGCGCGCGGGGGACCCCGCGCACATATTGCGTTTCTCTATTTACCCACGACGGAACGGAGCAGGTATATGCGTTTAGGGTGAGAGATGTTTGTGTGTGTGTGTTTGTGCAAAGTAATGTTCCCACCTATCTTCTAAACTAATGATCCGATTTTGATGCGGTTTTCAATAACAGGTTTGTGTTTGATGAGTTCATGTTCTTAGATAGATGTCATGGCTGTAACTCACTAGGGGGCGCCACAATAAACATTATTATTATCATCCAGTTAGACATACCTCAGAATTATCTTCTGGTTCAATGTTCTCCACAAAATACTCAGAGTCCACACCTTGCAAAATTTTAAGAAGTTCGTCCGAATCAAGTTCTTCACTCATTTTTCTATTTGTTATCAAGTGAAAGAAATAAAGATGCGTGCGCGCGAATCCGGTTTTGTGCTGCACTATGCCAAAGTGACCTTGACAGCCGCACGCCTATGACGTCACTGACCAACTTCTATAGTAGTTCGTGGCACTCGGTGGCGCACAAGGGCATAGACGACCAATTGTTTTGTAGAGATGGGAAAATAACTATCGACAAGAATTGGTAACAACTTTATAATTACGTATCGGCATCTACCTGAAGGTCGAAATTCATCTACTATCCTTTTTAATGAAGTAAATAACTAAGTTCATATTTTATTAACCTCAAATTGTTTTCGATTTTCGTAACTTTCTGTATTTATAAATATTTCAATGGTGAAATCAACCTTTCACGGCACATCACTGGCCAACTTGATATGAAGTGATTGGCGTTCTGAGGAAAGTAACAAAATTCGGAGTTTCTGTTTTTGCCGATTTTAGGACAAACTAGGGCTTATTTTGTGTAGAAAAATAACAAACAGGGTAGAAGACAGTGCTATCTTAAATAATAAAATGAAACAAAGCTTTTAATCACAGTAAATTTATTTTAATAAGATAGTTAAAATGAACAACTTCTATAGAAGTTGTGGCGCTGGTGGCACGAAAATCCCGAACTTCTATAGAAGTGCTTGGCGGTGAAAAGGTTAAAACCCGATTGTGCATGTTTAAAAACATCACTCCAAGTGCAGGCATTAAATAGAAGGACAGTGTCATCTGCGAAGGTAATTACTTTGCCTTTTGGAAGAGTGAGCAAATCCAGGTCGTTTATCTACATAAACGACCTGGATTTGCTCATTGATTGTGATTGGCCCTACAATGTTCCTCATCTACATGAGGAACATTGTAGGGCCAATCACGCTACCTTGCGGCACACCGTAGGTGACCAAACGCTCATTACTGATATGCTCATCCACCTTAACGCACTGGGTACGCTCACTCAGATAGTCCTCAAAAAGCTTGAGTTGATTCCCTCTAATCCGAAGGCGATCCATTTTCTCAATGAGAATGGGGACAGAAACCGTGTCAAAGGCTTTGGCAAGATCCAGGAAGATTCCAATAACCTTCTGACCTTTATCTAGGTTGGTGATAATATGGTTAGTAAGGTCATGAACAGCATCAGAGGTTAACCTGCCAGCTCTAAACCCGTACTGAGACGGAGAAATTATATTGTACTTGGTCAAATAGTCTACGAGTCTGTGGTTCATAATCCGTTCAAGTACCTTAGACAGGGTAGGCAACACAGCTATGGGTCTGTAGTTGCTAACACAGCTTCTGTCTCCATTTTTGAATATTGGGTGAATTGGGTGATTTTTTAAACGCCTTAGGGAATTGTCCAGTGTCGAGTGAGAGGTTGCAAACATAAGTTAGAGGTGGGACAATCAAAGCTATATGTTTCTTTAAAAGATTACTAGATATCCGGTCCCATCCCGCGGCACACTCACTGCGAAGGGAGATAATTATGTTTGCAACCTCTACTTCATCCGTGGGTAAAAATGCCATAGATTTTGAATTATTATCGTGTATAACAGACACTGGCGGTCTGGGCGTGCTGGTGTTATTGATTTTTTCAGCAAGGTTTTTACCAATGTCTGCAAAGAAGTTATTTATTTGGTTAACAGAGCTCCAAATTGTAGATTGTGCTTGCAAATTTTAAATTATAAGATGTTTTGTTGATAATGAATCAGGTAGTTGAATTAGTAATAAATACTTATTACTAATTAAAAAATAATGAAAAATATGTGATTTAATACAGTGGACATACTTAAAAAACAACCAATTTTTTAACCAAATTAAAGAATAGGCACAGTTTAAAAATGTTTTTTTATTGTACGCAATGCAACCTTGAATTTGTGCAATTTATAAATAAAATTTGCAATTTCTAACGAAATATTGAAATTCCGGTATTAATATCGGAATTCCGATATTGAGATCTAATATCGGAAATCAGTATCGGAATTGAAAACTTTCCGATATTACATGCCCTAGTGTGCATCATGCAGCGGCGCCATTTAACGAGAGAAGAAATGTTAAGGGCAGTAGGCATGCTCCAAGCTGGGGCTACTCAACGGAGTATTGCTGAGGAGATTGGAACAAGACAAAACGTGATATCCAGGTTAAAGTCACGTTATCGTACTACTGGTGAAGTGAAAGACACTCAGGCGGGAAGCGCATAACCACTCAACGACAAGACCGATTTTTGCAAGTTGCAGCGAGAAGACAACCAAATTTTACGGACATGCAGTTGGTTTAGAGGCTCCAGTCAGAGCACCAGTTGCTTGTGAGTGACCAAACTGTGAGGAGAAGGCTGCATGAAGTTAATCTTCATGCTCGTAGACCGCTTCATTCTCCAGCACTACGCCGAGGAAATCGTGGACGACGACTAGAGTGGGCTCGTGAACATTTTCTCTGGGAAGATAACCAGTGGTCTGTAGTGCTGTTTACCGATGAGTCCTGGTTCGGTTTCCATCCCAATACACGTATAGTACGTGTTTGGTGAGTTCCTGGTCGTGAGAGCTGACTACAACATCCTCAGGAAGTCCATTCATACCACGGCAGGACAATTATGGTTTGGGCGGGAATTCGTGTTGGTGGAAGAACAGACCTCGTTTGGATCAGAAACACCATGACGGCTGAAAAATACAGTAACGAGGTGCTAGTACCAATAATCTGCCCCCGTCGACTACAAATGGGCCAAGAATTCATGCTCATGCACGATAACCGCCCGCACACAGCGAGAGTGGTGACGAGCTGGTTGCAAGAGCACGACGTATCGGTCTTAAGCTGGCTCGCTCAATCGCCAGACCTAAACCCCATAGAACACGCGTGGGACATGCTATAAAGAAGGGCTTTGAGGAATATCCCTGCAAACATTGCAACGGAAGAGCAACTTTTTGTGCATCTTAGCCGGATCTGGGACAATATACCGCAGCAAGACTTGGATAACTTAATCCAAAGCATGAAATACCATTGCAGGACCGTTATTAACGTCATGGGTGGTTTTACTGACTTCTGATTTTTCACATAACTGTTAAAAACAGATTAATTTTTCCTTATTTATCACTTTTTCTTGACAAACACATTCATTGTTATTTTTACCATTATTTCACGTTTTTCCTTTATTTGAACAAAAATATGTTTACGCAAGAAAAAATAGTTTTCTTTTATTCTGGAGTGTAGTCTAATAAAAATGTACGCATGTTGTATGTTATTTTTAATAAATTTTGAGTAAATTGAGTAAATCCAAAATATCCCTAGACAGTATTGATGGGCATGCGGACAGCGAGTAAAGGGCAACTCGCTGTCCGACCATGGACCATGCCCGGGTCGACGGCGCGTCGTGTTCCACGCGCGCCTCAAAGAGCGTCAGCAACATGACGAGGCCCCCTCTGCAGAGGGCCGAAGCCTGCCGGGGTCGTGGGACTTATCCCATTACCGTGACCCCGGTACGTAAAGGGTTATTGAAGGAACACCGTGGATTTTAGTCAGTAAAAGTCTGACAGTCCCTCCCACCCTGCCCGGGGTGGGAGGACTTATTTGATAATTTTACCTCGTTAAAAAAAAAAAAAGACAGTATTGATGTGTGTATATATATTATTGTTGCGAGCTGGGGTTCGGGATAGAAATAATGTACACTTATTAAACCAAAATTAACACTTTACTTAAAAAACACCAAATAAAAATTAACACAGTTATTCACAGTACAATACTTGTCACTCAACACTTAAATCGCACTGAAATTCACTTGTAAAGCTTCGATTATATTGCCTCGTACCTTGAAATAAGACTGCCGTCTGCTTTGCTCTGCGATCTATTTATACCCCGGTCTACGAGTTCTAGAACATTCTTGTAAAATCGACTCACTGCCTATATTGCCAAGAATATTCCAGAAGCTACTCGAGATACTCAGTACTGCTACTCGCTGCTAGATGGCGTTAGTGTCTCGAACGTATTAGAAATCAGTCGAACTTTCTCGATATACTCAATACTGCTACTCGCCGCTAGATGGCGTTAGTGTCTCGAATGTATTAGATTTCTGTCGAAGTTTCTTGACGTACTTCGCTAAGCGACTGGCGTAACATTATTATATTAACACGTGAAGAAGCAAAAACTTTGTACCCCTTTATACTAAAATTAAGCAGACGGAGGAGTATTAAAATTGGCAGAGTTATAAATGTTTAAGTATATGGAGAGGCCGTACAGAAAGCAATATTTTTTTTTTTTATTAATAGCAAATAATTTTAATGATGGTCGAATTTCGACCAATGGGCGACCACTATACGACTTTCAATTCAATTCAGTAAACTGACAGTCTCAGTGTTGTAAGACAATGACGACTAAGAAATTGGATGTAACTAAATAAATCGATGTGGGAATAAAATCGAATTACGATTTTAACAAATTGTTTGAAATTAACAAATAGTTATATTTGTTTATGAAGTGGCATGAAAATTAATACTAAATAGATCTTGATTATATTTTTTTATTATTTGCAACATGCCCCTGTACTTGTACCTGTAACCATTCCAGTTCAATGGTATTTACGTTGCATTGGTAAGAGGGCAGTCACTTTCATATCAATCCTGAATAATTTATTAAAATATTCATCACGTGAGGTCCGGTAAAGACCAGGCCCAGGTTAACGGCGCGTCGTGATTCACGCGCTCCCCAAAGAGCAATAAGCAACATTGACGGAGCCCGATAAGGGCACTGACTGCCGGGGTCGCAGGAGTGTTTTAACGAGATACCGCGGTCCTGGAACGCTGGCAGTTGAAGGAACAGGGTGGGTTTTAGTGAGTATGACACTTGCTTCTGCTCCACCAAGAACGGGAGTAGTCATTTAACGATTTTCCCACCGGGGAAAAAAAAGTCTGCCGGAGTATATCAAACCTTTTTTAACCGACTTCAAAAAAAAGGAGGAGGTTCTCAATTCGTCTTGAATGTTTTTTATGTATGTTACCTCATTACTCGCAGATGGCTGAACCGATTTCGAAAATTCTTTTTTGTTTGAAAGGGTATACTTTCTAGTTGGTCCCATTGTCGTCATATTTGGATCTGATGATGGAATCATGGAGAAATTAAGGGAACTCTTCAAATATTATAGGCACACCTATAGCGTTTTGGGTATTTCTTATTGTACCTTATGCAGTTGCTCTCGAAAAGCACCATTTGACGAAGTGGAGCTGATGATGAAGACCCCAGATGGCCACCGAAACTACTCAATAGTAAGTATTTCGTGGATTGCGATTAGATTACTTGAATATAGATGTTAAGCACTTTATGCTCATCACAATGCATATGATGAAGTAGAGCTGATGGTGATGGACCAGGAGAACTCCTCAAAAATTAACGGCTCTGCATCGGGAAAAGCAATATTTTGTAAATAGTTATAAGTAGTTGACATTTTGGCTTTTGTAACTAGATAAATTACAAACCGACCCACTAAAAAGCGTGAAAAAAAAATTTTAGCAAAAAATAGAACCGACTTCTATATAAAAACACTACAAAGGCAAAAATAACTTTAAGTTAGGAAGGCGGTGTCAAAAAAAAAGAAAATACAAAACAAATGACACCGACTACCGAAATTAAAGTTATTTTTGCCTTTGTAGTGTTTTTATATAGAAGTCAGTTCTATTTTTTGCTAAAAAATTTTTTTCTTGACTAGGTACTCACATACCCTTCTTCTGCACTGTAGTCGATGATGATGGCCTTAAATTTGATGCGTCAGCCCGGCCATACATACATGGTACTCACACATATTACGTAATTGACATTATTAAAACTTATTTCCACCAACTGCTTTTTGTGTCTAGATTTTTACCTCTGAATTATTCCTAAGTGTTTCGCCTAATTGATATCTGTTTGCTGCTGGAATTTAAAGCCACGCTCTGTGTTCTGCAGAATCTTAATTACCTACATCGAGAGAATAAAGCAGAATTTTAAACAGAAAGTAAGAACATAGCAACTTGTAGAAAAAATAATTTATTTAGGGATTAACATTGTCGTTGGGATTGGTCGGTCTTACTTCATATATATGCCGTTACTATTGCGTGTTCCCTTTCTATCGTGTGTGTTTAATTTTAATTAAATGATTCAGTGCCTAGACACAGTACCTACGTTGTGGGTAAGCATTCATACAGTATTTAGACTAGGCACAAATGTTCCAAATCTGTTACATGCATACTTGTTTACACAGATTCTAAGTGTGCTTCGAGCACAGAATATACAGTACCGAGATAAACCTTAAGGAGCGTGTAAAATTAATAGGTGTCTGCTTATTTGGTAGGGTTGGTTGCCACACAGTAGGTAAAATTAGGTTAACAGAACGTCTATTAGCTTTTTATTAGGTAAGTATAATAATGTAGGGTGAGTGGGGGAAGATCGAATGGTTTTTTGATGAGATGAGCAGTGTTGTATTTGAAGTCTTGTAGAACAGTACACATTAACTTATGCAAAAAAAATATTTGTAGCTAGTAAGGAATAAAGAGTATATTTTTCAATCATATTTATAACATCCTGTTAAAACGGTTCCGAGGCAGAAAAAATAATTAAATAATATGTTTTAATGACTACAATGAGACAGGGGGAAGATGAAAGGGTGATGGGGAAAGACCGAAATAGATTCTAAAATCGTTAAAATGAATATCAGACGTTCTTGAAGGTCACTAGTCTATAGTTCATTGTACCTTGATTAATCAGTACTGTACGTGGTCTCAAAATACCTTTAGTTAATAAAGATAAAATGTTTTTTCTTTTTCTATAATTCAATCTTACCCCACTGGGGGAAGAGTGTAGTAGAGGTTCTCAAACTTTCCACTTTAATTGCCAAAGGTTATATTGTAAATAAAACATCACTATCTACCAATATTTTTTTTACTTTTCTCATCCAGGTACACAGAACATCATAGTCAACAAAATTGTAACAACAAAGATAAACAATAGGTATACACACTCGTATATTCAAAGACACACAAAGTTAAAATATTCCAAAATTAAATGATTGTCAAAGTAACATTCTAAAAAAGGGCTTCATGCCCATAACAAAAACAAAGAAATACTCTCTCCGAATTAAAAAAAAACAGTAACAAATCACTTTGGCATATCCTAAATATGTCAAATTAATATGTTATTGCTCAAATCAATTTTCTTCGATTCTACTTGAATCTGTATTATACCATTCTTTATTCATTCAATCTTAACTTAAAAATTACGCCACCGCTTTACACTACAACGTAGAAAAAGGCATTTTAGTGAAACGATCAACGACTATAGAGAGATCAAATTATTGTGCATAATTGAGTTATGTCACTATGTACGTAAATAGTACAAAAATTAAGAAACAAAGAGTTACTCTAAACAATTGTTAAAAGTAAACTTAAACGTTGTTCAAATCACTACGATGAAAACTCGATCAAAATTTCTGAGGGCTGAAACAAAACAACAATTTTATTTAGTAAAAATTTTAAAGTAAAAATTAAAAATTATGTTATTTTGTAAAGTTACATATATTAACAAGTGCAGTTTGAGAACCACTGCCTATTTGTATGACTTTTGGAAATGGGGTAAGATCGAAACTTTTATATGTTCTTCTTGCCCCATCAAATATTGATGGGTAAAGACTATAGTTGCAAAACTACTGAATAATTCCGAATAATTCCGGAATACTTCGGGGAAAGTTTCTTTAAATGGGAATTATTCAAAATGATAAATTCATTTTGAATCATTCTGATTTAAAGAAACTTTTAATTATTTATTAAGATTTCAACTTTTTTTGCTGAAAAATCGTATTTTGCATCGATCGTCGATCTCTGTGCGCCGGCCGCTGCCGCCGCGCTGGCACCGCGACGCGCGCACCCGACTGCCACCGGCCACGAGTCGTGCGTGCAGGCGATGGCGGTGCGGGGTGCGGTGAGAGGGAGGGGATGCTGCTCCCCGGAGAAGTTTTCACCCGCGCGAGAAAGATTCGTACCCCGCAATCGAATGTTTCCGAATATTTCGCCCGAATAATTCAATGGGAATAAATGTGTTTGCTTGTTGTGTGGTGGGTGAGTTAATTATTGTTCACTGCGAGAGTACGTATGTACGCTACGAGAGTAAAATATAAATGTTTATTTTATTATAAATGGGATTGATTAAGTATATGTTGATATTTTTATAGGTAGATTTATTAGCCTGCGATTAACAGGATTTTTATTCTTTTGTTTTTAGGTAGGTACCTACTATCGGCTAAAGATACGCATACTCACTTAAGAAAATATTTCTGCGGAAGCGCAGCTAGTGACAAACTACATCCCTTCCTGTTTTCGCCCAATTTGAAATAATATGCATTTTGTGAGTACAGGGCGTGTAACATTATATTAATACTTACTATTACGAACACTACTAAAATACGCTTCGTGCATCCTATTGGTCAAAATACATGCATTAAGCGATCGAGTTGTAAGTCGTGCTATGCGATTATAGCCTTAAATGTCAGTTGTGAAATAAAAAAACCAGGCCAAGCATATTTGATTTGCTATTTGAAAAAGGGTTACCTATGTTTTTGGTTAGTTTGTATGTAGCTCTGTACGCATCGCGAGTATTCGCGAGTCGCATAGGTAGGTATTAATCATTACCTACCTACTTAACGCGTATAATAGCCCAGTCAATAAAGGCAAACCTTGCAAGCAAACACGTTTTGATGCGGTTTTCAGAAAAGTATTTGTTCTTACCTACTTAGGAGTAGGTTTTGGTATATTAACAGACTTTAAAGGTCGATTTTCCTGTTTTTTTTTGACAGTTGAAATATTCCCAAAGTTTCGGAATATTTCAGAATACTTCCGAAGTATTCGACGGGAATGATTCGGAATGTTTCCCGCCAGCATCTATAGTAAAGACGGAAAATTGTAATAAATCCAATACTATGATAAATAGCCATATTTAGGTGTAATAACACAGTAAAGAATTAAAAATAATAAGTAGGTATTCCAATAAAACACTCGTACCTACCTCGTAAGTAAAGTTATAAGACACGGGGTAAGATTAAAACACTCGATTAACTTGCGTAAAAGTCACTGCGCAGATATTTGCATTTTTCACACAACTAGTCACTTAAAGCGGCAAACGCTGACTGGGGTGTGTGACGTAACAAAATGGCGGTCTTAACAATGTTGCCATCGATGCAAAAACTGCACTAAATCTGTCATTATGGACGATTTTCATGTTACCCCGTTTTTCAACTTCCCCTACTCACCCTACAATATAAGTATAATTTTTTTTTAATTTTTATTCTACTTTTACTATTTTTTTTATGATTTTAACTGTATAATAATGTTTATTTAAATTGTAAATTCTACATAAAGAAAAGCAAATACTACTTATCCATGTTTATTACGATGGGCCTTCATTAAAATCAACGCAATGGGCAAAAAAATACATTTCTCATAAATCATAAATGGTTCAGATCTATTAACACACAATTTTACTATCTCGTCGAAGTTTTCTGTACGAATAGCATAAAATGAAACTTTTTATGGTAAATCAAAATTTAAATTAATAATTTATTTGTACTGCTCATTCAAGGGCAGTCAAATCCTTGGGTAGCAATATTAGAAATGTGATATTTAAAATATTTTTGAGAGAGGAGAGGAGAGCTAGAGGCCCTCAAAAGGCGCAAATACTTAACCTTTCTAGTAATTATAGTTTTGGGCCGTTTTGGGATCGAAACGCTTTGGTCATGGGGCCCAAGTGCGCGTCTTCTTTTTCAACCGACGACCAAAAGAGGAGGTTATCAATTCGACGCGTATATTTTTTTTTTTTTTTTTTTTTTTTATGTATGATCATCGAGTACTCGGAGACGGCTGAGCCGATTTGGAAAATTCTTTTTTTGTTCGAATGGGTATACTTCGAAATTGGTACCATTATATATATCATAGAAATCGAGGGAACTCTTCAAATATTATAGGCACACCTATGGCGTTTTGGGTATTTCTTAAAGTAACTTGTGCAGTTGCTCTCAAAAAGTACCATTTGGGGAAGTGGAACTGATGATGAAGACCACAGATGGCCGCCGAAACTACTCAATAATAAGTATTAAGTGGATTGCGATTCGATTACTTGAATATGGATGTTAAGCACTTTATGCTCGTCACAATGCATATGGTGATGTAGAGCTGATGGTGAAGTACCAGGAGAACTCCTCAACAATTAACGGCCCAGCATTGGGAAAAGCAATATTTTGTAAAAGGTTATAAGTAGTTGACATTTAGGCTCTTGTAACTAGGTAAATTAAAAATCATCCAACTAAAAAGAGTGAAAAAAAAACTTTTTAACAAAAAATTAAACCGACTCCCAAAAAACACTGCAAAGTGAAAAATAACTTTAATTTCGGAAGTCGGTGCCAAAAACGAAAAAACAAAACTAAAGACACCGACTACCGAAATTAAAGTTATTTTTCACTTTGCAGTGTTTTTTGGGAGTCGGTTTAATTTTTTGTTAAAAAGTTTTTTAAGATATTCTCGCCGGCTGATCGATTCCTTGCGCGATTAGAGGGCTGGCTCGTTATTTGCCCAAAGAATAAGCGTTGCCATACGACGTGGTAATGCTGCCAGTTTTATGACCACGATTCGGAGGAGTACTTCAACGCCTATGTATCTTTTTTATGTACATAGTTAGGTTTAGCAGTGTATTAGTTATATCAATATCAAGTCCTTAAAATTACAACTTAGAAAATATATTTTTGGTCAATAAAACAATTTGGGGGCTCGGAACTTTTACCACTCAATCCTTAAATGGGTGGAATGAAAGTTTTTATGGGACTTTCGCTAAATTACAAACCAGAGATCAGAAAAATTAGTACGCAACACACCACAAACAGGCGTTTCGGCGCTCTCTAAATCGATGGGAATTTTAAACATGGCATGTGCTGTCTTGCCACCCGGAAGCAGAGTGGCAGCGATTCCCGACGACGCTACAGAAATAGCAATTTTGCCTTGCCTCCTGACCTCTGCAAGTATGCCAGTGGTAACAAATGTTTTTCCTGTTCCACCAGGAGCATCTAAGAAAAACATTTTACCCTGGTTTTGCCCAACGCTTTGAAGGACGGTGTCATAAATTTGTTTTTGCTCTGAAGTCAACAAAGCGGCATGGTCATTTTGTATGGTGGTCATTTCGCCCGGATCGTAATTTGTCTCAGCGTTATACTCCCGATTTCCACGGTCTTGATGCGGTTATAATTGGGGAGCTGGTAACTCATATTCGATCAGTGGATTGCCGCTGATAGAAATTACCACATCTTGAAGTAAACTGAGACGGTGTTCAGCACGCGTTCATCAGTTACTTCGACTTCGTCTCCAGTAGCACGCCTCAAAGCTCGTACGTACGAAAGCTTTGAGTACGAAAGCTGGTTTTGAAGGATCTGCAAATCATGTAACCATAACTAATGGAGAAAAATCACTGACGGTGTAAATATAACGGAAACAATCCTGTGTAATTCGCATCAAGGGTGAGGCGGTTTGATTAATTATTGGAGCTTTTTCTGACTTGACCATAGCTTTGCGGATTACGGTCGGAGGCGCCGCCGCGACGTGTGACGCGAGCGTGGCGCTAAGTGGACCAAAGTCCGAATCTAACAATGGGATTATGTCGACACATGAAGCTTGAAGCCAGTAAAATGTATTTTGGAATCTATTTTTCAGCAGAAGGTCACGGTATACCATTTGTTTTGCTTTGCTATTTGCTTAGAAGTAAACTTATGTAGTTTCTAGGGTATCTCTCTAAATTTTGCAGAATATTGTACCGATTCATCTTGAGTTTTTACTAAAGTCTGTTAAGGCCAGCCGCATTGTATGGACACTTTTTGTTACCCGTTCTGTTATAGCAGATTTCCCCGCGGATTCTCATTATGACTTTTTCCTGTGAAATATTTTATATTGGTAGACGATAGGAAAAAAATTCATGGAAATGTGCCATTTGCATGGAAAAATGTGGTTTTACATATTACACTGTTAAGATGGCCATGAGTTTTTACAAAAAAGAGCCTTTTTAGCTCATTCAAGATCTTTTTTGCAAAAATATATTCCTAGGCGAGTTATGGTTGTCTACTAAACTCTTCAAGTAGAGTTACCATCATTGAATGCACCTGTAGATTCTTGTTCACCTGCATAGCCATAATTTTCATGGGTCCGAATGCTTCGAAAATCAATTTCAGTTACTGCCCGCGTATGACAGTAAAGGGCTACAGCCACAGAAATCTTAATAATAAGGCAATAGAAGTCGCAAAGACGCGTGACCTTGTCGCCGCGCATGTGACACGTAGGCCACAAGTGCGCGTGGAGCGTCTGTTGCGGTTACTTGTGTTGTTTGGGACGCGGAGAGGTAAACATGGTGTTTTGCAGCATATCCAACTGCGGAAACTCTTCCAAAATTTGTAACTTTACAAATAAAGGGATAACATTTCATATGTAAGTACTTAATTTTTGAAATAATGTCGTTTTTGAAAATATAATCATATCAAATATTTTCGCCACCATTACTACGATTATCACAGAAAACTTTTTTTTTCTCAATTCAATTACCATTAATACTTAAGCTTGTTCATGCCTACTATTACAACTACTAAAAACAGCAATGAAATAATATAGTCATGCGCAATAAACAATATCGTCGTTTACGTACATTCCAGGAACACGCCGCACGAGTTGGCCGCGAATAGAATAGTGACGTGCCACTACTATTTTGTATCGGTAATTTATTACCTTTAGCTTAATAGTTAATACGAAGTTTTACCGAAATTCGAATGAAATATAATTTTTCGTTAAATATTTCAATACGTATTTTCATTAAGCATGTTTTCTCCTGTTTAAATAGTTTATAAAAAGTCGTTTTTGAACGATTATATATCTGTTAATTCGTACTTCTTAACTATTTTTTCATTCCGAAAATTAATAAGAGATAGGCTTATTATTGTTATGTACGTAGGTAAGTTAAACAACAGTCAGCGTTGGGTATCCTTGTATCATTGAAGTGTTCAGTATTTATCTTTTTTATGACAAAATAATTAAGGATACATATTATTATGTATTTTGTAAGTATAATGGATTAAGTTGGATCGGATCGATACGTTTTTATATTATTTATGCATCTGTTTTACTTTATCCAATGCTATTATTACAGGTTTCCGAAAGATCCGGATATCATCAATCCATCCTAAGATTGTCTAGAATATATCGCTATAAGCGATAAGACCGCCATCGTAACCCTAGAATTTACGTAAAACAGTTGTGTAACAATTTATTTTGATGAACAATAAAGTATATTCTTCATTGTTCGGTATTAAGTTGTGCCATTATTGCTCTATTTGATTTGGTCTTTTTTTCCATAAGGTGAAGTATTGAAGAGCCTTTAAGATTTGTATAACTAAATAATAAAAAAATATACTTACACTTAACGTTTTATTGTATTCTCTTTTCTCCTAAATAAATCGTCTAAAAGCGCGTCGAGGAATGAAAAACTTTCAATAAATTGGTTATCTATTGTTACGAGACTCCTTGGCTATTAACGCTCAACAGAAAATTATCGATAATAATATGAGTTTGCACTGCACTATTCCTAAGTGAGAGTGAGCGCGCGATATCTTTCTCTGCTTTTCGCACACGTTACGCCACCTGAGATTATGCGTTTTTAGAAAATATTGCGTAATGTCATCGCTTAAAGTTTAATTTTGTTGTAATAATGCAAAATGCATGTGTAGGCGAAAGTGTGTATCTCGTCCCCGTAGAGCGAAAAGTCATCAAGTCGAAAAATCGTGTTTTGAGATAATGAATTTTAAAGTTTTTAAAAATAAGATTCCTTATAACTTTGGCTAGCCATTACATATCTTTATGTTTTTAGTTGTTGTTTGAAGGAAAAAAAATAAAGTTTATATTATTAGAGCTATAATGCATAAAAATCTTTGTATAATTAAGCAAAAACTAAAAACATCAAACTAGTTAATTATTGTTTAGACAATCTCTGACTTAGTTTTGACTTAGTTAATTGTCAACCGCAGTTAGTGATTTTTCACTTAGTTTCAAATTATTATGAAGAAAAATAACCCGAGTTAAGTAAAATGGAACTAACTGTTACATATACCAAATGTGGTTTTTAAATATTACCTATCTAAAGTTTGGAAGCTTGTGTGGCAAGTTTTGTTTTAAATATGACATGAATAATGTAATCAAACTATTGTAATAAATTTACTTAGTGTTTATTAAAGGAAATAATGCGAAAAAATCAACAGAACACTAACAGTTTTTAACAAAAACAAAAAAGTACAACAATCTCATGCGCACAAACAGAAAAAATATAAAAAAAATATATATTAAAAGAAGGAAATTAGAATTTAGTCCATTAATTCTTCTTCTCCCGCCTCTAGCTGGCTACGTATGACTCCAGTATTCGATCAATTACATCTTTATTTATTGGTAAAGATTGATACCACAAGTGGAGCTCTTTTTTTTTCTTTTTTTTTTATTACGGATGAGCCCGCTCTTGACCTCGATCTCGCCTGATGGTAAGCGATAGATGAGGTCTACGATGTGACGAGCGAGCCCAGAATATGCCTATTTACTCTTGCTTTAAAGGCTGAAAGGTCATAAGTGGCAGGGAACACAGAAGCCGGCAGAGAATTCCACAACATGGCTGTGCGCCCAATAAATGTGGAGGAGAAGCGCTTGGTTCGACAGGACGGAATATCAACCAAGTGTGGATGGTACCCAGCCGTGCATCTGGTAGACCGGTAGTGAAATAAAGATGGAAGAATCAGATCATGGAGCTCCTGCGCACACTCCCCGGAGTACAATCTGTAGAAAACCGACAGGCAAGCAACGGTTCACCGATGAGCCAGACTATGCAGCTTGCCCGATAGCACCTCGTCGCCTATAAGCCTTTTAGCCCTGCGCTCGATCGAGTCCAGTACAGTAAGTTGGTATTTTGCAGAGCCATCCCACAAGTGGCTGCAATACTCCACGGAGGAATGGACCTGTGCTTTATATAGATTCAGAAGCTGACCAGGCGTGAAGTACCACCTCACCTTGTGTAGTATTCCCAGCTTTTTTGCTGCAGCTCTTGTGGGATTATCCCTTTTGCACATAAACTCATAAGATCCTTCTTTTTTGCCTCTGAAATGGGCAGAGGTGAGGGATAACCTAGTGGAATTTTATAATTTTTCAACTCTTGGATCTGTTCTTCTGTACCTCTTCCATTTGCATCATGCTTTTTCCTCTTTCTAGTAGTAAATGAAGTTTTAGTTGGGCATTCTAATATGTTGAATTCTAGATATTAGCACGATGGTTCCTCAATGTGCTAATATTAAAACTTACCAGGGTATTTTCTCTCAAAACGTAGACACTTAATTTTCAAACATTTAATTTTATTGCCTTCTGTACCCCACGATCCCAAGGTCTCCACCCCAAACGGCTCGAAAATATAAACTCCAACAAGATTATTATATTTCCGCCACTTGAGGTTCTCAGCGGCTGCAGCAGCAGGGATGTTTTTCTTCCACTTGATAGGATCGTTTTTTTTTTTCCTACGCGTAGGTTCGACGGTATTGGTTGAAGTGACAGCGTTTGGAAATGGCTGTTTAGTAGAATCTTGACTGTCTACAGTGACATTACCAGTTGAATTTGTGTTAAAAGATGGAGAAGTTGTTTTTGAGGTACTGAATGTTGTTGATTCCTTGATTGAATATTTCCATTGTTGATGTGACTATTTTGAGAACATTTCCTTAAATAGCCCCTTACTATATGATGTACTTGCTTCACTATCGATGTCACTAGAAGATATTGCAACATACACTCGTCTTTTATTTTTGCGACGTCTATCCTCTTCACTGTCTGGGAACCATGAAATACTTGAATCTGAGAATACTTGACGAGGAGAAGAACTTAACTCTTCAATACCGCTTATATCCGAGCGTGGACTTTCACGGGACTTTTGGGCTTCAATGCTGTTTTGATGTATTTCACATGAAATATTTTCTTCGTTGTAGCAAATTCTCAATGGAAATAACATAATTAGTGGTGTCATCTAACATTGGAGCAGAATATGGTGGATTTAGTAGAGGATCTCTTTTCAAAGTTAATGTTGACGCGGATGGAGGAGCAGATTCAACACAACTATCTATCAATAAATTATTGTTTTGTAACCGATCCAATTTCCTCTCGTCGAGCAGTTCTGTTTCCTGAAATAATAATGAGAATGTTAAGCTTTTGAATACTAGGTAGCCACTAAAAAGGATGCAATCTAGCTCGAGCTGTTAGGTATACGAGCAATATAACATAACATTATTCACACGTCCCACACCACCACCACACCACTACATGCAGCATTTTGTATAATTTGGAAAAATATGAATGGTAAAAGGAGCAGTGAGAAAATGACAGGACATAGAACTAGTGGATTAGTCAGAATTAAACTATATTAAATACCTAAGTCATTGCTATCGCAAGGTATTTTTGATTAATTCTCAGATTGAATGATTCAGTCATTGGATGATAACCCATCCACAAAAAAAAGTTGGAAAGTACTTAGGTACTAAAAAGCTTTAGCTTTCAAACGTAATACATAAAGTAATACAATTAATTATAGGATCATTACGTAATATGATGTTCCAAGAAAATCAACTCTGTCGATCGTAATTATTTTTCACCAGCAAATACCCCAAAGTATCTTAATAAATACAATAGGAACCAAGTGCCACAATTACCTCTATTACAAGGTACGATACCAATGAGTGTATTATCCATATACTTTTTAAGTCAAGCATTATTAAAAAAAAACACACATACAACGAGGTTAATAATCGAAGCGTTAAATGTACAGGTAAGCATCACCCAAATAATACGTATCTTAATGTATAATTACTTTCCCTATAGATCCTGTGAAGTCATCAACTGAGGAGATTCCTTTAAAATAACATTTCTTACTATTTATGTATATTCCTAAATAACGGACATTAACAAAAGTAAAAAAAAAAACTGTTTAAAATACAATACCTTAACATATAAAGTATATCTATACAAATAAATTAAAATAATAAAGTTATCATACTTACCGCTAAATTAGTTTTTTCGTTTTGATTCAACAAATCAAGAATAAACTTAGCACGGCTCATTTTTACGCAGAACGTACGTAATGATTACGTTAATTTTAACATAAGCGGATCGCATGTATATCAGTCGACATCGACCTCGCGAATGAATGTCGCATCGCGACGCGTTTTTAAGTCGTCATAATAATAGCGACAAAATCACTAACTCGAGGCCCTCGCGAGCGAAATGTACCTTAATTGTAAAGTCGTGTGTCGAAGTTGTATAAATAATAATTAAAAGACTTTAATTAATATTCACTATAGATCTCATGTTTCCCTTTTAAAAGAAAAAATATGTTTAAAATGGGTTGATGAGTTTTCGCTTTTGCAGTGCAGTACAAATAATTTAAAAATCAAGAGTGAGTATTCACTACGTCGAGTTAGTTAACTTTCGTTTTCGTGCGTTTTAGCAAACTATTGATTTTAAATATTCACTAAATCATTGTAGTGATTTTTAAATTACCTATAAGTATATGTATGCATTCATAATTTAATAGGAAAGTAATCAAGTCGACTTAATTTCGAGTTATGCAAATTTTTGGTAAATGTATAAATAACTAATTAAGTTAGTTATTTCTCCTATTACGATGTTGCATCCAAAGAGTAGGCTTATTTACTATTCACATTTCGTAAAATAAAAACGAAGGCAGCTACAAAAATACCGGTTAGACCGATATATAGAGAAAAAAATTATGATATTAATGATAGTGATAACTCATTTTGGTCATTTTTGTACTTAGTTAATTTTCGCTCTACGGGGACGATCTATTGTTTGTTTATGTGGTGGTAGCTGCGAACCGGCTACACGCGTCCCAGTATTAAATGACAGTAGATAGCATTTCTATTGCCTTATTATTAAGATTTCTGTGGGTACAGCTAAGGGGTGGAATTCCCTGCCAGATTCTGAGTTTTCATTATTGATTCATTATTGTATTACATCAAATTAAAAGTATTATAAATTATTAGCGCCAATGCTATTTTATTCTTAAACACTTAAAGAAACCGTTAACTAAATAAACCTAAAATATGGCGTCGAAACACATATACGTATAATATAGTAAATATACGTTTATTGATAATATGCTCAAAAGACTAGCGGCATTGTTACGTTACATAGTAATGCTGGGCTGTTTTTACCTCTGTCCAAGGTAAAAAATAGCCCCTAGGCCAGACGAAGTGTCAACTGGAAAGATCTTTAAATAACTTATGAGTACTCTGACCTAACGACCCGAGAGCTTTAAACCCAAAGGGCTCGAAAATATGACTAACTAACAAGGTTATTTAGCCACTAGAGGTACTCTGTAGCTGCGGTGGTAGTGCTAGCGCAGCACAATAAGCTAGGAGACGGGATAGTGCAAGTATCGACACAAGTATGTCCCACACTAAAGGCCTCCTTATCTTCTATGGAAACATGTCTCTAACATGCAGTCTGGTTTTTGCCAGCAATTGGTTCTAATACAGCTGGAACACCGACGGTGTCAACACGTTAATATTCGCGTGCCGTGCTATGCGACTCGTGGTACGGATGCTGACAGGTCGTGGTGACAGAGGATGTTGACAACAACCCCACAGTGGCACCTATGACTAGAACAACAGGGAGCGCCTAGACGATGGAAGCAGCAAAGCGGAAAGTATTATCATTGAACAACAATTATTTAAACCCCCACCACCAATCTTTCCTTTATTTAGCTTAAGTCTACTGCGATCTGCTTATATAGGTAAACATATACAAAATATCTTTCCACGTTATTAAAAATGATAAAATTTTTCACTAACCTAAAATATGTAAAAAGAAGCGTTGAGAAAAGAAAGGTTTTCAAATGTTTATAAAAACTTTATTATAGCTTCAGAAAGATTTAATATCTGATAAAATTAAATTTACCTTTACTAGATATCTGAATCAAAATTGCCTCGAAAGAACAAAAGTTCATCAAGTCGGTTTTCGACTTGAAAGTATAGACAGAGACAGACATACAGACAGAGTTAAAGAGTTGATTTCGAATTTATAATATTAGTAGGGATAACCCATCAAGCAGTAGGAATAAATGATCCCATCAAAAAAATGTTCATCTTACTAACTTACTTCTTACTAATATTGTATATACGAAAGTTTGTGAGGATGTATGTATGATGTATGGATGTTTGATACTCTTTTACGCAAAAATTACAGAACGGATATGAATGAAATTTGGTAGATAGGAGACATCCTGAAATAACATATAGGCTACTTTTTATCCCAGAATTCCCACTGGATCGGGATTTAAGCGGCACTACCCTCCCACGCGAAGTCGCGGGCAGAACCTAGTGTAAAATATTGTCAAAGCGTTATCAGATCTTATGTAGAGCCAAGCTTCTAACGTAACAGCGATAAGGGACACGTACTCAAGGATAGCTCTCTGATCGTATGGGAGTGTACGATGGCCAATAGGAAGGCAGTTGAGGCCGTGGACAAAACCCTGCTGGACATCTGCAGGAACAAACATTTGATGGGTGGTGTCACAGTTCTGTTCAGTGGCGATTTCCGGCAAACGCTTCCCGTGGTGACGCGGGGATCGAGAGCTGACGAGGTGAATGCTTCGTTGAAATGATCTTCGTTGTGGTCACGAGTTCGTACGCTGCGCTTGACCATTAATATGAGAGCTCGGCTCGGCGGCAATGCACGTGCTCAAGAATTCTCCGATGTCCTGCTAAGTCTTGGCGAAGGCACTCTACCAGAAGAGAGAGGTGTACAGGGGGTGCTTCCAGAGTCTCTCGGTAGAGTGGTATCCAGCTTAGAAGAATTCATTCGCTGTGTGTACGGGGACATCAGTCGTATACCGCACCAGCAGAATTCTTGGATGTGTGACCGGGCCATTTTAACGCCCAAAAATGATCAGGCTGCAGCAATTAAGGAATGCATTCTCTCGGAAATTGAGGGGAATGAAGTGGTCTAGACCTCGATAAACACTGTTGTCGAGCACGATGACGCCACACATTATCCCGTGGAATTTCTGAACTCCCTGTCAACAAGTGGACTTCCAGCGCAGACCATCAAGCTGAAGGTCGTTGTCCCGATTATACTTCTTCAGAACCTATCTCTTCCGAAGTTGTGTAACGGGACCCGCCTTAGTCATCTCGCTCCACAGACATACCATTGAGGCGGAAATTCTTACGGGTTGTGGCGTCGGCGAGGCAGTATTTATACCACGCATTCCCCTCATAGCTCATAACTTCCCGTTCCAGTTCAAGCGCGTACAGGACCCCGTGAGTGTTTGCTTCTCGATGACCATCAATAAGTCGCAGGGGCAGACACTGAGAGCAGCGGGTGTCGACCTCAGGACGAGTTGCTTCTCACACGGGCAACTGTACGTCGCTTGCTTGATTTAGAACGATGGGAAATGTGGAACTTGGTTTAAGTAAATCGGTTGGGTCGGTGCTAAGTTGTTAGCGTCGTGACTAACGTACGAACATTGTTAGTTTTACTACTTTTCGTTTTATAATACCATTTTTGAGCACTTTTAATAATGATAAGTCGGTATTTGAAGCAGGCATCTTATATGTTTGAGTACGAAAGCTGGTTTTGAAGGATCTGCAAACTATGTAACCATAACTAATGGAGAAAAATCACTGACAGTGCAAATATAACGGAAACAATCCTGTGTAATTCGCATCAAGGGTGAGGCGGTTTGATTAATTATTGGAGCTTTTTCTGACTTGACCATAGCTTCGCGGATTACCGTCGCATACTTGCGCAAGCTCAGCGATCGGTTACTTATAGTTTTTATTATGGTACCTACGCATGAATTTGGGTTTATTAGATTTGAATAGAGAAATGTAGGTACCTACATACTTACGATTCTGATATTATCTACACCTACCAATATTATAAAGCGGAAAATTTGTTTGTTTGAACACGCTAATCTTCGAAAGTACTGGATGGATTTCAAAAAATATTTCTGATTATAATAGGCAGTTTCATGACGAAGGCTAGTAGATCTGATATCTAGCATTACGCTAATGTTCTCGGTTTTCCTAAAATAAGGGCATTAGTGATGTAAATCGGAAGTAAATGACTATAATCGCGTGCGCTGGCGAAATGCGAAGATATACCAAAGGTTCATGTACAAAAAAAAAAATGTAGGGTTTATTCAGATCTAAAAAAACAGTCCGCGGTACCACATATCTAACTTTTATAAATAAGAAACAATAAGGCAAATTATGTATGTACAGAAAATTTTGAAAAATAAGGCATTAAGCTTTGTTTTCCTAGGATAGCGGTGCCGTCATATAGCGGCCGTAATACAGCGGTGAATGACGTCACTAGAACGTTGTCTATGTAAACAAAATGGCGCGGTTTCCTAGAGAGCGGTAACTGACACCGTAACGTTAAAAAGCGGTGCCGCCATTTGCATGACGGCCGTCTTGTCGGTGACAGATGGTTTCGTGAACGTTTCATTGATAGCGATGAAGCAGACTATGTTAAAACGGCCGTGGAACTTTCCACATGTCGTCACCGTAAAGACGGCCGCCTTTTTGCGTCCGTAATATTACGGCCGCTATATGACGGCACCGCTTTCCTAGGAAACCAAAGCTTTACTTTGTAGTATTATTATTTTGCAGCTATATTGTTACTTACGTTCGAAAGTAGTTTTATCATCAAGACATTTTTATGGAGATAAACTTTGTCTTTTACAGTATATAATTTGGGCGCGCAGTTTAGGGGAAAGTAAAATTAAAATTATCTATACTTATAATAAATCTGTAGAGAGGTCAATTCTGTACATGAAATATATTTACAAAATAACTATCAGGGGGTGATTAGGGATCGATACTGATGCCAAAAATGCAATCAGTAAAATTTTTGTCTGTCTGTCTGTCTGTCTGTCTGTCTGTCTGTCTGTATAACCGTTATAGAAACAAAAACTACTCGACGGATTTTAACGAAACTTGGTACAATTATTTTTCATACTCCTGAGCTGGTTATAGTATACTTTTCATCACGCTACAATCAATAGGAGCAGAGCAGTGAAGGGAAATGTTGGGAAAACGGGAGAAGTTGCTCCATTTTTTAAGCTTCCGTCACGTGTGCAACCTTAATGGTTAAAGCTACACAGAAATCATTTATGACGGAAATGTTCTCCTTAAAATTATACAAAAAATATCTCACGACAGCATATATCTATCTTTTATGGTTGACTCACAATAACACGTGTAACTCCCGATAGCTTAGCAGTTCGAAGCTTTCTGATTATTAATCTGCTCCGAAATTTAAAACCACCACAACTTTGCAATGGAACTCGGCTTAAAGTAACCCAGTTGCAACAAAATATAATCGAGGCTCAAATTTTAATAGGTTGCGGTGCAGGAGAAACCGTCTTTATTACCAGAATTCCCATAATACCAAATAATTTTCCATTCCAATTTAAAAGAACGCGATTCCCAGTATCAGTGTGTTATGCAATGACAATTAATAAGGCTCAAGGGCAGACTTTTCGTGTTGCTGGAGTAGATCTCGGTGTCAGCAGTTTCTCGCATGGTCAGTTGTACCTACGTCGCTCTTTCCCGGGTTAGCAGTTCTAGAAATCTTTATGTTCACGTGCCGGTCGAGTCAACTTTCAACATAGTTTACCCGGAAGCTTTGCGCTGAAGTATTGTCGTTCTATAGGTACTTAAGCCTCATGTGAACGTGATCTAAACAATATTACCAATACATTAACTTAATAACACACAAGGAGTTACACGCTGACGGAGTCACGGGCACAGCTATTAACAATAATATTGTGCGGTTCGGTATTGCGATATTTTTCAACAGTATTATAGATTGACATATTATATTTCCCTACTAAATTACGATAGTTAATTTGTGTATTACATCAAAATCGCTGAACCATGAGGAAGGACAAGGGCTACTTTTTTTTACGAAAAACGACGGAAACGTGGACGAAGTCGCGGGCAACAGCTATCTATGCTAATATATAAGGCTGAAGAGTTTGTTTGTTTGTTTGAACGCGATAATCTCAGGAACTACTGGTTCGAATTGAAAAAATATTTTTAATTAAATAGTAACTTTATAGAGAAAGGCTATAGGCTATATATCATTACGCTAAGGCCAATAGGAGCGGAGCACCAATGAAAAATGCTTCAAAATCGGAGTTAAATTTAACGTTAGCCCAAAGTAACTATTCCACACGGACGAAGTCGCGGGCAAAAGCTAGTTCATTAATATTATTTGCGGACGTACCTATACTCCCCGATACATTCCGCACTGATAGCATAGGTACCTAACCTTGGTTTCATTTAAATTTTTTTGCTAAGAGACTTCCTATCATATAGGTATGTGAAATTGTTTCACCTTTATTTACTTCGTGTGTGGTTTTTATATATATCTAGACGTATTTTTCGTCTATATTTTTACGATTCTTAATTTTGTGTAGGTACCTATAATAGGAAATCAATTCCAATCAATTCATATTTATTGCAGGAATATAATATAGTATCTAAGTCATTACTTTTATTAAAATATCTTCGGAGCAATGTGATATGTGCTATAGTTTTGATTTGACGGAACCAGCGTGAGCGACTAGACAAACAACACTTGTACCTCGAATACCTACAGTACCTACAGATTTACCTTTTAGTTTGTAAAGGAGACAAATTCCTGTACCTACCTAAAAGTATTTTTTGCAGTCACAATAAATAAAGCGGCGGGGTTGCGGGTTAAAGCTTTGGTTTCCTAGGATAGCGGTGCCGTCAAATAGCGGCCGTAATACAGCGGTGAATGACGTCACTAGAACGTTGTCTATGTAAACAAAATGGCGCGGTTTCCGCGGCGGTAACTGACACCGTAACGTCAAAAAGCGGTGCCGACATTTGCATGACGGCCGTCTTGTCGGTGTCAGATGGTTTCGTGAACGTTTCCAAAGAGAATGTAATACACTATATAGCGATGAAGCAGACAGTGTCATAAAGCGGCCGTGGAACTTTCCACATGTCGTCACCGTAAAGACGGCCGTCTTTTTGCGTCCGTAATATTACGGCCGCTATATGACGGCACCGCTTTCCTAGGAAAACAAAGCTTTAGCGGAAGGGAGTGTCAGATTTCTACTGACTAAAAACCCACCCTGTCCCTTCAGCTGCCCGTAAGTTCCGGGGCCGCGGTATCTTGTTAGTACATTTCCGCAACCCCGACGGGCTAGTTTTTTTTTACGATGAATATACAAAGCGAAGTACTTAATCTATTTACTATTTAGGGACATAAGAATGCGATAGAAAAGTATCTACCTATCTTACCTACTTAGTAGGTACAAAATACTTCAAATGCAAATATCAAGAATATACCTACCTAACGTACGTAATAACTATCGTTATTTTACAGTTATTTGTTTACAATGTTAATAATATTAATTATTAGCCAAGGTATGGAACTCTCTGCCGGCTTCTGTGTTCCCTGCCACATAATTATGATCCGTCAGTCTGAATTGGCATTTTCTGGGCTCGCTCGTCCGATCGTAGACCTCATCTTACACTTATCATCAGGTGTGATCGAGGTCAAGAGCGGGCCCATTCGTAATAAAAAAAATATAACAACCAAGACTATAGGTAGGTAGGTATTGGTACTTAGGAATTAACCCCCTGATTGTATCGGCCGCCCGGTACACACTCTCAAAAATTTCCCGGGTTCGTCGTCCACGCCTTGTCCTTGACGAACCTGACGATCCCACCACTATCCGTCAAGAGAGCAGTAGGGAAACTAGCACTCTAATAAAACACACAAACAAAACGCGTTCCGTATTCCGGCCTCGCCGTCGAGGCCCATCGCGACGTCCGCGCTCTTGTAACGCCAACCCTCCCCGACCTTTGACAAACGAGCCAGCTGGCTCAGCATCGCGGAGCCAGTAGCAATAAATACTCCCTTAAATAATATGACCCAGCCTGACCCTTTGCTGTCCACCATCAACGACCCCGCTGAGCCGAGGCTCGTACTCCACAGGGAGTGCCCTTAGCGCGCGGTTGTTTAAATGTAAATACTAGTTTGTAAGCCCTGGCTGGGGGCCTTTAAATTTTAGAGGTCACCACAGGATCGCCCGGTTAAGTAGTATATTAGCCTTAGCGAGCTAAACTACGAGTGGCACTATCGAAAAAAAAAAAAAAAAAAAAAAAAAAAAAAAAAAAAAAAACTTAGGAATTAATATCCGAAAAATAAAATACAACTTATCCATAATTAATTTGTAGTGCTGAAGTCAATAAACACACGACAATAACACCCGTATTCACAAACGTTACTATGCAGTCTCATAGTGCGCGCGAGCGCACAGGACCCCTAAAACTTATTCATAGACGATACTTGAGTGGCGGCTAGCACTATGCGTCCCTTAGAATGAACGCACAGCTAAGGTAGCCTGCTAGCTGTTTTAAGCAACGCATAGCTGTGTCTCTCGATTCTCTGTTGTCTATTACGTGTTACGAGAAATATTTTTCGGGGTTGGATTTTACTGTTTGTAATAATTTTCCATTTTAATAGCGTCCTTTTACAATGGATTATAGTAGTGAAGAATAATTTGATAATTATATCAATGAGAGAACCACAATGAATACCAGAAAAGTGATACGGGATTTCTAAAATCCTTTTGATTATTACAATTCGGATCAATTTAGACGACGCTATAGGTTTTCCAAAGATGTGGTACTTTTTATACTCTTGCCACTGATAAATGAAATCCTAGAAAATTAACTGCTGGAGGACATTCAGTGCCAGCAATTTATCAGTTGCGTTTGGCCTTAAGATTTTATTCTTCTGGCAGCTTTCAGGTCCCTACTAATGAAAACTTTACCATTATAACAGTTTTGTAAAAATATTATGCTATATTTGAATTGTGTCTATTCAGTCAACTCAAACCCATTTCTACTCACTCTATTGTTTTAACTTTATTAACGAACTGTCTATACCTATTTATTAAATCCACAAATACACAATTAAATCAACACGCAGGCGAAAGAAATAGTTCTCGAACACCGGTCACCATTTATGTTTTGAGGTTAGGTTATGACAAATGAAATGAACTTCAAGCAGCGAAGTGAACTACGCAACACAAACGAACCAATTACAGAGCTCTATTCAACGCTGTGCGTTTGCTTAGTCAAGGGTCGTTTTAGTATTGTTTATGAATTAAAAGGCTTGCCATATGCAACGCAGTGAGAAATGCCTTACTTCGCATAGCGCTGCTACTTTATTGAGAAAAGTATTGTTTGTGAATATGGGTGTAAATCAATGTATAATAATAAACTCAAAAAACATTGAATTTACCTCAAGTCCAACTGCAAGTCAAAAAGTAAATCATTCAAAGTAATTGCGAAGTCAAACAATCAATAAAGTATCAAAATCCAAAGCTCAATGTCAGGGGTTAAAGTTATAACGATATCACAATATTACAAGATTATCGTAATACTGTGACGATACTAAGGTGCAAATGATAATAGCACAGATAGCCCTGCTACACATCATTCACAACACGCACGGCCTAAAATTACGTAATTGTAGCAGATAAGCAGACTGACCGGTAAAATTCCGCGAAATGCACACAGGCACTGGTTCCCGGCTTGTATGAATGTGTGCGTGCACACATCAGCCTTTTAGGAGAAATGTTTTTACTAAAAAGCAACTGAATGTTCTGTTCTGGAACTTTTGCTACCACTGACTGAAATTCGGCTATATTAAGCTACTTAAGCTGTGATAAACGGCCGACATTGGCCCCGCGTTGTTTGCAACACTACCGGTCGCCAGTCACCGAGCGATCTAGTTACTTTACTCTTTGGTAGGGATACGCAAAATTGGAAAAGTATCGATACTTTACTCGATACCAGTATCGTATTAAAAGTATCGATACCAAACAAGTATCGGAACAAAAGTATCGATACCTGAAGGTATCGAGTACTTTTTAATACATAAAAAACCCGAATGGAGTGTAGTTGCTAAGTTTCGCAAAAAAGTCTAGCAGGAACGTGTCTTACAAAATAGTCACTAATATCCAATAGATACTTAGAAAAACTGCTACTGTTAGATATTCACATAACGTATGTAAACGTAGGCACGTACCCTACTTTGGAGAAAATAATTCAGTACAAAAATTAAAATGTTTTTATTTTTAATTAAAATTACACGACTAAACATAATAAAACTCACAAATGTCATAATGAATACTAAATTATTTAGAAAACTGCCAATCTTGCAATCCGACGTGAATAAAATTTTATCCAGGCGGGATCCAGTCAAGCGATTACGACTCTCTGTCATAATGGCTCCAGCTCGTGAAGTCTCTCCGAAATCCGAAAACGAATTTCATGTCTTCCCACGCTTGCAAAAGATCTGCTTTGAGAGGAGATACTTGATTTGAAAGGTATAGTCCAACCTCATCCCTTTCCCCTTCAGTTGTCCTCTGACGTCTTGCATGAGCCAGTTGTTTATGTTGACTCCAGAAATCCATTGTGTCAGTTTTCACTTCCGAGGAGTTTGTTGATGGGCACGGGCTATATATATATAACTTTTATTTTATATATGACACCTCATAACTCAAAGGCGGCTGGACCGATTTGGATTTTTTTTTTACGTTTGAAAGGGTATACTTTCTGGTTGATCTCATTGTTATGAAATCAGGATCTGATGATGGTATCCTGGAGTAATCGAAGGAACTCTTCAAATATTATAGGCACACCTATAACGTTTTGGGTATTTCTAATAGTAACTTGTGCAGTTGCTCTCGAAAAGCACTATATAGGAAAGTGGAACTTATGATAAAGACCACAGATGGCCACCGAAACTACTCAATAATAAGTACTTCGTGGATTTGATTTGATTACTTGAATATGCATGTTAAGCACTTTATGCTCGTCACAATACATATGGTGTTGTAGAGCTGATGGTGAAGTACAAGGAGAATGTGATGTAAATACTATTTGCTATTGTTTATGTTTACCTTATAGTTTATTAGAAGAAAGTAGACAATTACTTTCTGTCACAGTTGTCATACCATCTGTATTTTTTATGCAATAAAACCATATATCTCAAATGGTTTCCTATTTTATCTCGCCTTCTCTCGTATCAATTTATTGCATAAAAATAAACGCAGTGAAGGAAAGCAATGACTTCTATTGCACGCCTACTCAGGCCTGAAAAGTTCGACGTGGATCCGGGGACTCCAACCGCCGAGCTAAAATATCGACATTGGAGAGAAACATTTTTTAACTATCTCTCAGAAGAAACGGAGGAAGTCAAGATTTCAGATGGAACAAAGCTAAAAATTCTTTTCAATAATGTGTCTCCTAATGTTTATTCGTTCATCAGAGATACAAAAGAATACGCGAACGCCTTACGAATCTTAGATAAAACTTACCTGAAATCGAAGAATGAAATCCACGCTCGGTATGTACTATCTTCAACCAAACAAAAGCCTGAAGAAACAGTGGCAGACTACATACGCACGTTACAACAACTAGCGTTTGATTGCTCTTTCAAATCAGTTACTGCTGAAGAATATCGAAATGAATATGTCCGTGACGCTTTCATTGCAGGCTTAAGTTCTCAAAAAATTCGTCAAAGGCTACTTGAAAATTTAGAAATAAGCCTGGAAGAAGCGTGCAATCAAGCCATGTCGCTCGAAATGGCTGAAAAGAATTCTAATGAGTTCCAAACTACAAAGGAACTTTACCAAATAGAAAACACAGA
Source organism: Tholera decimalis (assembly GCA_943138885.2). Taxonomy (NCBI): domain Eukaryota; kingdom Metazoa; phylum Arthropoda; class Insecta; order Lepidoptera; family Noctuidae; genus Tholera; species Tholera decimalis. The sequence goes on from OW964556.2 coordinate 21,464,579, forward strand.
TGATGCGGGAAATAATTCCAATTTTGCCGCAGCCCTACCGCGTAGACGCTGCTTCTTCTGCGGGGGGAATGTTCATCAGAGAATAAAATGCCCGGCTTTTCACTCAACTTGTCAAAACTGCGGAAAGAAAGGCCATTTCGCCAAAGTATGCAGAAGTGAAAATGCCACAGACAAGCCATTTAGCAACGCTGTAGCGCAACCAGATCTATCAGCAATATCAGCAGCATGTCCGGCTAGTTTACATAGGACTACAGTTTCAATCACTGTCAACAACCATAAAGCTGATGCCTTGATTGACAGTGGAAGTTCTACAAGCTTTATTGACAAGAAGTTTGCTCTATTGCTAAACTTAAAACGCCATCCATGGAAAGAAACGGTAACACTAGCTTCAAATAAACGGACTTCATTCGTAGATGGATTTTACTACGCTACAATTAGGCTAAGCGAGCACATCTACAAGGAGAAGCCTCTTTACGCCTTACAAGATCTTTGTGCTGATGTGATAATTGGCCATGACATTCTAAGCGACCATTCATCAGTAGAAATCAAATTCGGAGGCACGGCAAAACCTCTTAAGATATGTAACGTCATGGAAGCTATGGTGCCTCCTGTGTCACTTTTCAGTAATCTTTCAAATAATATTAAACCCATCGCTATAAAGTCAAGAAAACATTCTGAAGCTGATAATCAATTCATAAGAGGCGAAATCAGTAAACTCTTAAAAGATCAGGTTATCGAACCTAGTAACTCGCCATGGCGAGCTCAAGTCTTGGTCACTGGAGGCACAACACACCGCAAACGTCTCGTCATTGATTACTCGTTAACAATCAACAAATTTACTGAACTGGATGCTTACCCTTTGCCAAGCATAGAATCAATTGTATCGAAGGTAGCACAGTACAACTTCTTCAGCCAAATTGATCTACGAAGTGCATATCATCAAGTACCTATATTGCCGACTGAGAAAAAGTATACAGCTTTTGAAGCTTGCGGTAACTTATACCAATTTACGCGTATACCATTTGGAGTCACAAACGGAGTCGCTGCATTCCAAAGAACACTTCTTATATTATCAATAAAGAAAAACTGACAGGTACCTATTCGTATTTTGATGACATCACAATTTGCGGCGTAACAGCAGCGGAACACGATCAGAATTTGTCTCGATTCAGGGAGGTTGTAGCAAAATACAGTCTCACTCTTAATGAGGAAAAGTGTGTATACGGGCAAGAGTCTATAAAATAATTGGGTTACAAAATTGAAAAGAATACCATTCGACCAGATGATGACCGCCTTAGTCCTCTGTTGAACTTGCCTATTCCAACTGACTCGCGGTCACTTAAAAGGACACTAGGCATGTTCGCCCATTATTCAAAATGGATTTGAAATTTCTCTGAAAAGATCAGCCCCTTAACTAAAGTTTCTGAATTTCCTCTTGAAAAGGACGCTGTCGATTCTTTTCAAAAGCTAAAAGCAGATATAATGGAATCAGCCTTAACCGTTATCAATCAGAATGAGATATTCACCGTTGAAACTGATGCTTCGGAACACTCTATTGCAGCTTCTCTGTCTCAGAACGGCCGCCCAGTAGCTTTTTTCTCACGTTCACTCAACATTTCCGAACGCCGACATTCATCAATAGAAAAAGAAGTAAGTGCTATTGTTGAATCTTTAAGAAAATGGCGGCACTACCTCATTGGTAGACATTTTTTAGTAATAACTGACCAACGATCTATCTCTTTCATGTTCAACCAATCCCATAATAGTAAGATCAAAAATGAGAAGATAGAGAGATGGCGTCTAGAGCTATCAAATTATAAATATGATATAATCTACCGTCCGGGTAAAGATAATATTACGGCTGATACCCTCTCCCGTGTGTGCTCAAGTATGACCACGGATAGACTAAATGAGTTACACAATATCTTGGGACATCCCGGTATTGTACGAATGTTTCACTGGGTACGGTCTAAAAATCTGCCGTACTCTCTAGACGATATCAAAAAGATGACATCTAAGTGTCGTATTTGCGCAGAAATCAAACCTAGGTTTGTTAAAAAGCAAGGAACGCTCATAAAAGCAACCTCTCCATTCGAAAGACTCAACATCGACTTTAAAGGACCTCTACCTACCAACACTCAAAATCGCTACATCTTGACAATTATAGATGAATATTCAAGATTCCCATTTGCCTACCCATCCAAAGATGTGTCTGCCGGCACCGTCATTAAATGCCTGAAGGACTTATTTCATACTTATGGTGTTCCACAATACATTCATTCGGATCGTGGATCAGCCTTCATGTGTACCGAATTAAGGAACTATTTAGTAACAAATGGAATTGCATGTAGTCGAACCACGCCATATAATCCACAAGGAAATGGTCAAGTTGAGCGTTTAAACGGTACTTTATGGAAAACAATAAAGCTATGCTTGAGAACCAAAGAACTTGAAACAGCTAGCTGGGAGCAAGTCTTACCATATGCTCTCCATTCAATCCGCTCATTGCTGTGCACGGCCACTAACGCTACACCCCATGAAAAATTCTTTAGACATACACGACGTTCCGCAAATGGGGAATCGACGCCAACTTGGCTTTTGGAGCCAGGACCTGTATTGATGCGTAAAAATCATAGAACGTCAAAATACGATTCCGAGGTGGAAGAAGTGGAACTCTTGGAAGCTAATCCATCTTATTCTCATGTAAGATTACCGGATGGCCGTGAAACTACCATTTCGAACAGACAGCTAGCTCCTCTTCCTATGCCGTCACTAGAGAGTGATCAATCTGAATCCGAAGATTACTATGAGGATGCAGAGGGTGAAGCGGAGATACCTGCTGTACAGGTTCAAGAATTAACAACAGCCGAGAACTCTCAGCGACACGAAACCACAGCAACGCGGTGCTCCACAAGAGAGAAGAGAGCTCCAGCTCGTCTTCAGGATTACGTTCTCTGACGCGGGGGTGAATGTGATGTAAATACTATTTGCTATTGTTTATGTTTACCTTATAGTTTATTAGAAGAAAGTAGACAATTACTTTCTGTCACAGTTGTCATACCATCTGTATTTTTTATGCAATAAAACCATATATCTCAAATGGTTTCCTATTTTATCTCGCCTTCTCTCGTATCAGAGAACTCCTCAAAAATTAACGGCTCTGCATCGGGAAAAGCAATATTTTTTAAAAGGTGATCAGTAGTTCACGTTTTGGCTTTTGTAACTAGATAAATTATAAACCGACCTACTAAAAAGCGTGAAAAAAACTTTTTAGCAAAAAATAAAACCGACTTTCATATCAAAACATTACAAAGCCAAAAATAACTTTAGTTTCGGAAGGCGGTATCAAAAAAAAGAAAATACAGTACCAATAACACCGACTACCGAAATTAACGTTATTTTTGGCTAACGTTAATCTTGGATCAAGCAGGGTGGAGGTAAAAAGTATCGATACTTTCTAAAAGTATCGATACCTCTAAAGTATCGGAACAAAAGTATCGATCCCAAAAGTACTTGGTATCGAAACAAAAGTATCGATACCTTGTGGTATCGATAATTTTTGCGTATCCCTACTCTTTTGAGCGATCGCGCTCGCGAGAGATTGCATGCATGCTTTTTTTCAGTCCCGCAAATCCTGCGGATCCCGCGCCCGTAACTCTGCATCACGCGGGATTGGAAAATGACGCGGGATCCCGCAATACCGAGATCTCGGTATTCCGGGATTGGAAGCCCTACTCGAGCCAGACGGCTGGCAGGGTCACCATGTATTCTGAGGCGCGTTGAATGAAAGACGAATTGAGTTATACTGAATATATTATTTGAGGATAAACATGATTATTATACTTAATGGTGGACACATAATACATGTGTTCATATCCCATGTTACTTGAGATCAGAGCAACATCACTCTTTATATGAAAACTTTTTACCAAAAAATTAAACCGACTCCCAAAAAAACACTGCAAAGTGAAAAATAACTTTAATTTCGGTAGGCGGTGTCTTTAGTTTTGTATTTTCGTTTTTGGCACCGACTTCCGAAATTAAAGTTATTTTTCACTTTGCAGTGTTTTTTGGGAGTCGGTTTAATTTTTTGGTAAAAAGTTTTTATTTCACTCTTTTTAGTTGGTCTATTTTTAATTTACCTAGTTACAAGAGCCTAATTATCAACTACTTATAACCTTTTACAAAATATTGCTTTTCCCAATGCTGGGCCGTTAATTGTTGAGGAGTTCTCCTGGTACTTCACCATCAGCTCTACATCACCATATGCATTGTGACGAGCATAAAGTGCGTAACATCCATATTCAAGTAATCGAATCGCAATCCACTCAATACTTATTATTGAGTAGTTTCGGCGGCCATCTGTGGTCTTCATCATCAGTTCCACTTCCTCAAATGGTACTTTTTGAGAGCAACTGCACAAGTTACTATAGTAAATACCCAAAACGACATAGGTGTGCCTATAATATTTGAAGAGTTCCCTCGATTTCTCCAGGATCCCATCATCAGATCCTGACGTTTATGAAAATGGGACCAATATCAAAGTATACCCTTTCAATCAAAAAAAGAAATTTCCAAATCGGTTCAGCCGTCTTCGAGTAATCGATGATCATACATTAAAAAAAAAAATATATATATATATATACGCGTCGAATTGATAACCTCCTCTTTTTGTCGTCGGTTGAAAATAACATTCCAATGACTAAAAGAAAAATACCATTAAATGAACATAATAGAAGACTATTAGGTTTAAACAGAAAAGAAAAAGAGATGTGCATTTAATGTCATTTTCTGAATAGCCTCGTTAAGCTGAAGTTATTTAAAAATGGGGCCCTTTTAACAAACCACAGCTTACGTTCGTGGCCAGGGGTAAAGCCCCGTGACTACTCTGCCGCCATAAGGAAAAAAAACGCATCTAACATTTTTTTCGAAATTGAGTTATCTATATATTCTTAATCATTCAGTCACGAAAAGACATTTCTGACGTACACTAAGTTGAAAAGACGCATTTCAGTAGAAACGTCTTATTTTTTTACAAAATATTTAATTCTTCATACAATTAAAAGACACTTCTGCATAGTCATAAGAAGAAAAGACTGTTCTGCGTAGATGTGACTTTTTAACGTAGTATTACGAAAAATAAGCAGGCGCAAGTGGCAATTGTGCCCTTTCTACTTAGTATTGCTAGTTATATGGGGTGAAGTGGGGCTCGCGGTTAGAATACCGCCCTTCAGTTGCGTCCAGGCAGTCAGAGAAACGCGCGCGGCCCTTCGTGCTTTAATAAATAAATAATCTTTTATTTCAGACGTTAGATCCATTTGGATTATTATACAAACAAATCTTAGAAGCTACCAGAAACATAAAATAAAATACTTAACAACTACACCACATCGGCATGTAGGTGTACCCAATGTCCCAAAAAAGGGCTGTCTTATCTGTCTGCTACCGAATTTAGAATGCTGTTGGTGCTGACATGTACCCTGCGCATGATGGAAGTGCATCGTTGACGCATGATAGCATAAAAATCGTCTATTCCCGCGTTGGCGAACATGCCCGAAGCACTGCAGTAGCGCGGCAACCCCATCAACACCTTGAACGTATTATTATACTGTACCCGCAGGAAATTCTATGCCTCCTGAGTGTAGATAACTCACAGACTGCATATGTAGAAAGAATGGCAATACACTGTAAACAGCGTAGTCCTAACGAACAGACAACGCCCTACGCTCACACTCAATGTCCAGACCGACTTTTAGGTCTTCAGAAACCCAGTGGCCCGGATACATGAAAGCAGTGACTTGCTTTGATGCAATACCACAAAGTTTTAACTGAGGCACAATCGGATAGAACTTGTGCCTGCCTTACAAGACTAGTAGCTCACTCACTCTTTTTCGCGTTGTATCGAAGCCCATGGATCTCCGCGTGCCTTTCACACATCGAAAGCACACTTCTCATCGCATTGATCGAAAGGCTCAGCAGCACCATATCATCAGCATAACTAATATTTTTAACGCTGGTTCTATCCACGTGACAACCCTGATAAGTGCTACAGAGCTCAACGATCAATCGGTTCATGACAAGCCACCTTGGCTCACTCCGCAATTCAACCTGTATTCATCCGACAACTATCCTGCCCATCTGACACAATTTTTACCATTTTTTGATTACCATTGATTGTTTTACCACAACCGAAGTATTGATATGACTTCCTTATCCACGGACGTATCATTCATAAGCTTCTGCCACAGCAAATCATACGACACTAGATCAAACGCCTTGGAAAGGTCTAGAAAACACGCGTTAACAGGCGTTTTTCTAGACGTGTAGTACTGGACAGTCTGCTTAAGCGACAGTATGGCAGTTTCTGTAGATAGACCAGGTTTTTACCCAAACTGTGCATCATGCAATTCGATACGAGTCGCCATATATCTATCAAGAAAATTATCTAGTACCTTGGCCAAGACTGATCTGATGCTTCCCCGGTCTTATCTTTCACAACGGGTACAACTATCGTTTTCATTAAGTTGGTGGGCAGATGAGAGTGATTTAAAGAGAGTGAGTAAAACATTGCCAGCACTCTTGGCAGAGGTAGTCATACCCTGGAGATTTGCCCCTTACCATGCTTTTTATTACAGTAGCGACACTTTTCGCTGAGAATCTCAAATTTAATTCCATCACAAAATCCTCAGTATCCAATATCTGCGATGTTGGATTATAAGTAGAATCAATTTTAAAATGTTTTACAAACAAGTTAGCTACGGGAGCAGATTCATGTTGCCCGGCTACACTCACACGGATGCCCGGTCCTGGATTCAATTTATCTGTATTAAATCTTTAGATTTGTGATGCTCGGCTAAGATGTCCATTTTCATTTTATTTTGGTTATTCTGGCACCATCTTAGTTTTGATTTAAATGTCTTCCTCTTCACACAAACAAATTGTACCTCTTTATAATATATAATATCATACGGATCCCTAACATTTTTGAAAATATTCTATCGCATATGTTCATCAGGGATAATGAAAAATTGTAACGGAAAAAGAATTTTTGAAATTGGTCCAGTAGTTTCGGAGCCAATTCAATGCAAACAATCAAATTTTTCCTTTTGCTTTTCTTTCCTCTTTATAATACAAATATACATACAAAGCTCTGATTACTGTGTTAACGTTCAAACTTGTTTCATGAAAAAAAATCATGAAATATTATAAGTCGTAGTGTTAGTTTGATCTCACTCAAGTTTATGTCGAAAATTTATTAATTTTAAGAGATTCCTTACAAAGCTGTATAATTATTATTAATGTTTACTATAATTAGTACAAATTTAGGTAGTTTTATTTATACTTAAACATTAATTTTTTAAGAGTTTAAAACTTAATGTTGGGAAAGGTGTGTAATTGTTATTTTTTATAAAGAATATAAGTCAGTTTCTCATACTTTGTGTTTAATTTAACACAAGATAATTATCGTGTTAAAATGTACTTCAGTTTATAACATAAGATGTTTTGTTAGGGATCCCACAAGGGGCAGGTAGTTTTTAAGTTAAATGAGTATTAGTATTACTAAGTTGAAAAGCAGCAAATGCTATTAGCGTCTTTTTTATTTAGTTAAGACCGGGTTATCCAGAGCACCGTAGGTATTCGACGCTTACCCCAGCCCCCGCAACGAATAGCAAAACGTAACAAATTACGACGCGCGGGAGACGCGCGCGCCAAGCGCACCGCTCATGAGTTCACGAACTCAAGTAGGTACGAAGATGCGTCACAGAATAGAGCAATGCAGTAGATCAACTTGAATTGATTAGTTTATGTTTATTTTGTTTTGTTTTAATAGTAAGTATTTTCAAGTTTATAGATAGAATAGGTACGTATTGTATAAACTTGAACCTAATTAGTAATAATTAAAAATAAGTATATTTATTAATTTTTGGGGACAAGGTGAATAAAAAATCTGACTGACACGCAGATCATGAATACGGGTATTATTCAAAATTACACGCCGCGCGCTATTCGACTTTCCCAAAGGGTGCGAAATCTTCATGGCACAGTATAAAAAATCAAGTATTAGGTAGGCACATTTACATTAGGAGAGTTGTATTACAATTCAATTATTATTATATTGAATGAGGGCTTAGAGGTATTCTGTGTGAAATATTATGTTTTTAAATAAAAAATATAAATATTTTTCAATCAAATAGTTATACCAATAATAGCAACACACAAACACTTTTTGGAACAAATTTATTTTACGCGGCTTCTAAACTGGCAGAAATTGTAACGCAAAAGTGTAAATACTTACGACTATCTTCTGACGAGAGAGACAACGAGGGTCCCTCAACCGCACACTTTTTTTTCTCTGAAAACTACAATCATTAATGCACAACTGGCTAATGCCGTGATTCGACTTCAACTTCAACTCTTGCGGCTTTTGTGGAGGACTCACCACAATTTCACAAGCGCTGGAAGTTGTTTGGTAAAGTATTTTGGATGATGAAAAGTATTAAAATTGAAGTAAAAAAAAACAAAATCATTTTGTACGCAAACATGACATGACAGCTTTTGCAATGTCAAATGTATTTCACTCAATATGTTACCAGTTTACCAGTGGCAGTAGGAATAAAATGAGTATGAAAAGAGAAAATTAGAAATATGGCATAGAACTGTTAAAACGATAATACAGTACGCTACAGCTTTATTTTATTTATCTCAATGAACCTACATAGATCATAAACAAATCGAGTAAATACAAAAGGGAGAAGGCATTGGACAATGGAGGTTGGACGGGGAACATTAGGGAGTGCGCGTGATTCTAAATGCAGTTAAAAGCCATAGATCCTGACACGATATGTCATATTTTTTACATTTTACAACATATTATCTGTTTCCCTTCGGCACATGAATACTTTATTGGAAAACTCTTAAAAAAGTAGACATACACAAAAATGTGAAACTTTTTCTGATTTATCATTTTCATGAAAAAGAAATATAAGCACTTTTCTCAAGACCATCTATGCTCGTTGTTGGTGTTGTTTACTGATTGCATAACGGTGAACAGGAGACGACTAGGCTCTTCGACCACCTTACGGAGGCAGCTGCAGGAGCTGAACTGGCCCAGCACAAATATCCGATGGCAAAGCTTGTTTTTCTAAGAGATTTTAATTCCCACCATAAAGAATGGTTGTTCCCGTACCAACAGACAGAGCACGCTGGTAGAGAGGCCCGCAGGTTTTTTTTATCGCTAGATCTCGACCAGCTGATTCACCAAGCAACCTGCATTCCAGAAGTCGACGGCCACACGCCCAATGGCTTGGACCTAGTGCTCACAAACGTTGCGTCGCCAGAGACTGTCAGTATCGGTCTGGGCCTCGCTCGGATCGTATGACCACTTTCTGGTGAAAACGGTATCTACCTTTTCTCCTCCAGATAAATGCCCCAGGGGCATACGGCGAGTATAGAAGTATGGGTCAGCAGACTCCGAAACTGCGAAGCGAAACTCGAACTTTTACCGTCCTTCGCTGCCTCCTAGTTATGATAAAACTGGATGGAATACTGGCTCACACCGCACAAGAAAAAGCAAATTTAAATGCCTCCGTCTTTGCGGTAAGTTTACGTCACGACACGGCGTCTAACTTACCACCTAAAATACCTCACTTTGGCTCTGTAATGCTGGAAACTGCATTTCATGTTAAGGAAGTCAGTAAAGCCCTTTCTAGTCAAAATGTGAACAAAGCCAGTGAACCGGAAGGAATACCTGCTCGAGTCTTAAAGAGTTGTACCCCGGATTTGTCTCCTGTATCGCATACTCGCCTGTATTGCGTTCCATTAAAACCGGAGTGGTGCCAGTGTCCTGGAAGCCAGGTAATGTGCAACCAGTACTCAAAAAAGTAGCCGTGCCGTACGGACGATACAGGCATCGCATAGTCCCGTTGACTCTTTGGCTTACACAGTACACTGCAAACCTGACTTTGCCAGCCAAGCAGAGTCAAGATGCAAACCAAGATCTTTAATTGAAAATGATAGGAGGAAGTGAACTAGTTGCCACTCTAACGATCATACGTGAGCTTCCGATCACAATGGCCTGACACTTTGAGGGGCTTACAGTCACCCCAAATCAATTAGACCAGTTTTGATAGCATCTAAATCTCGGTTTAAATCTCCTATAGCGTATGACAAACTTTCCACCCGCGTAGATGCATACAACTGCAGATCATCATTGTAAAGTTGATACGAACACCGAAGACAGAGAGTTATAAAGTTTACCGAAGTTTACCGAAAATAATAAGTGATAGTTTTGTAGGAAATGGTCATGCTGTATATTTCTACACTATGGCACGAGTGTGCTGCGCGTAATAAATATTGTTGACTTGTGACAACCCTGGCCGTTGCGATACTGTCTAGACGTTGTCGGCATTTTCCACAAGATCAAAGGTGTCGACCTACTGTATGATCTTTATACTGTGGTCACAGCGAGGAATGATCGACTGTACCATAATAACCATTATTACATTTACGAAAATAAAACCTAATACAGCCGAATATGATCAGTTTTTTCAACTTGGGTTACTAACGTTCTATTAGCGCGTTTAGTAAAGAATCGGATTAATATTTATCAGTATTCTGGATCAAACCCAGGCTCTGAACACATCGTTTATGTGATTTCTTTTTTATTGTAAGTACTTTTATATTATATTTAGGTATTTTTGTAAATATTTTGTTGAATAAAATAAGAAACATTTTCATTTTTTTATAGGAGAAAGAAAGTCAAAAATGTTTTTGTTTTGCACACATATTTGCGGTTTGTAAATCTATTCCGCGTAGGTACTTATCTACTTAGTAAAGTAAAATATTAATTTGTATAATTATAGGTACCTATAATAATATTGTCAAAGTTTCCTTTGAGTCTGACATTTGAAAAGAGCATTTGCGCACGTGGCGGCTTTATGCTCTTTGACATAGGGTTCAAATTCAATTGTTCACACACTTTTTGCGGTTGGCAAATCTATTCCGCGAGAAAAATAAACTATTATAGCTTTTGCGCGTATGGCGTCTTTATTTACACACATATTATTTTGTGGTTTCGAAATCTATTCCGCGTAGTTAGGTAGGTACCTCAGAATACAAAAAGAACCTAGTTAGTAAAGAAAAATATTTATATAGGTCTAAATATTTATATTGTCAAAGCCTTCTTACTTTTTTTGTTTATTCAGCCTTCGCAGAGCCAGCGATGACAACTTCTTTTTGTTGATTTTGTCCATTAGTTTTACTGACCAAAATTATAACTAAAATACCTAATAAAAACAATTTATATTACAACTATTTAAAACTAAACGATAGGAATTAATATTTTATAATGATTTTTGGCTCGACCGGAACCAAACTTAGCGGGGGTGGTAGGTTCGCTAAAAATTGGCATACGTCCGACCTCCAACACGTTCCGCTCGGGACTAAAGGACGCGAGGCGCGCGGCCGCGCACATGAAAATAATAGGAAAACACTTATTTTTGAAATAAGTGGTATAAATATTTTCAAATTTCACATTATAACGACCGACATGTATGTCATTTTATACGACCTTTATTATGGTATAAGTTGTATTATTCAAAGCTTAATAAAACTCAAATAAAATAAGAATAAGACCGTAATTTAAACTTGTCTTTGCGATTTAATTAGATGCAGTGAAATGCAAGTAATCGTGTATCGGATGACCGAAATAGAAAGATCAAAGTATGAATTATGTAATATCTTTTTTTCAAAATTTAAATCCGTGTTATCTACGAATAAAACACAATTGAAAACGACGTTTTTTCGAATAACCTCGCCTTAACTAGAACCTGGTAACACATCATCACTAAGTAGGAAAGGCGTTTAAAAAAATACTACGTTGAAAGGACGTTTCTAGCCAGAAGCGTCTTTTCATTGCAGTAAAACTTACTTTCTTATATTTTTTTTGCTAAAAAGAAAAGGAAAAAGTTATTTAATTAATACATAAAATTAAATTAATTAAAATTCTCATATAATTTCTGAAAGATCAAACAATAATACACACTTTTGCATAATAAAATTGTAATAAGGTTTATTTCCTTACGCACAGCGAATTTTTTAATTTTTAAAACATGTTTTATTTTTTTTCTCCGTTTCGTACTTCATGCAGATGCGTCCTTTTACCTTATGGCGGCAGTACTCGGCACGCCCACTGAAAGCATCGCGGGTACGCGCCACAAAAAAGTCGAGTTAGAGTGAGTGTTCTTGCCTTATTGAAGTGTATTTAACTGTTCTGCAGCCTCCGGTACAGGATGGTTTTAGCCAATGAGGGTCTAACGAGAAGGGGTGTGTCAGACCCTCACACCCGTACCGAGGAGGACGAGGACTTTCACCTCAAGAAAATAAGGTTTCGTGTCCATCAGTCTGGGGCAGCAGAAGTCACATCCAGCATCCGCATCTCTGGACGCAAACGGTTTTAGTCAGTACGAGTCAAACAAATTCCACCGCTGACCTCACGGCGGAGGACATCCATGAGGATTGCCGCCCCGAGAAAAAAATAATGAAACCAAAACGTTTCCTTAGTTTTTTTTTTATTACGGATGAGCTCATTCCTGACCTCGATCTCGCCTGATGGTAAGCGATAGATGAGGTCTACGATGGAATGAGCGAGCCCAGAAAATGTCTACTTACTCTTGCTTTAAAGGCTGAAAGGTCATAAGTGTGCATTTCATCGGGACCAGTCAATTTGAACATCCCCTTTATTTACTTTAGCACAATATAGGAGAAGGAGGTTAGGAAGTTTTTCTCTCAAGAGCCCTGACCACCGGTAGCTTGGACTAGGTACTGTTTTTTATACATTTTAAATGATTTTTATAGGAATAATTCTAAATACTAATGTTATGTACATGTATACATATATAATTGTAATAAATGAAATAATAATATTAATCACATTCCAAGGGAAACTGAAGCGTTTTCAATAGCACGTTTGAGCCAGGTCAGCATGTGACCTCTAGATAAGTACTTTATCTCTCTCCTTAAATTGTTGTTATTATGTATGTCTGTTTCTTTTTTTATATTTATATGTACTTATATATATGTTTTGAAAATGTAATTTATTGTTTTTATATTTTATATAGATAAATAGTACAACGTGGACAACCCGCGTATTTATTTATTTCCTTCTGTGTCAAATCCATCCAAAGGTTATTTGTTTGTTTGTTTTATTTGATCGCTTTTACCGATAAGACCGCCCATTGTATCACCCTTTTTAGTTATTAATTCCTTATTAGTTTTACTGTTATAGTGTATAATAAAGAATATATCTATCTATCTACTTCTGCCCTCAGATCACATGAAAAATAATAGCTGATCTTAACAAATTATTCATTTATACAGAAAATTTCGCGAACGGAGGAGTATCAAATTCGGCACAATTACTAGGCCACCTATACTTTGGAGGTGTGCTGCATAGGGAGAGCATAATGAGCAACGTTCTAAGCTGTTTCAGCATTTATGAAAAATTTAATTTGTAACTTATCATAAAGCACCTAGCATAGTCATCTTGTTGCTACTATCTGCTAAACATTTATCACACACTGTTGAGAGTGCGTTATTGAAAATTATGCTGAGTAGATATCAGCCCAGTCAAGAAGAAAAGTCGTAATCGTTAATATTCGCCTAACAAATTCTGTTAGCCTTAACACATCACTGAACCTTCGAGTACTGTAACTTTTTTATTCATAAATATAAATAAATTTTGCGAGAGTCAATATATTTACAGACATACGTTAAATATTGCAGCTATTTAAAAATCAGCACAATTATAACCCCTTTTTGGTTAAACATCATATAGCTAGATACTCATTATAGTCACTAAAACGGCTTACCTTTAACTAGATATTCGAAGTCTGTCCGTTATTACCCCTTACAAACCGCACCTAATTACCTGCTATTTTTAGTGTTAATTTAATATGATAGGATAACTGGTCTTTGTAGATAATTATTTTCTTGTTGTTACATTCCGTTCCATCGTTACATGGTGGACATCCTGCCCATACGCACAAGACGATTTGGGAAAATTACCACAGACAAATATGTGTTTGTAATATTAGTATAGACTAACCAATACTAATTAATACTAGTTATTACTTATACTTACTTTGTTACTATGACATAGGTACGTGTATTATCAAATGTATGAACGTAAAAACAAACGGAATATGAAAAGAGGCATTAGGCTTTCTGTAGTTTCTGGCCACTCCCATAAAAAATGGCAGGAGTTTGTGCCATCTAAGTAGCTAGATGTATTTTTATTTGACCAGGCATTACATAACACGTGTGAGTTTAGTCAGCTGTACATGTATAATAGGATTAGAATTAGGGTGCATTAGGGTCCCGGAAATTCTCGAGCCGAGAATGCCCGGGAAATTGTTGGGCTTTGTTCCCGGGAAATGAAGCTCGAAAAAAGTCGAGAACTTTAGAAATCATATTTGGGTCTACGAAATTATAAAATAAAACTATTTGTATTTGCCGTTTATTTAAAGCCTGCAATACATGTTGGCCGAGCGTAGGCCAACGCGAGCGTTGGCAAATAGGTACAAGGCAAAAAATAATGTCCACACGTTCGACAAGGTCGTCGAACGCCAATGCAGACGACCAATGTAGAAGAGGGTCTGTAGAGCTGCCCACACGTTGGTCGAGCGCAGGCAAGCGCCTTTGATTTGTAGCCAAAAACCGACACCGATCCGAAGTGAGGCAAGTGAGAGCGAAGACAAGTTGCACCAAAAGAGCTCTATACGCGTTGGCGCTGGCCTCCACCCGTCCAACTAGGCAAGTGACACCGAGCGATAGCAAGACAAGGCAAATATACCATCTACATATTGGTATTGGCCTTCACTCGACAACGCTCGGCCAACATGTATTGCAGGCTTTAAACGCGCGGCGGCGGCGCGGCGGCGGGGCGGCACAGGCCGAAGCGCAGCGGCACCCTTTTATCTCGCGGCAAACGCTGGCGGCGCCGTTTTTAACCGACTTCAAGAAAAGGTGGAGGTTCTCAGTTCGTCTTTAACTTTTTTTCTTATATATATATTACCTCATAACTAGAAGATGGGTGGACCGATTTGGAAAATTCTTATTTTTGAAAGGGTATTAGGCTTTCTAATTGGTCCCATTGTCATGACGTTAGGATCTGATGATGGAATAATATACCAAAACACTATAAACGCAAAAACAACTTAATTTCGGAAGACGGTGTCAAAAATAAAAAAATACAAAACCAATAACACCGACTACCGAAATTAAAGTTATTTTTGCCTTTGTAGTGTTTTGATATGGAAGTTGGTTTTATTTTGTTGTCAAAAAGTTTTTTATACAATACAGTAAAACCCGTTCATTCGAGTTTCGACTCTAGCCGAGTTCCGACGGTTCGGTTTACGAAGTGTAGTACGTACCTGTATGTTCAGCTTGAGATGTTTCATTGATCTTGCAGTTTTCATTTATTTATTTTTTTAATTAACATGCCAATTGCTGCAAAAGGTATAAGTATTTATACAAGATCCTTGCTGCAAACACACGAACTTTTACGTAAAGTTAATAGACGCTAATAATTATATATTTTACATGGCATTATGATCAATATTTCTGGAAAACAAATGAAAAACAAGCAACTGCCTACATACCGATAGATTTACCCTAACTATAGTTATTACCGATCAGTGCGGCTTCTGAGGCCGTATCGCCAGGTAAAACAAAATAAGTGTACTGTAATAACCAACACCTAATACCTATCAGAGCGGCTTTTGGGGCCGTATCGCCAGGTTACACAAAATAAGTATACTAAAATAACCAACGCCTATCAGAGCGGCTTATGGGGCCGTATCGCCAGGTAACACAACATAAGTATATTGAAGTAACCAACACCTGTCACCTATCAGAGCGGTTTTTGGGACCGTATCGCCAGGTTTCACAAAATAAGTATACGGAAATAAACAATACCTATCAGAGCGGCACATGGGGCCGTATCGCCAGGGAACACAAAATAAGTACACTGAAGTAACCTACACCTGTCACCTATCAGACATTGAGGTAATATGTACTCTATCAGAGCGGTTTTTGGGGCCGTATCGCCAGGTTACACAAAATAAGTTACATACTGAAATAATCAACACCTATCAAAGTGGTTTTTGTGGGCCGTATCGCCAGGTTACACAAAATAAGTATACTGAAATAACCAATACTTATCAGAGCGGGTTATGGGGCTGTATCGCCAGATAACACAAAATAATTATACTGAAGTAACCAACACCTATCACCTATCAGAGCGGTTTTTGGGGCCGTATCGCCAGGTTACACAAAATAAGTATACTGAAGTAACCACACCTATCAGAGCGACTTATGGGGCCGTATCGCAAGGTTACACAAAATAAGTTTACTAAAGTACTTTGGGTTGTCAGTTTGCGTCAGGGTAACTTATTTAAGACGGTTGTGAGACCAATATAGATTAGTTTTTGGGATGGTTTCATTGGCTCAATTTTCATAGTGCATCAGTAAAACCTTAGAATGGTGTTACTAACACCTGCCTCATTTGTCTACTTACATACAATCATGGTAACAAACACCCATCAGAGCAGCTCCTGGGGATGTATCGCCAGGTTGCTTACTATACCATACTAATTCACAGACAATAACTACAGTTTATTTCTTGGGACTGCATTGGCACATCATATGGGTAGTTGCTGAAACTACACCATAACTGATGTAATAAAAATTCCTTACTAGGATAATCTGGTTTCATTTGGGGTATCATTGGACAGCCCACGGACGATACAACTTATAGAGGTTTTACCATTGACATATATATTACTTCGTAAGGACTGGGCGGATCGCATGTTATAATGACGCCTCAAACTTGGTCCCAAAGTGGTCTAACCTTTATCGAAGTGAACTAGAACGCGATCGGCTATCTTCAGGAGGGGTCGTCAGTTTTACAAGCAAAAATGCCAGATTGTGTCGTGAAGGGTTGCGTGAACTACGACGTAAAGCACAATAAAAAAAATATAACATTTTATATCACCGGTAAGTTAAAAATATGTCATTAAATCAACTTCTAACATTATTTAAAACAATTTTCTTTCTTGTTTGTCTCAACCTTTAGCATAGACAACGCTTAGGTTTTACATACTCTTTGGACAACGCGAAGACGCGTAAAAGTGCGACATAACTTTGCAGCGGCGCGCGTTGCAGCCGATGAAATAAAAAGATTTAATAATATTACTATAAGATTAAATTATGTACAAAATTAATTTTTATTGTTTATTAAAAGCAAATTAAAATGTATTTTTATGTATAACAAATATAAAATTCAGAAACTTAAAGGTTTTGTTTTATTTCTTTGTACCTCGAAAAATACCACACCCCGCTCTTACAAGGCTACGTCTAGGAGCAGACCACGCCGATTGACATCTTAGTTATCATAGATGGCGCTAGTGTGTTTTGTAGGGCGACCACGTCCGTCAAATGTTCTGATGACCGTATCTTTACTATTTAAATCAATGGGTTTTACCGTCAAATAAGTGCGTCAAACCTATTGAAGAGGTCACACAGCCTTCCACCTCAGAAAAATTACCGCAGCAGACGTTGGTTAAGGAAAAAGTTTTGGAAGTAAACCATAATGAAGAACTAGCTGACCCGAAATACCCCGCTCTTGAGCACAGGAACCCAGAAGTGCTGGATATTCTGGGAACTGATCCCTCTGCGGTTGTTAACTATGGGATTGACATACACAAAGTTTTAGCAACAAGACTGCAACATAGACACTCTGGGACATAGCAAGGAAACCCGCGAAGAGCTTACAGAATTGTACCTCATCCCAGTTAACAGTATCTTGATTGGAGCACCCTTCTAAATGTGGAAATAAAAGCAGCTGTAACAGAAACCGTATTAAAGCGAGACAAGGGCATCAAAGAGCGCCAAAGCCAGCTCACAATGGCAATTTCTGGGCTAGCGAGTCCTCACCCAAGAACATGAGAATAAAAACAAAAATAAAAAGGGCCTCAAACAACTCATGGATGTGTACTGGATCTTGTGTGACACACAACATGCAGAGTCAGTCACTAAGCGAAACTTCACCTTATTCTCCATAAACAAACATCTGAATGATAGAAAAATTTACAAATAGTGAAAACCTAGCAAAAACAGAACACAAAACTTTTTCCTCAACTTAATAACAAGTTAAGAATAACTTAAGGTGGAGAAAAAGGTTCCCAGTGCGCAGGAGTACAACGAGGTTGTGAAACATTTCCTCCGCCGGTGCCGGGTCCCTCAGCGTGAGACAGTCGCATCAAGTCGCCGCGAAAGCATCGTGACGTCCGTCGAACTGCAACCATCGCCGATAAATACGGTAAAATACAATGGTCGGTAATCACTGAAGACCAAACTATGTTGTCATAAGTTAACGTGTATAAACTAGCAATGTTTTTCTTTTTATGCTCAATGGCTTCTAAACACTGAAGACTAAACTATGTTGTCATGGGTTTAATGTGTATAAACTGGCAATTATTTACTTTTTTATGTTCCACGATCTCTAATCAATGAAGATCAAACTATATTGTCATAGGTTTAATGGATATAAACTACTATTAAGAAAAAAGAAAAAAAAAAAGAAACCTAATTAGATTACCTAACGAAAAACTGCCAAACATAAAGTCTGAACTAATAAGATGTATTGCATAAGGTGTAAAATTTGTGAAATTCTTTGGACTACTTGCATGAATGAATATGAGATACTTTACACTTAAGAAAGAGTAAATACATGAATACTAACTCTATGCAAGATTCTTTTAAATGATGAGACGCATACTGCTTAGAAATATAGACTGACGCCTCAACTATGGGGGGAGTAGCCACATGTAGGGGTGAACGAGCCAGCGGAAGATGGTCGCGAGATGAGACAACAATCCATATAAATCAGCTCGAGCTGCTGGTAGCTTATTTTGGCCTTAAAGTATTTGCCTAAAACCTCAGAAACTGTAAATTCTTCTTCACATAGATAACTCCATAGCCATTGCTTACATAAACCGCAAGGGGAGCATCCAATACCTACATCTATTTTTTTATATATTTCATATATTACAGATAACAAAATTGCGGATGCAGACTCTCGTCGAGTACACCCAGATATAGATTGGATACTGTCACACACTGCTTTCCAAAGAATAGTTTAAAAATTCGGCCGGCGGATCTCTTCACAAGTAGAGTAAATACAATCCAAACACTTTGGCAGTTAATGCATTCATAATCAAATGGACAACAATTAATTTTTAGGCCCCTTGGTCCTTTCATAATAAAACATTATTACATTAAACATATTAAAACCTTGAGAAAAATTATTACTAAGAAGGCAAGGCAATCATGGTGATTCCTAAATAGCCCATACAACCGTGGTTGCTCATATTCCAACTTTAACCTAACAACATTATTATTTCATCCACAGCGGACACCATGATAGGCTCGTTGTAGGAAAATCCTTACCAGCAATATGACGTACCTAGCACTTGAAAAATTGAATTTTGTGCTCAGAACAATATAATTTTGAGTTATATGAAGCGTCAATCCCAAACATTTTATATTTTCTCACAGGTTTACTCAATCAGAGAAACCAGTACGGCACCTTGAATTCATGTAGGTTTTCATTAAAAGGTTTTTTCAGGGGAGCTTATCGGCTCAACCACGGCCTAAATATAATACCACGTGGTATACTTCGCTTGTACTAGAAATTCCAAAGGAAAATTTGCCGTTAAAAATTAACTTAAAATGATGATAACTTCGGCATAACGTATACAAAAATTATTCTAAAATAAATAAATTGTTTTTAAATAAATAAATAATAAACATACCCGACCAGTGACGATTTTAAAACTTCCAGGGCGGGCTCAAAACAACCAACCAGCCAACCATTCTTTGAGACGAAAATGGAAATGTGCCCAAAACCTTACTTTTTAATATTAGTACAAAACCAAGCCAGGTCTTTTTGTGGGAAACACATAAAGCCGTTCAATGGTTTTAAGAAACCGCATAAACGGTAAAAATACAATCCTTACGTCCGTCGGTGGATTATAACCGTCCTTAAAGATAGCGGGATTGACACCAATGCGACTTCTCATCGATCTTATCCGCGACAGGGCAAGCTAGAGCAGGGGAAGCTCTAACGTTTTTGGAAAATTCTATAACAGAGCAATGATTAACTCTAATGAAACGTAACTGCCACGCCAGTGCTAACTGATTTATAATTAGTTAATTACCCTTAGATATAAAACTAGAGTTTTAAGGAGAACAAAATTGAATTATAACTAAAACAAACAAAAAATGTGGTACTAATTAAGTAGTTTTAGAAATAAACTAGAATGTTGTATTAGCAATCAAATTATTTTTAACTTTACCCGTTACAGTTGCAGAACATAGGCGTAGGAAGTGGGGGAGCCGATTGGGCCGTGCCCACCCCAGAATGGTCTGAGGCCCACCCGAGAATTTTTACTAACAAACAATTATAGCTGAAAACTTAAAAAATCTGGCCTAGTTCGAGTCGGACTCTCTCATGCAAGGTTCCGTTATGCGATACATGTTAAATATATTTATGTGAAAATTTTCATTTCGTACGTTAAGAGTTGACGCAACTTTGATATGCGATCATCGTTTCTACTACTGG
Organism: Tholera decimalis; assembly: GCA_943138885.2. Classification (NCBI taxonomy): domain Eukaryota; kingdom Metazoa; phylum Arthropoda; class Insecta; order Lepidoptera; family Noctuidae; genus Tholera; species Tholera decimalis. Next base: position 21,485,262 of record OW964556.2, read on the forward strand.
GGGCCAGGCCCCCCCTGGGAAATATCTCTAGATACGCCAATGTTGCAGAAGGAGAAAGATCGTTCTCTAAATTGAAACAAATTAAAAATTACTTGCGTAGTACTATATCATAAGTGCGATTAACCGGTTTAGTTACGTTATCAATTGAATTTGAAAGAGCTAGAAAGCTCAATGTCGAAATCTTATTTTTTTTTTGGTTTTGGTATTTATTTATGACTATTCGTGCTTTTTACCACTGACAATATTTTATTTGATCAAAATGTAGGAATCAAGTACTCGGGAAATGATAAAATAATACAACAGGAAATTTGGAATTGGAAAGGAGATTAGTTATATTAAATAAATATAATAATAAATAATAACAATATAAATGGAAATTTAGTACAACAGAAAACTGTACATAACCATTTAATGCCACCAGGTGGCCCAACAAAAAGGCCGATTCGGTGCATAAACTAAGAAATACATGGTAAAATAAGTACAAAAAAAAACAATATTTATATTAATGCTTAAATAGCTATATCGTTATTTACAAGAAAAAGAGCTCCGGTTTTATACATATCTACATTAAAATTAAACAAAATATATGAAATAGAAGTGGGAAAAAGGACTCTGAGGGTAACAAGGCTTTGGAAAAGTGAGGAGTGGTCATAAAGGGGCAGGAAAAAATAAGGTGGTTCAGATCTCCCACTTCAGCGCCACATTCACACGCAGGGTTCTGCACAATGCCAAGCCTGGCAAGATGAGCTGGAGTGCACACGTGACCCAATCGCATATAATAGAATAATAGAAAGAGGGAATATAAAATACAATGCAATACAATAAATACATTGAAACTATACACATGGCTAAGTTTAGGCATCATTTTGTAGTGAACTTCTAGCACCCAAACTAGGACATGTCCTGTATCTTGGGTGCTAGCGTTTTTCCCTAGACTATTCACAAAAGAGAAGCCCAGCTCAGTGTATTACAAGGTCACAAACTATATTATTATTCTATAATGGTATCTTATATAACACAAAAAGTAAGTAGAAACTAGTAAGGTGGTTTTGTGTATATGCGTGTGTTTGTGTGTGTGTTTATGTCTGCGCGTGTGTGTAAGTGAGGGTGCGAGTGTGGATGTGTGTGTATGGTGTATATGTTTGATCGCGTTTGTTTAATATCTCAATTGTGTTTTAGCCTGTTTCAGATAATAACTTCAAGTAATTGCTCTGTTTCGTTGTAGTTTAGAGACTTGAGCCAGTCTACAACTTTCATCTTGCACTTTACTCTATTCATATGAAATATTTTTAGTAGATTATTTGCTTTGTTGTATAAGCGGGTGCTAAGGATGAAGTAGTGCCTACTTGCAAAAGTTGTTCTACTTCGGTCAGACTTGAATATGTCTTTATTTCTACCATTCTGTTCCTTTACAGGTCGTGAGATATGTTTTCGGACTATAGTTTGGTGGACAAACAGTTGTCTTACCGTAAGGACATTGCAGTCTGTGAAGAGTAGAGTAGTAGGGTATCTATAAGGCTTTTTCGTCATTACTTTTAAGACAGCTCTTTGTGCAACTTCCAACTGTAGTATAATGGTTTTCGCTGCTCCTCCCCAAACAGGTATACAATATGAAATAAGAGACTGACACAAGGCTAGGTACACCATTTTCAGCGTGCTTCTATCAGCAGATTGGCGAAGCTTTTTAAAAATAAATATGAGTTTTCTGACGCGCATTGTGACTGTGTCGATTTGTTTGTGCCAGCGGAAGGTCTGGTCTATGTGTATGCCTAGATATTTTACGCATGCTGTTCTAGGTATGTGTGTGCAGGAACAATTTGGGTCTGAAAGTGAACATGAGTGTGCCCTCATTTCGTATGATAACGGTGGCTGATGATTAGCTCTCATGGCGAAGGGTATAAACTGAGTTTTATCTAGGTTAAGAGTCAGAAGGTTATCTGTTAGCCAGTCCATCACAGTCTTAAGCGCCTTCTCTGCATTTGTTTTAGCATCATCCCAGTTCAGACCCCTCACAAGAAGTGCCGTATCATCAGCATAAGTGAAGATATTACAGTTAGGGAGTTGGATATCACACAAATCATTTATGTATATAATGAATACGTATATGTATGAATATTGTTGTAATCGTTTTGATTAACTTGTACTTGCTAAACCAAGGTTTCACAAAAAATTGATGACTGAATAGTACGATAAAATTTCCCTTTTACTGATTGCCCGGATCAAAGCTGACCCCAGGATTCCTGTAGATAAACCCTGGGTAGAGCTGCCATATCTTGGGAGTTATTTTTTACGGAAAAACTTCTCCACACAATACGGCATCATTAGCTAACTGGTCAGCTCTCTTATTACCCAGAATGCCACAATGTGAGGGTATCCACGTAAAATTCACTGAATACCCCCTAGTAAAACACCTAATAAGGAGTTCACGTGTTTCAAATATAATATAAGGCTTATGAGAATAGAAAGGAAATCAGGCCAAAGATTGTAAGGCACTCTTTGCATCAGTTGAGTGAATTCCGTAAGCCCATCATAAGTATATACTCGACAGCTTGAATAGACCGTAACATTCTCCCGTAAATACAGATGATTCGGGGGGAAGCTTTATTTTTGGAATGATATTATATTGGAATTCCATGCTTCGAAGCATCTGTAAACAAGAGCTAACAACCTTTCCAGTCTCTATCCATAGTGAACTTAAAGTTAATGTTATGACATACGTCATCTCGGTAAATATTAAGGTTATAATGTACACTGACTTGGAAACCTCTATGGATTTGCCCTAACTACGAAATTAGCGTGCATACCTACAAAAATCGGGCATATAAGATGGCTGTTAAAGAGGTATATTACCCATGACCCACGATCCCTCTTTTAAATTAAACTTTCTTTGACATGTAGGTACTTACAATAATTTATTCATTTTAGCTATTCCAATAACAACAAACCTCACATAAATCATTAGGTGCACCAACAAATTTTTATCTGATAAGAACTCTTATAAATCAAAACCCGTATATAAATTTACTTCTATAAAAAACCTTCATCTTTCTGTCACTATACTACTCCACAACCATGGTGCTATAATTAATGATTAAACGAACTTACCTGTACGTGAAGTTCTATCATAATTATACAAAGTGCATCGTCCGAAGAGATTAGTAACCTGAAAACGTTGAAATATATGTAGTAACACGCTAGTGACACCACTCTTACACTGTATGTTTAGAGTCCTGCGCTCTTTATTTTTTTTTTTTTTATTTGTTGGCAACCCCAGCGTCTCGGTCTTTCATTAAGTTTAGAGTTTGAAGCCACCATGTTCAGCTTTGACATTTCTGCAGCAAACTGGGAGACACTTTGGGTTGGGTGGGTGACGATGCACTTTGTATAATTATGATAGAACTTCACGTACAGGTAAGTTCGTTTAATCATTAATTACACTCGTGCATCGTCCTCGAGATTAGTAACCTGAAAACGTTGAAATATATGTAGACCTTGAGAGATAGCTGAGGAAATGTCAACTACCAAAAAATACCTGTGTATTAATCAAATGGTTTATTTCTAAAACTACTTAATTAGTACCACATTTTTTGTTTGTTTTAGTTATAATTCAATTTTGTTCTCCTTAAAAATCTAGTTTTATATCTAAGGGTAATTAACTAATTATAAATCAGTTAGCACTGGCGTGGCAGTTACGTTTCATTAGAGTTAATCATTGCTCTGTTATAGAATTTTCCAAAAACGTTAGAGCTTCCCCTGCTCTAGCTTGCCCTGTCGCGGATAAGATCGATGAGAAGTCGCATTGGTGTCAATCCCGCTATCTTTAAGGACGGTTATAATCCACCGACGGACGTAAGGATTGTATTTTTACCGTTTATGCGGTTTCTTAAAACCATTGAACGGCTTTATGTGTTTCCCACAAAAAGACCTGGCTTGGTTTTGTACTAATATTAAAAAGTAAGGTTTTGGGCACATTTCCATTTTCGTCTCAAAGAATGGTTGGCTGGTTGGTTGTTTTGAGCCCGCCCTGGAAGTTTTAAAATCGTCACTGGTCGGGTATGTTTATTATTTATTTATTTAAAAACAATTTATTTATTTTAGAATAATTTTTGTATACGTTATGCCGACGTTATCATCATTTTAAGTTAATTTTTAACGGCAAATTTTCCTTTGGAATTTCTAGTACAAGCGAAGTATACCACGTGGTATTATATTTAGGCCGTGGTTGAGCCGATAAGCTCCCCTGAAAAAACCTTTTAATGAGAACCTACATGAATTCAAGGTGCCGTACTGGTTTCTCTGATTGAGTAAACCTGTGAGAAAATATAAAATGTTTGGGATTGACGCTTCATATAACTCAAAATTATATTGTTCTGAGCACAAAATTCAATTTTTCAAGTGCTAGGTACGTCATATTGCTGGTAAGGATTTTCCTACAACGAGCCTATCATGGTGTCCGCTGTGGATGAAATAATAATGTTGTTAGGTTAAAGTTGGAATATGAGCAACCACGGTTGTATGGGCTATTTAGGAATCACCATGATTGCCTTGCCTTCTTAGTAATAATTTTTCTCAAGGTTTTAATATGTTTAATGTAATAATGTTTTATTATGAAAGGACCAAGGGGCCTAAAAATTAATTGTTGTCCATTTGATTATGAATGCATTAACTGCCAAAGTGTTTGGATTGTATTTACTCTACTTGTGAAGAGATCCGCCGGCCGAATTTTTAAACTATTCTTTGGAAAGCAGTGTGTGCCAGTATCCAATCTATATCTGGGTGTACTCGACGAGAGTCTGCATCCGCAATTTTGTTATCTGTAATATATGAAATATATAAAAAAATAGATGTAGGTATTGGATGCTCCCCTTGCGGTTTATGTAAGCAATGGCTATGGAGTTATCTATGTGAAGAAGAATTTACAGTTTCTGAGGTTTTAGGCAAATACTTTAAGGCCAAAATAAGCTACCAGCAGCTCGAGCTGATTTATATGGATTGTTGTCTCATCTCGCGACCATCTTCCGCTGGCTCGTTCACCCCTACATGTGGCTACTCCCCCCATAGTTGAGGCGTCAGTCTATATTTCTAAGCAGTATGCGTCTCATCATTTAAAAGAATCTTGCATAGAGTTAGTATTCATGTATTTACTCTTTCTTAAGTGTAAAGTATCTCATATTCATTCATGCAAGTAGTCCAAAGAATTTCACAAATTTTACACCTTATGCAATACATCTTATTAGTTCAGACTTTATGTTTGGCAGTTTTTCGTTAGGTAATCTAATTAGGTTTCTTTTTTTTTTTTTCTTTTTTCTTAATAGTAGTTTATATCCATTAAACCTATGACAATATAGTTTGATCTTCATTGATTAGAGATCGTGGAACATAAAAAAGTAAATAATTGCCAGTTTATACACATTAAACCCATGACAACATAGTTTAGTCTTCAGTGTTTAGAAGCCATTGAGCATAAAAAGAAAAACATTGCTAGTTTATACACGTTAACTTATGACAACATAGTTTGGTCTTCAGTGATTACCGACCATTGTATTTTACCGTATTTATCGGCGATGGTTGCAGTTCGACGGACGTCACGATGCTTTCGCGGCGACTTGATGCGACTGTCTCACGCTGAGGGACCCGGCACCGGCGGAGGAAATGTTTCACAACCCCGTTGTACTCCTGCGCACTGGGAACCTTTTTCTCCACCTTAAATTATTCTTAACTTGTTATTAAGTTGAGGAAAAAGTTTTGTGTTCTGTTTTTGCTAGGTTTTCACTATTTGTAAATTTTTCTATCATTCAGATGTTTGTTTATGGAGAATAAGGTGAAGTTTCGCTTAGTGACTGACTCTGCATGTTGTGTGTCACACAAGATCCAGTACACATCCATGAGTTGTTTGAGGCCCTTTTTATTTTTGTTTTTATTCTCATGTTCTTGGGTGAGGACTCGCTAGCCCAGAAATTGCCATTGTGAGCTGGCTTTGGCGCTCTTTGATGCCCTTGTCTCGCTTTAATACGGTTTCTGTTACAGCTGCTTTTATTTCCACATTTAGAAGGGTGCTCCAATCAAGATACTGTTAACTGGGATGAGGTACAATTCTGTAAGCTCTTCGCGGGTTTCCTTGCTATGTCCCAGAGTGTCTATGTTGCAGTCTTGTTGCTAAAACTTTGTGTATGTCAATCCCATAGTTAACAACCGCAGAGGGATCAGTTCCCAGAATATCCAGCACTTCTGGGTTCCTGTGCTCAAGAGCGGGGTATTTCGGGTCAGCTAGTTCTTCATTATGGTTTACTTCCAAAACTTTTTCCTTAACCAACGTCTGCTGCGGTAATTTTTCTGAGGTGGAAGGCTGTGTGACCTCTTCAATAGGTTTGACGCACTTATTTGACGGTAAAACCCATTGATTTAAATAGTAAAGATACGGTCATCAGAACATTTGACGGACGTGGTCGCCCTACAAAACACACTAGCGCCATCTATGATAACTAAGATGTCAATCGGCGTGGTCTGCTCCTAGACGTAGCCTTGTAAGAGCGGGGTGTGGTATTTTTCGAGGTACAAAGAAATAAAACAAAACCTTTAAGTTTCTGAATTTTATATTTGTTATACATAAAAATACATTTTAATTTGCTTTTAATAAACAATAAAAATTAATTTTGTACATAATTTAATCTTATAGTAATATTATTAAATCTTTTTATTTCATCGGCTGCAACTCGCGCCGCTGCAAAGTTATGTCGCACTTTTACGCGTCTTCGCGTTGTCCAAAGAGTATGTAAAACCTAACGGTAAGAGACGGGAGTGCTATAGAAAAATAGCGATGTATGAAACGTGCACTCTAGACTAATACCAACCTAACAGAACCACGACGCGACGTGACGACGTAATACATACTGCCAACATAATGTCATTACTAGTGATGTGACTGTGGTGACTGGCGAAAACGTATCGATACCGGCTACGACAGATTCTGGATTTCTTATTATTTATACGAAATAAATTAATGAAAGAAAATTTAAACTCAGATACTTTTAATACATATTTATTCAAGACATTACACACTAAACTACTATTAACTTATAATCATTAAAAAAATATTTTAGTATTTAGAACAATCCGTTTCCAGTATGATCGTGTTTGTGAGGTTGATGTTGAAGGTTCTGTAACATAAAAAAGATATATTATCAAAATATGGCTGTTCATCAAATATCCGTTAAGAGGGTGTCGAGCCTACGAGACGCGCGGTAAATAGGTATTTACTGCAGCGGGCTAGTCGTGTGCGTTGTCACACACACAATGACAAGTTCGCTCGAGGCCCGCTTGCCGTTGCACGACGAAGTTTCCTAACTTTGCATTTTTTAATTTTTTGTCGTTATGTTGAATAAACTTGAAGAACGAATATTAATTATTTAGATGGTATTATTTATCACACTAATATTATAAAGGTGAAAGTTTGTGAATGAATGTGTCTGTTTGCATGTTTGTTACTTATTCACGCTCAAACGGCTGGATGGATCTAAATGAAGCAAGTAGGTACGTAAATAAATCACAAAAATAAATTTAATAAATTATACCTATTAAATAAAAATTAACGTTTGTTTTTACTGTAGTAATACATTATCCGTTCCCTCACTATTCATCCTATTGCAATAAAACTTTGATTTTATATATTAAACTCCTCAGATTTTTTTTAAAGATTACTAGCAATGTGGGTACATTTCACATTACTAGCAATCTTGTTAACCCCTCCAACTAAGCTAAATATGCTTGTGTCTGGAGTGGGTTCACGTCAATAGTGTAATGGGTGGGGTTCGAACCTGCGACCTCTCGATCACAAGTCCGACACCTTATCCATTAGGCTATTGATGCGTCGAAACTGGGTAAGTAGCAAGTTAGGGTAGATGGGTATGCAGTACTTATTTGAATAATAAAACCAGTATGAAATAAAAAAAATATAATTATGTAATGTCATAATAAAAGCAGACTGAAATAAGTTTTGTTTATTAAAATTTCATTTAGTGCTCGTTTAAATTCTGATGTACTGTCATGTTTTTAATAACATTTAGCACTTTATTATATATACGTGGGGCCATACCAAAAAAACATTTTTTCATTAATGCTGTCTAGCGAACTTACTTCGCAGAAAATATAAGCGTAATTTATTTCATAACAATATATGTATCAAGTATAACTTAATTTAAAAGAAAAAAATAAATAAAAGAAATCTATAAATCTAATGTTATATTGCTTATTATAACATTTTACAAAAATTGGCCAAGTGCGAGTCAGACTCGCCCATGAAGGGTTCCGTAGTAACTATAATAATATAATATAATATGTATATTTACTTGACAAAAAACTAAAACTTACAAATTTCTTAAAACTAGCTTATTTACATTTTTTGCAACTACGCCAAATAACTTTGTTTTTCATAGTATTTGTATGAATTACAAAGTTATATTTGCGGTTTTAGAAAATATGCTGTATCTCAAATACTGCTGACTCGATCTCTTTAAAACCAATTTTGATTGAAAGTTTACATTAAGATCTATAGATATATATATATATACAACGTGTAATTTAAAGGGTATATACATACCAAGTGCATGGCTTCTTTGGATGATAACAAACGATATGGCAAGGGTTTTGTAATCCTAAGTCTACATGTGTAGAACTTATTACAAATTCCAGTACACTGATACCAGAGACCGAATTTGTCAAATTAAGAAGAACGAAAAGAATTATCGTGTTATTGGCAAGTGACGTGGAAAGTTATTGACCCTCGTAGTGCTGTGACACGTTTGTTATGATTGGTATTCAAAAAATATGTGAAACCAATAATTTGGTACCAATTCTTTAAGTCAGTTATTTTGTGCTGAAACTGTGCATAGAGACTCCATACCAAATGTTGTCTTCAGCCCTTTTGGTTAGATATGAGGTTTCCGTTACACGTTGTATATATATATTTATATTTTTCACTCCATTATTATAGAAATTAGAGGGGGGCACACATTTTACCACTTTGGAAGCGTATATATTTTAAACGATTAATTTTATGAAAAAGTGGTTTTAGAAACCTCAATCTCATTTTAAAGACCTGTATATAGATACCACACATGCATAGGTTTCATGAAAAAAAAAATATTTTCAGTTTTAGTTCCCCCCATACATGGAACTAAAACTGAAAATATTTTTTAATTTAATTTAAATATATTTTAATTTTTTCTTAAAATCGGAAAGTGGTTCACAGAATACATCAATCTACCAAGTTTTATATGTATAGTCCTAATAGTTTCGGAATAAAATGGCTGTAACATACGGACGGACGGATGGACAGACAGACAGACTAGTAGTTGTAGTAGTTATACATATTATATTATTATAGTTACTACGGAACCCTTCATGGGCAAGTCTGACTCGCACTTGGCCAATTTTTCTTTGGCAAATTCCCGTAGTAGACAGACCTTGTTATGGCACTTGGCGTATAATTTGTCGGACATAGAGGGAATGTCAAAGGAAGCTGAAACTTGTTCTAAACCAGAAAACCCGGCTCCTATCGACATAAAACTGCTTACAGAATTATCGTTCAGATTGAGGTCTGTAGGGCTATCTATCTGGTTCTTAACAATTTATTAATTCTATTTTTTTCGACACATTTGGCAACTAAAATAGAATTTCGATAGAAATCCTTTCTTAGTTGCAACTAGAGAATACAATCCCGAGCATGTTTTTCAATCCCGGGATTACGTGATTCTTGATGCTGAATCCTGGGACCCTGGGGCTATGCCCGGATTAGACTATGTGGTTTCTAATTGGTCTCAAATGTAAAAAATTGGCCAAGTGCGAGTCAGACTCGCGCATGAAGGGTTCCGTGTGTAACTATAATAATATAATATAATATGTATATTTATTTGACGAAAAAAACCTTACAAATTTCTTAAAACAAGCTCTTTTACATTTTTTACAACTACGCTAGATAACTTTGTTTTTCATAGTGTTTGTATGAATTACGAAGTTATATTTGCGGTTTTAGAAAATATGCCGTATCTCAAAAACTGTTAACTCGATATCATTCAAACCAATTTTGGTTGAAAGTTTACATTAAGATCTACAGATACATATTTTTTTAGATTTTTCACTCCACTATTATAGAAGTTAGAGGGAGGGATACACATTTGACCACTTTGGAAGCTTATATCTTTTAAACGATTGACTTTATGAAAAAGTGGTTTCAGAAACCCCCATGTCATTTTTAAAGACCTGTCTATAAATACTACACACGCATATGTTTCATGAAAAAAAAAATAGTTTCGTTTCATAGAATACATCTACTTACCAAGTTTCACATGTATAGTCTTAATAGTTTTGGAATAAAATAGCTGTGACATACGGACGGACGGACAGACAGACAGACAGACAGACAGACGGACAGACATGACGAAACTATAAGGGTTCCGTTTTTTGCCATTCGGCAACTGAACTCTAAAAAACGAGTAATTTCTTAAAATATATATTTTTAATTTTGGTACACTACACATATCACAGTATAGTAAGAAAAGAAAAAATGACAAAAAGATACTATACTTTGTAAGAAATAAAAAGACAATAAAACTTATTACGAATTTTGAAAATACAATCGTAGAAATATCAATGCATCCAAGGTTTGACTTCCAAGCCTGCTTCGTTTATTACCAACATAAGCAGCAGCTGAAAACGCTCGTTTAGGTTTTACACTGGTTGGAGGAATAGACAATAGATACTTATATGCTGTTTCTAAGTGATATCCACTAATTCCTCCATTTTCAAACAGGCTTATTTCACGTCTAATACTATATTTTGCCAACCTCGATTAATTTTGTATTTGTACTTCACGATCTGGGGATTTCATACTCTTATCAATTTCCAGATATAACTTTTCCTTTAGTGTCAATTGGGGTTGGGATTGGGAGGTTTGTGGCCTTAACTCATCATCTGTTTGTGATCCTGATCTTCCTTCTTCTTCTTCCGTGTCATCTCGACTTTTAAGTTTTTTTTTCAATACACTTTATTTGCTTCCAAACTAAAGCCTGTGTAGAAACTGGAAATAAGTCATGCCATTCCAAATCCGATAATAACTGATTTTCATCATCTTTTCATGGATTTTGTAATTAATTCAACACACCAGTCAAATCATCACTTCGTCGTTGCTTCATACGTCCCACTAAGGATGTTTTCATTTTTTGGCAAGTGTCAGCACTTGCCAAAAAATGATTATGCTAGATAGCTGTTTTATAAGAAATTTCAAAGCGGAATCAGCTGTGCATAAATTAGCATCTCGCCGACAGATTGCTTCTACTGTCAATTTAATTGGGGTCAGCACATCAACAATTTTATTCACCAATTCAAAATCAACTTCTTCCAAACGAATTGGATGATTGAGATCTATAAGAGCTTTTTGAATGAAGGTTTTTAAAAGATAAAATCGCTCCAGCATTGTTAAAAGACTAGTCCACCTGGTTTTACAGTCCAAAAGAAGTGACAGCTCTTTTCCATGTTCAATTTTCATTTATTTTTGAAGTACTGTTTCTGTTTTCAATGGTGATCTTTTGAAATACACACTACAACTTTGCGGATTTTCTTTATCAGCTCATTAATGTTTTCATCTTGTGTTAACTCTGGTATGTGTTATAGCGCAAGGTCATTTTGTGACATTAAGATTAAGTCTGATTCTGGAATGTCTAAGTCTTCTAAATGTTCATCATCATGGATGTCGTCCATATGATCAACAGCCACAGGTGGTTCATTTATAGTATCATCTGAGGTAGAGCTGTCTTGCAAATAATTATGTTTTTCATAAAGCCAGTATCCAGGGAAATATCAAATATACTTAGACGCTCTTTCAATATACGAAGACAATTTTCAGCCATACTTTCATACTTCCATAAATAGGAACAAGTCCTAAATTCCATTTTTTTTTTTATATGAATGAACGTTGACAGCCATGTATGGTTTATTGGATGTTGAAGTCCACTTGTCGAAAGAAAGACTAAATCTTTCACCTGCACTTTTAAAATGTTTCAATTCTGCAGTTACTTGCTTTCTGATTTTTTCACTGTAATTCATGACACGTTTTTGAATGGTGACGGCTGACTTTGGTAAATCCGTGTATTTTGCAAAGACAAATTTTCTCGAATCATCTGAAGTTATGAATATACTGAATGGAAATCCATCTAATGCAATCATTCTTGCCAAAACATCATCGAGGCTATCGTCGGCACTTTTAGTAAAATAATCATTTAACTTTCGCTTGGCTGGCGGCGGTGGTGTGTTCAGATTATCAGAATCTAGACTTGTTGAAGCTGATATAAGCTTGATGTTATGTTTTGATGACAAATGTGTATGTAATCCCTTAGTCGATTCATCCAAAGTCTTGAGAATGGCTGAGCATCGGTTACATTTGGCACTATTCCTATCCTTCGCAACTAAAAAATAGCTCCACATTGACGTCGTATCACTGTGTTTTTTATGTTTAACAAAGTCTCCCGCCATTTGAAATACTTAATTTCAGATAATTGACTTTTAAATTTAAATGACGTAGGTCGTGGGTTTAAATTTAGAAAATATCTTGTAATGACCAAAGTTTTCAATATAATTAAGCATATTTTAAAACTGGAAACATATCTTACAACTATACAATAATATAGGTTATCCATCAGAATTCAAACAGGCTTTAATGTCCTCTCATACCTAATTAACATGTATTATAGATACATTGTAAGAATGATATTTTAAAAGAGTAAGTGTGGTGTGGAGTAACTTTCCGGATCTTCTCCATAGAAAACGACCAATTTCGAACCGTGCCCTGCGCCAAACTGCTGACGTTTTATAAGTGCCCATGTAGGCCTATGTGAAATAAAACATTTTGAGTTTGAATTAATATTTTTCTTAAAATTCAAACGCGAGCCAAAAATAAAAAAAAATCACAAGAAACAGTAGTAGGTATCTACTACTATTTTTAAAGAGATAACATAGTGCAATCATGCCAGTACCGTGCAACCAGCGCACCACGCACCATGAGACCATAAGTCTAGTTTAAGCATATACTAACGGGAACCCGTGTGAAATTAGTACTTCCCACAATATGATTATAAATTAAAGCCTGTCTGAATTCTGATGGATAACCTATATTATGATATAGTTGTAAGATATGTTTCCAGTTCTAAGATATGCTTAATTATATTTAAAACTTTGGTCTATACTGCCGTATACACCAATTAATACAGCACAATGGAATTACAAATAAAAAATATCCGATAAGTTGGTCATCATGTATGTCATTGATATACACTATAAAAAGGAAAGGGCCAATAATTGAACCTTGCGGAGCACTCATCTTGGCTAGGGATCCTGCAGATGTCGCTCCATTAACAATAACTTTTTGTTGCCTGTTTGATAAATATGAAAGAACAAGGTCAGCAGAACACGAATCCACGAACTCCGTAATGGTGTAATTTACAGATCAGTGATTTGAACGCAATCAAAAGCTTTGGAGAGGTCACAAAATATGCCAATTGCATCCTGAGATTTCTCCCAAGATTCCAGAATGTGACGGATGAGCGCTACTCCTGCATTTGTTGTTGACCTACCTTTCGTGAAACCAAACTGCCGACTATGCAGAATTCCATTTGAGTTAAAATATGATAGCATCTCGTCCAGCATGATTTTTTCGTATATTTTGCTTAATGCTGGAAGCACATATATCGGTCTATAGTTAGAGGGATCATTCTTACAACCCGACTTAAAAATTAGTAATACTTTACTATGTTTCATTAAATCGGGAAAATTACCGCTGTCTATACATTAATTAAATGTGCCTGTTAGGATAGCAGCAATTGAGTCAATAATATTACCAAGAACCCTAACAGATGCACTCCATAAGTCATCAGTGTTTGTTATGTTAAGACTTTGGAATGCTTTTTAATTACATCAATAGAAATGGGCTTAAATGAAAATGTTGGTATATCCTTATTGAAGTTTTCCTTTAAAAAAGATTCTGCTAATAATGGCGAAGAATGTAGAGATTTAGTAACCTCTACTGGAATATTGGTAAAGTAATTTTCCAACTTCTCAGCCACTTTTGACTTATCTGAGATGACCTGATCATCGATGTTCAAAGTCAAATCATTCTAACCCTGTTGGTTTGTATTTCCAGTTTCTTTGTTTATCACACAGTTTTTATTTTATTGTTAGAAATGCTAATTTTATTACTTTCTGATTTAGATTTAGCTTAGGGCGCATACTTTTTTAAATATCTTTGAGTAGTTTCTTACATAATTATGGAAGGCTTCATCGGAAGTCAATGATTTTTCATGGTATAAGTTGTATAAATTGTCTCAGCTTATTCTTATTCCAGCAGTGGCCCATTCATTAAATTTAGATTTATTACTCATTTGAAATTTTTTAACTGGACATGCCTTACTAAATTCGTGGCATAGTGAAGAAAATAATATCCTGTAATTTTCATTGGGGTCATGGGAGTCAAAATTGGCCATTGAAAGATTACTTAACATGTTATCATTAAAAACATTAATTTCTTTTTAGTTAGTGGCCTAAACTTAATAGTCTTATTTAATTGCCGCTTTTTAACCAACTCAAAGGATACTAGTTGACCTGTATGGTCAGACCTAACTCCACTAATTTGAGACGAGTATTTTATGGCACAATTAGTATAAATATTATCTATGCATTGAGCTGATGTTGCTGTTATTCTTGTTGCTTCCTTGTATGTGCATTTTAAGTTAAATGAACCAAACAATGAAGTAAGCTTGCAGTGTTCAGGTGAATTTACTAACAAATCAATATTTAGGTGACCACAAACCACAACTAATTTATTATCTCTTATAAGCTTAGGTACTTAAAATTTCTCCCATTATCATTAAGAATGATGACAAGTTTGATGCTGGTGGTCTATAAACACTTAAGAAAGTTTGGCCTTCAACTTCTGTACATGCTACCTCACACAAGCAATCAACAGAGCAAGCGGTGATATATTTTGTTCCTTATATCGAAGAGAATTACTACGTAATATTAAAGTACCACCTCCTACTGAGGACATGTTGTATGCACTAGTAATAAAAAAATATTAATTTTAAACAACATTCTATCTGGTTTTAGCCAGGTTTCACAAAAACATAAGATATCTATATCATATTTATCTATTAACATTTCCTCATCTAAAATTTTGCCGGAGAAACGATTTATATTCTGATGATATATTAAAATTGTGTTATTATAACTCTCCTTTGTCACATCTAAGGGTTTAAACAATTAATTTCAGTATTATTAGATACCCTAGATAATACTGAATAGTCACTTAACCTAGGATCAGTTAAATTGTCAATAACCCAGTGTAAAATCTAAAATGAATGTCAGGATTGCAATCGGTATTCCCAAAAACCTATTACACGATGTTTGATGCAATATTTTGCAATCGACCACGTTTGCTGAGCAAGCGATATAATGCGGTCGCACTAAGTTCGCCGCGAGCTTAGTGTATTTCGAACAGCAACCGGGTGCACTCATTTTCATCATTTAGCGATAATTTTAGCCCTTACGTTACTTTGTTAATTATACTTAGCAATAAACCCTTGAAGGTTATCAGTGTATTTAACTTAGTAGACACACACGATATCCATATTGAATGTTGGAGAAAAAGTTGCATCCTTGGTGGATGCAAATTTTTCTCCAACATTCAATATGGATATCGTGTGTGTTTTAAATTGGATTTCAAAATGAAAGCCAGATTTGCAATCACCACCCCCAAAAACCCATTACACGATACCCATATCGAATGTGTGAGAAAAAGTTGCATCCGCCATCTTGGATTTTAAAATGAATGCCAGATTTGCAATCACCACCCCAAAAACCCTTTACACGGTACCCATATCAAATGTTTGAGAAAAAGTTGCATCCGCCATCTTGGATATTAAAATGAATGCCAGATTTGCAATCACCACCCCCAAAAACCCATTACACGATACCCATATCGAATGTTTGAGAAAAAGTTGCATCCGCCATCTTGGATTTTAAAATGAATGCCAGATTTGCAATCACCACCCCCAAAATCCCATTACACGATACCTATATCGAATGTTTGAGAAAAAGTTGCATCCGCCATCTTGGATTTTAAAATGAATGCCAGATTTGCAATCACCACCCCCAAAAACCCATTAAACGATACCCATATCAAATGTTTGAGAAAAAGTTGCATCCGCCATCTTGGATTTTAAAATGAATGTCAGATTTGCAATCACCACCCCCAAAAACCCATTACACGGTACCCATATCGAATTTGTGAGAAAAAGTTGCATCCGCCATCTTGGATTTTAAAATGAATGTCAGATTTGCAATCACCACCCCCAAAAACCCATTACACGGTACCCATATCGAATTTGTGAGAAAAAGTTGCATACGCCATCTTGAATTTAAAAATAAATTCCAGATTTGCAATCACCACCCCCAAAAACCCATTACACGATACCCATATCGAATGTTTGAGAAAAAGTTGCATCCGCCATCTTGGATTTTAAAATGAACGCCAGATTTGCAATCACCACCCCCAAAAACCCATTACACCATACCTATATCGAATGTTTGAGAAAAAGTTGCATCCGCCATCTTGGATTTTAAAATGAATGCCAGATTTGCAATCACCACCCCCAAAAACCCATTACATGATACCCATATCGAATGTTTGAGAAAAAGTTGCATCCGCCATCTTGGATTTTAAAATGAATGTCAGATTTGCAATCACCACCCCCAAAAACCCATTACACGGTACCCATATCGAATTTGTGAGAAAAAGTTGCATCCGCCATCTTGGATTTTAAAATGAATGTCAGATTTGCAATCACCACCCCCAAAAACCCATTACACGGTACCCATATCGAATTTGTGAGAAAAAGTTGCATACGCCATCTTGAATTTAAAAATAAATTCCAGATTTGCAATCACCACCCCCAAAAACCCATTACACGATACCCATATCGAATGTTTGAAAAAAGTCTTCATCATCACTTTCACTTCCTCAAATGGTGCTTTTCGGGAGCAACTGCACAAGGTACTATTAGAAATACCCAAAACGCTATAGGTGTGCCTACAATATTTAAAGAGTTCCCTCGCTTTCTCCAGGATCCCATCATCAGATCCTGATTTCATAACAATGGAACCAACTAGAAAGTATACCCTTTCAAACGAAAATAAATTCCAAATCGGTCCAGCCGTCTTCGAGTTTGAGGTTACATACATAAAAAAAAGTTTAAGACGAACTGAGAACCTTCTCCTTTTTTTGAAGTCGGTTAAAAAGCAATAATAACATCACAAAATATAAATACGTACTTTTTATGAGAATGGCTTTTATTTCGAAAATTTGTGCCAACTTTCTTCTAATAATATTTTTTTTTACATTTTCCCATAATAAAACAAATATTGAAAAACAAATGTTAAAGAAATGTATATTGAACAATAAAAAGTAATTGTTGGGTATGCATAATAAATCGTACTCAAAAAAACAAAAAATATGACTTATGTTATTCAACGGATTGCTGCAATACATACGTACACAATAGATCGCGAATTATCGTTACCGGCGAAACGCTCCATAATGAGACGTGACCCCTCTCTGAGCTCCCGTGGACGACTGAATTTTCGACCGGTGTACGTTGCGTATGGTTCAAAATAGCGCGCAAATTAGAAGAAAAAATTAAAATTAAAACAACCAAGCGACATTTTTGAAATGTTAAAGCTGTAAATGATAGTATGATAATTAGAGAATAATATGAATTGAAGTTTATGAAAAAATTCAATAGTTTACTATCAAAATTCAGCGACGCACGAGCATGTTTTGTAAGGATTTTTGTCCAACTTTATGTATTTTTGTTTAATAAACTATAAAATATTTTTAAATTTTGCCAACTATGTTTGCTAACACATTTATTCAAGTGTTCATTACATATTTTTGTATGGTAATTAAAGTACTATTATAGGTTATATTCCTTTAGTTGTGAAGACCGTTTTGAGTTATTTTACTCGGCGCAGGCTTAAAACAAGTAAACTATACTAACTTGGTTCATACAAAAAACCATGGTGGTAGTTATGTTCCTTCTTTGTAACTGACGATAATTCTGTAAACAGTTCTTCTTCGTCAGTTCTTCTGGCTGACAGGACCGGATTAACCATTAGGCGGAGTAGGCAACTGCCTAGGGGCCCCGCATCAACTAGGGACCCAGGCCTAGTGCACGCACTAAGAAAACATGTTTCTTCGAACGAGAATTTGATGTGCGTGTGAACTTAGGGACCTCAATGTTATCTCACAAAATACAAATCGTTAGATTTGGTAGTAGAATTAAAATAATTTTACAAGAAATCTGGGAATAAGTAAACAAATATATTAAAAAAAAATATTTAAAAAATCTAAAAAACCCGACTGCTTAACTGAAATGCAAGAAACAAGCACATTTTTATTTTGTAAAGTGACAATCAGGCGGGACCCAATTGAACGTATTTTTACGTTTTTTAAATTTGACGGGTCCGCCTGCTTGTCACTTTTTAAAATAAAAATGGGCTTGTTTCTTGCATTTCAGTTAAGCGGTCGGGTTTTTTAGATTTTTTAAATAGTTTTTTTTTCAACTTTTCAGTTTTTTTTAATTTTCCTGGTCATGTCACATTGGCACCCCACCGGATTAAGAAAGTGAAAGAGCTCTAAGTCCATATTTTTAAACTTTCTTTTTGTATTATTTTTGCTAGTATTACACTCATGATAAATATGATATACTTTTTTGAAATTCTTGCGATAAGCCCTTTAATTTGATACCCATATTGTGGTATTCGAAACAAAACATTTTTTTTTCACTATGTATAATGGCTTCGCACAGCCGCCATGTTTGATTTTTTCAAATGTCACCTACCTAAGAACACTTGGTCTGCTAAGACAAATCTAACGATATCTCAATTATGTGAATACGTTCAGCGGTTCTGGAGATATGAGGTAATAAAGAATATTACATACACATACATACAAGATACGCGCGAAAAACATAACCCTTCCTTTGCAGTCGGGTAAAAACCACAGCCCTTAATGTGCGTTTCCTCAGTTCACACACGATTTGGTCAGTCAAAGTAAGAAAAGGGGCCCCGAGAATGCCATTGCCTTAGGGCCTCTGACAGGGTTAATCCGGCTCTGCTGGCTGACAATGGTTGACTGCTAGCAATACAATGTAGTGGAAATCCAACTAAAATGTCATCAGATAATGGTGTAGATGAGATTTCCAGACACGGAATAGCAGTTTTCTTCAGTGTAGTTTTTTTTTCTTGAAATCTTTACTCCGGAAATGCTTTTCACAAAGATTTCTTTTTTAATACTTAGATATTTCAACTGATGCAACTTTTCTAAACTAAGTCTTCTTTTCCTGCTGCTTTGACCCATTGTTTACACCTAAAAAGTGGGTGATGAGTTATTTTTACATATAAATTACGTATTATAAGAATGTAATAAACCCCTAAGACGAACCATTGACCAAAATAACTACAATATGTATTATCATATGCCAAAATTTTACCACTAATATATTTTGTTGCAAGGAAATTTATAATGACAAAACATATTAATTGAGAAAACATTGATTTCACTTTCTTTTTAAGTACCTAATTATCATTTTCATGATCAGCTTAGCCTTTAGATGTCTACTGCTGAACAGACTTCTCGTCATTTCAATAACTAAACATCGATATCGATAAATCCAGGTTGATGGGTAAACACTATGTAATGTTTTGTAAAAGTTATTTTCTTTGTTAAAATGCACTAAACCTTTAGGAATTGCACTAGAATTGACTTCTTTAAAGAAATAAATAACTAATTATGCCAACCGTTCTTCATCTAATGGAAATTTAGCCATAAAAACACGTTTGTTATCACCAACCCGGTTATGTTTTTATATGACAAATTTCGCACGTTATTTTTCTCATATTTCTTTATATATCACAAATTTCTCATATTATCTCTCATATTTCTCAAATTTCTTCCAACAAAATGATTTTTAAATACACTTTTATGCAATAAACACGCAAAAATAATAACTTTGGAAAACCAAACAAACAAATTGTCAAACGCTAGTGACAGTCTGTGACAGTCAAAATGGCGGTCGATATAATCCATCTATGTTGTGACGAATCATAGACCGATAAAGCCCCAGAGTTTTAAGTGTTCTTCTTAATTTTATCGGATTTTAGAAGCCATTAAAAAGGACGTCCGTTTCATACATCGTTTTTTTGTATACGAGTTTCGCCAGACTGGCGTTGTCTATGCTAAAGGTTGAGACAAACAAGAAAGAAAATTGTTTTAAATAATGTTAGAAGTTGATTTAATGACATATTTTTAACTTACCGGTGATATAAAATGTTATATTTTTTTTATTGTGCTTTACGTCGTAGTTCACGCAACCCTTCACGACACAATCTGGCATTTTTGCTTGTAAAACTGACGACCCCTCCTGAAGATAGCCGATCGCGTTCTAGTTCACTTCGATAAAGGTTAGACCACTTTGGGACCAAGTTTGAGGCGTCATTATAACATGCGATCCGCCCAGTCCTTACGAAGTAATATATATGTCAATGGTAAAACCTCTATAAGTTGTATCGTCCGTGGGCTGTCCAATGATACCCCAAATGAAACCAGATTATCCTAGTAAGGAATTTTTATTACATCAGTTATGGTGTAGTTTCAGCAACTACCCATATGATGTGCCAATGCAGTCCCAAGAAATAAACTGTAGTTATTGTCTGTGAATTAGTATGGTATAGTAAGCAACCTGGCGATACATCCCCAGGAGCTGCTCTGATGGGTGTTTGTTACCATGATTGTATGTAAGTAGACAAATGAGGCAGGTGTTAGTAACACCATTCTAAGGTTTTACTGATGCACTATGAAAATTGAGCCAATAAAACCATCCCAAAAACTAATCTATATTGGTCTCACAACCGTCTTAAATAAGTTACCCTGACGCAAACTGACAACCCAAAGTACTTTAGTAAACTTATTTTGTGTAACCTTGCGATACGGCCCCATAAGTCGCTCTGATAGGTGTGGTTACTTCAGTATACTTATTTTGTGTAACCTGGCGATACGGCCCCAAAAACCGCTCTGATAGGTGATAGGTGTTGGTTACTTCAGTATAATTATTTTGTGTTATCTGGCGATACAGCCCCATAACCCGCTCTGATAAGTATTGGTTATTTCAGTATACTTATTTTGTGTAACCTGGCGATACGTATATAGCCTGCGTTTTACTCACGTTAACTGATAGCCGCCACTTGGCGAGCCATTCAGGAAGCATATTTAGCGCGCGCTGCATCTTCGTCGCCGCGTACCTCGCGTTAAGCGAGGTTGTGATGTACGCGGCGTCGTCGGCGTACAGCGCGAGCGTCGTGTCGGCCGTGGTGGGGATGTCGTCCGTGTAACGTGAGTAACACGCAGGCGACACGCAGCTGCCCTGAGGTACTCCCGCCTTGATGGGGCGGGGTGAGGAGAGTGCTCCGTCGACCACAACCCTGAAGCTCCTGTTGGACAGAAAAGATTGGACCACCTTTACTACGCGACGGGGCGTGGCGGAGGTGGCCAGTTTATAAACTAGGCCGTCGTGCCATACGCGGTCGAAGGCCTTCTCCATGTCGAGGAATACTGCTACCGCGTACTCTTTCCTGTTCATGGTTGTGGACAGCTGGTAGAGTACCCTCGACAGCTGAAGCGTCGTGCTATGGTCCGCCCTGAAGCCGAACTGTTCAGGTCTCGGAGTAATATGCGGAGTGAGGTGTCGCAGCAAGAGCGACTCGAACACCTTGGAGATGGTGGGCAGCAGGGTGATGAGCCGATAGCTCTCCGGCTTCAGCACATTTTTCCCCGCCTTGGGCAGCATGATGACGCGCCCCTCCTTCCACACAGCAGGAAAGGCCCCCGTGCGCAGCACCGCCGTGAATAGGCGCGCCAACGCCGCTACCATACGGTGCGGCAGGTGGCGTAGCACGGCGTTGGTGATGCCGTCGGCCCCGGGAGCCTTTTTGAGTTTCGTTTTTAGGATGGCGCGTCTGACTGCGCCCGGCGAGAAAAAGACAGGGTCTTCATCGGGAGCTATCGGCGTCGCGAAGTAGCCTCCAAGGTGTTGCTCGACTGCCGCGACGTGTGCGTGCTGGTCAGTCGGATTCGGGCGGAACTGATGCTCCAGGTGCTCGGCGAAGACCTCCGCGCGATCCTCCGCTATGTACTTGAGAGCCCCGTCGTTGCCTCGTAGTGGGCGCACCGGGGCTGGGGTATTCGTAAAAGCTCTGCACAGTCTGTGTACTGACGTCCAGCTGTCAGCTGCGGTGTCAATAAGTTCCTCCCAGCTCGCGGCGGCCGACGCTCTGAGCTCGGCCTTAACCTTCTCCGCGAGTCGATTCAGCTCGGTCTTCATTGTTGGGCATCTTGTTTGTTGCCACTGCTTGCGTAACCGTCTCTTCTCGGCGATCATAGCGCGTAGGCTCGGCGACAGGGGCGGCAATAGCCCTCTCCCCTGCGCCGGCGGCGGTATGACCGCCTCATATATCGCGTTCTGTATGCAAGCAGTGACGTCGGCTGCGAACTGATCGACGTCCGCTGCGGTAGTGACAGGCCGAGTCGGCGTCGTGGCCTCAATCTTTTCTGTGAACCTGTTCCAGTCCAGGAGTCGACGTGGCGCTGGCGGCTTCACTCGGGTTGGCATCCCCGATAGGACGACGAGTACTGGCTGGTGATCCGACTGTAACTCGTCGTCTATTACATGCTGGGTGATCTGGCAGTTAAGCCCTTGGTGGACCACAATGTCCAGCACGTCCGGCATGTGGTTGGGGTCTGTTGGGTACCGGGTAGGCGTCTCTGGGCCGGACACTGTGTAGCCAAAGGCTTCCGCGTCCGTGAAGAGTCGTCTCCCCTGAGGATTGATCCTGCTGGAGTTCCACGCTGGGTGCTTTGCGTTGAGATCTCCGGCGAGGATAACTGGATGTTCCGCACTGAGGATATCTCGAAGTTTACTAAGGTCCAGTGGCTTGTCCGGAGGCTTGTAGGCGGCGTAGATTTGAATATCCTCGCCGGCTACGTGCATCTGTACACCCAGCGTGTACAGGTGGTTGAGTGATGTCGTGGGGGGCAGCTCTTGATGGACGACTCTTCGCCTCACCAGTACTGCCAGATCACGATATCGGTTTTGAGTGGATGCCGACCGTTCATCTTGGCGGTAGATGACGTAACCTGGGAACTTGACCCTGTCTTCCTGTCCCAGGTGCGTTTCATTAATCAGCGCCACGTCGATGTCCTGATCCCGTAGGAGATGGCGGAGGAGGGCGACCTTATTCCGCAGGCCGCGGGCATTCCAATGGAGTATTCTAAGAGACTTATCCATTGGTAAGCTCTAACAAAGTGGCCAAGCCATCCAGGATGGCCTGCTGTGGGTCTTGCCCCCGCCTGATGGCCTGTATGAGGTCCATCAGGATCTT
The DNA here is from genome assembly GCA_943138885.2 of Tholera decimalis. Lineage (NCBI taxonomy): Eukaryota > Metazoa > Arthropoda > Insecta > Lepidoptera > Noctuidae > Tholera > Tholera decimalis. The sequence goes on from OW964556.2 coordinate 21,508,797, forward strand.
AATGGCGCAGGCAGTGAACTCTTTGTTTACACTTGTTTGTGGGGCGCCGGTTTGTACGGTGTCCGCCTTCTGTTGGCGTGTTGCCGGCCGTGCCTGTTTAGGTTTGCCGGCGCCCTTCTTCACCTCCTTGTTGTCTGCCTGCGCCTTGTTCTGGGCGGGGGCAGAAGCGGCCTGCGAGGTCTGCTGTGTAGCCGCCATGTTTGTGTTTTGCAGGGGGGGTTGCGCTTTCCCCTTCCCCCCGCGTTTCCTCCTCCTCCGCCGGGAGGAAGTGGCCTCTCCGCGTTCTGTGGGTCCATTGGCTGCCGCCATCAGTGATGCGCCGCCGTGACCGTCCTCTACTTGTCTTTCTTCGTTGTCCACAGGTTGCTTGGGGCGGCACGAGTTGGCTGCCGTGATGGCGACAGTCCCCGCCCGCCTGTTCTGAATCTCCCGCTGGAACACGGGGCACTTGACGTGGCACGCCGGGTGCGGGCCACCGCAGTTCGCGCAGGTGGCCGCCCAAGTAACACAGACGTGCTGAATAAAGATTAAGTAAGAGCAATCATCTAGAGCATATGCTGAATACTAAGCTGAATAACGTCTGAGTACCGTCTATTCAGCAGTTATTCAAGCAAAAAGGGCCCCAATTTTGAATGCTTAACTCTGAATAACAGCTGAGCAACATCTGAGTAGGAGCTTAATAACGTTTCAATTAGCTTAATAACTTTTGAATAACAGTTTACATTGTTTTTATTAAGCTCTTACAACTGAGTTATTCAGCTTAGTCGAATTGGTTATTGTATTCAGAATTTATAGAGCATTTAAATTATTGTTTACATTTTTGCAAACAATATTCATACATATTGTCAAAAAAATTGAACAAATATCATAATGTTGATGTCGAATGGTGTTGATTTAACATGGCCGGTGAAATTATAAAAGCGGTAAGTAAATTTTAATTTACAAGTTAGAGGTCTGCTACATGTTAATTCTTAGTGCGCAAGTAATTTTGTGGTGAATAGTATGTGTTTTTTTTAGTATTTATTACGCGCCGCGTGAATAATCAAGATAACTGATAGTAAATAGTATTTTTATACGTACAAACTAGGTCCAACAAAAGTACTTGCGACGAAATAGCTAATACTAGCGATATTAAACCAACAAAGTAACATGAATCGAGTTGAAAATGTTGTAGTTGTATGATTAAGCATTTTGGTGATGTCTTAAATTCCTTGTAAGTATAAATTACAAAGATTTTTAATGGCGAACGAAGTTTTGCTTTATAATGCGGAATAAAAGTGCACACATGTCTTGTTACTGAGCTATAACTTGTAAAAGAGTACTCATTGCACTAACTTCTGAATAACAATTAGATAGTTGGCCACATTTCTACATTACTCAGATTTATAGGGTTCTCTAATCGAACGCGTCGGGCCTTCGTTGTCCACTTACGTTGGTACTAATGCTGTAACAAAATAATCATGTCATGTGATGATGTGACTCATGTGACCGAAAATCGGCTTGTAAACAAAAAAATTCTATGAACTGATAGTAACTGTAGTAGATATCAAATTGTTCGTAAAAATTTTCAATGTTAGGTACGGAAAGGTGCACTGGCGCGGGAGTGGTGGCGGTGGCGGTGGGAGTGGACAAATGGAATAAACGGCCCGCGCCGTCTCACTCTCACTCCTGCGCCCAGTCTAACTCCGCGCTCGCCCCCGACTCCACTCTCACAACCGCGTGCTCGCTACTACTTCACAGTCGTGCATCGCACCGACTCGACCGACTGCCAATTTCAAATCAGTCAGTCGGTCGCGTTGGTTGCGAGCTTTCGGTGACATTCGCTCACGCGTCATGCAAGTCCCTACCAAACGGTAAACAATAAAACTAACGACGCAATAGGCTAAACTTTGCAGTATGTGTTCCGTTTTTTATCGAGGAAATTTATTATGTTGAACCGACATTAGAATATCTACGTATCATTGCATCGTAACGATAATTTACATTCATTTCGTTTCAGGGAAATGTCTTTTAAAATAGTTTCAACACGTCGCGTGGTAAGGGTCGCACAGAATTGTGTACTATACCGTCCTTATGGGAGAACAAAGGACAACTTCGATGGCCAAGATATAATGCGGATTTACTAACTAAAGACAGCAGGGTCCAACCTCGCGCAGATTGACGGCTTACAATGAGTTGTACTCTAAAAAGATAAAACTATAAAACTTATGAAGAAGCTGAAGAAGAATTATCGAAAATGCTAAACTTAACGGATACTGACACTGATCTTGATCAGATTGCACCTTCATTTTGTAACTGTAATTTGTAGCTGTTGATAAACAATTTTGTAGGTGAAATAAACGATTAAACTTTTTGACTTAAATTATTTATTTTTAATTAAACTTCGAACTTAACCTATATATACAGTGTGCAATTAAGATACGAAATACAACTCATTCCTATATTCATTACACACAATCTTGAATTTTACATCTTGAGGAGATAGGCATATTGAGGCGCGTGTTTCAGTTGGCATTTTAGATTTAAATATGTTAAAGTTACTTGATTTTACTGGCTGATCAAATACTTCAGTCAAACCTGAAACTTTGAAAACGTATAAAAATATATTGTCATTTTCTTTAAGTATTTTCTCAATTTCCATAATATCATTCTGGTATATACCAGTCAGAAAATTTGATAGGCTTTGCCATTTGATTTTTTTGGGGTACGGAACCCTCTTCATTGCACGGCAACCACGCATGCTGGCTGGGACCGTCTGGGCACGTCTGTCTGGCTGGTCACGGAGCTTAGCCCCACTCCCGCGGGAGCCTGCCGTATCCTGTAAACACGGGATCGTCGTTAGGTAGCCTTAGTTACGGCGTAGATGTTCGGGTGTGCGTTGAAGCGCCTGTTCAAAAGTGAACGGCAAACGCACACCCGCGTGATTAATTGCTATTGTGTAACTATAGGCCCGCCGCGACGCCGATTTTCGGCGTCGTTTCTTCACGACACCCCGGCGGTCTAACCCCGCCAGGTGAAACCTTCATGCAGGGGAAGCCCAGCGGGAGCCGACCAGCGTCGAGGGTGCCGACTCAGACGCACCTATAGTGAATGCTGGCTGGGACCGGGTTCACTTTTGTTTAAACTATTTTCATTAATCCTTTGATGACCAGAAACACTTGGACAGTTACTACTGATATTTAAATATTCTTCTAACATTTTTCATTTGATATAACCGGTTGTCTTATGTTTTTGCCACCACTTTCGATCCATAATGCAAACATCGGAAAAAATAATACCTACGTACAATAATATTTTAATAAAGCTGGTCTTAAGCTATGAGCACTATAACAATACAAATGTGGTCTTTAATTTGAATAAGTTAGTTTTAAATTCTCTATTAAACTGAAAAAGCTTAATAAAAACATAAATAATATTGTTTATTCAGCAGCTGAATAATTAGTAAGACATAGAATCTTATCCAGTTTAAAGATAAAATAAAAACAATTATTCAGTATCAAGCTGTATAATAGAATATTTAACGATATTATTCAGAAGGTGATACTTTATTCAGAAAATAGCTGTTTCAAACGCTACTAGCTTAGTACTGCTTTAATAAGAGCAATACAGATTATGGTTATTCAGATAAATGCTGCCGGCGGGGCTGTTTTTCAGCTTTAAGCCACCTGGAATGAGTAATGCTAAATAACGTCTGTATAATAATGTTACGGTGATTGGTTATTAAGCCTAAAGAAGGGAAGGACAGAAATACAGAATTTATTAAGCATTCAGAATTTTAAGGGTCCGAACTCAACCTAATCCAGCATTTGGCTATTCCCAAAGCTCTTATACAAACTATATTGATCTTTGAACTGTAAAATGTTCTAAATGTGTACTGTTATCTTGCTTATGTGTTACTTGGGCGGCTCTTCCCTCGGACGTGGACAGTCTCTGGCCGCGTGTCCCTCTCCACACCTCACGCAGGCGAGCGGGCGGTGACACTGGTGCGATGAGTGCCGGAATTTCTGGCACCGGTGGCACTGTGCGGGCCAACGTTTCCCACGCCATGCTTCTATCTTGACACCCCGCATCATCAAGAACACGAAGGTGTCGTATATGGACCGGATGTCCGGGGTCCTCTTCAGCATGGCGTAGAATACGCAGCCGGGTCTTCCTTGGCGCGCCCTAATGTGGCGCACGTACTCCGGCTCGTATCCGAGTACGCGGAGTTCCTCCTCTATCTCCTGGGGCTCTGTGTCTGCAGGTAGCTCGCGAATGGCCACCTTCACGAGCTTCTCCGCAGGCAGGGAGTAGGCGAACCACGCTATGCCGCTCTCCTTCTCCAGCTCTGTTAGATACCGCTGGATCAGCCGGTACTCACCTTCTGACTCCGGCGTGAAGCGTACGCTGGTACCGTAGGGGCGAGCACTTGGTGGCCGACCCAGCTTGGCTGCGATGGTTCTGAAGTGGTGCGCCCAGTTCGTAGTCGTATGCGGCTATACGCGGCGGCGTTTGGGATGCGGGCTGTCCTGCAGCCTTACGCAGGCGCGGGTCCCGGGACGGGGTCGCGCATATACGCGCGAAGGATGGGTGCGCGGCGGCGGCAGGAGCACGCGATGTGCCAGCGACGGCGGGCGCGGGGGCAGCGCCAACAGGGGTGCGCGGGGCAGCGGCGGGCCCGGTAGCGACCGGGCGCTGCGTCGCGGGACTTGCCTTAGTAGAGAGCTGCGGGCGACTCGGCGCCGTCACGGGCGCAGCGCGCGCAGGCGCCGGCGGCGGCGGCGGGTCGGCGGCAACCCTCTTCCCCTGGGTCTTCTTCTTTGCGTCCGTCCTGGCTGAGCCGGCCGTCGTGATCCCGATTTCCGGGAGCGACGGGGTCCTGTCCAGCGACGGATTTCTTCTTCTCTCGGCGAGCTCCTCCTCGTCCAAGGATGTGGCGCCGCCGCGGCCTGGAAAGCCGCGGGCGCCGGGCTTCGGCATCACAACACTGATAGTCTAGCGGGTTTAGATCCGCAATGGATTAAAGTTTTTAAAGTTTTTCAACTCACAAAAGTAAGGTGTGGGTAGTCCCAACCGACGCGTGACCGACGACGTTCCCGAAACGTCGAGAAGCTACGACGGGTGGCGCCCTCTGCGCTTGTACGAGCGAACGGCGTTCACTTGTACACTCGCAGAGAGACAACACCAAAACGGTCCGTACGCGAATTAAACACAATTACTTGTAGATATTAACTTTCACTGTGCACTGGTGGCTGTTGGCGAAACCGTGATTGACATAACTCGATCAAGCGTCCTTTTATAGACATGACAGTTACCACCACTACTTGCTCTATATTCCTCTAACACGGCCTCTCCTGACTGTGCACCGTCCTCGGCTGCACTGACCTCTTTTTCTGCTGCATCGGTGAATGCAGCAGGAATTTCCCTACTGTCTTCGTCTAAACGCGTCTCGTTCAAGCTGACAGCGTCAATAGAACCAGCAGCTCCATCCAGCAAGACGCCGCTCAAGCGCTACAGTACGCCAAGGCACCGCTCAAGCACTACAGCACGCCAGGGCGCCGCTCAAGCACTACAGCACGCCAGGGCGCCGCTCAAGAACTACAGCACGTCTGGGCGCCACTCGTGCTCAGCAGCTGGATGGCTCATCGCTCCAGTTCAGCAGTTCAGCACCGCACTACCCCAGCACGGCAGCTCAACAGTGTACTACTCCAGCACCACTCGTCCTCGCCAGATGCAACAGTGCGATGTTCGACAGGACTGCACTACTTGCCATCGCCTGGTAGTGCCTTTGTGAGTGTTTGATCACAAAGACTCAGTCAGAAATCTGAAACACATGAGCAGAGAGCGACAGCAACCAGCACGACTGTTTCTTGATAATAATTTGTTGGTGTTACAAAGTTACCCAAAGTTTCGACTTAGCGAGTGCTCGGCTTACCTGACCTTCACTTACGGTCCTATCCAAATATACAATTCGGATACATGAAAAGCACATTTCTTCAGATTTATAGAAAACCCAGAACTCATGAAAATCTTAAGAACCTTACGTAAAAGTTCTAATCCACCATCCATCGTAATGGACACATGAGACTGAGCATTACTCATTCTAGTTTAACAGATTCTCTAAATAGTTGCAGAATCACTTGCATAAACATCGCGTAAAACTTCAAGTTGCAATGACTTGCCTACGTGGCAATCACCAGCAGCATGAGAACTGCGTCCCCTACTGCCTAAGGGCTATGCTGGGACAACCGCCACTACACCTAATAGTGCGGGAGGAGGCTTCTCTGCCAAACTTCAGACTCGGTATATCTTGGACACTATTAAAAAAAATCCAGAACCAAACACACGTATCGGTCAGTAGGTATCCTTAGAGACGCATGGAGAATTCCATCAATCAACCTCCCATGATTGCCTTACCCTGTGATAATGCTATGAAAACACATCACTTCCAAATAAAACTCTCAAATAAAAAAACCGATAACTGTCGAATAGCTCACGCTGGAGCTACAGGCTAACTGAAGAACCTGAAGAACTGTCAATCTATACAGAAATGTCAAGGAGGACAAGCACTGAAACTGGAGTCAAAATCTTGTCATCGAAATAGGAACATTCAACACAAACTATCACGCGGACAGTGTGCGCTCCATCCAAGCAATCCATGCTATAGAATTCAGGAGCGTTACGGACAATCACATCCGAATAAACTCATGGTGCCTCAGTTCTTAATTTCTTTTTAATGGAAAAACAATGTCAATCTAAGCTCATACTAGAAAGTCACAACTCGCTACAACGCACCACGGCTAACAACCGCAATACGACGACACTACAATCGATTAAGTGTAGTGAAAGGGACACTCCTATTCAATTAGCTATGCACGTGGCTAAAAAAATACACGCGCACACACACTCAGATTCAAAGATGATGGACCTTGGCCTCGGATGCGGACAGTCCAAGGAGGCTATGCTACTATTATACAAAACAATATCTGTTATATATTTCGGGCGTGATGTAAAGGGTTCCTATGAATAAAACTCAGGGAGACAAGGACTTGTGTATTATGCGTAAAGCAGCCATGACAATGACATATTCCCACAGACAACAATTCTTTATTTTTAAAAACCAGAGATGTGATAAACGACTTAAAACTTTTAACGAACTTATTCGTTTATTTTTTATAAAAAGTCACTTACGTTAAGTGCTTAATTGCTTATCTGCTTATTTACTTGCTTACATTAAAAATAACGAAATTATGTTTTTTGCTTTTTTAGTTGCTTAAGTTTAAGTTGTACCTATTGGTTTTTAAACGAAATCAATGAACTTTCCTTCGTACTTTGCCGATCAGTTTTATTAGTTCACCATTTTGTTTTTATAGAAAAAAGAAACTTGTGTGCAATTCACACGTGGTAGAAGTGAAACCTTCAAAAAAAAACTTAAAATAATTTGTGCCCCCCCCCCCTTCCCCCTTTACCCTCACCCACCCGAACTCCCCACGAGGCCCTCCCCCCCCTCCCCGCCCCCTCTCAGGGCTACTTCACCCCCCCGCGACCTAACTTCGTTCCCGTGGTCGCAAGATAGCCGAGTTTGGGCTCATTTTAAAGGGCATGAAAAGCTTTACCCCTTGACACCAACAGAATTCAAAAATTCGGCAATTTATGTTTCTGTCTCTTTTTAGTGTCGCTTTTTCGTTTCATAAACTTTCAGATCACAACGATGCTAAAGAAGTTTTCACTTCAAAAGACGCCAAAATTAACACAATTACTTACACTATAAACTATTTACACTATTATTAACACAATTAACTACACCTAAAAACTATATTATATACAAGTCCAAAAGTCTCAGAATTATTTCCTTGGTACCTACGAAACAATTCACCACATCAAAAAATGTTTTACACTATTTATGTTTACGTAAACAAGTCCAAGTCATAACTTCAAAAACAAATTGTTTCGGAAATACACAAAACATGACGCTTTTAATCGGGCGGAGAAAACGCTATTAAACGTAAAAAGCAAAGTAAGCAATTTAAGCAGTTCACAATAACCCGTTTTAATTAAAATGTCATTTTTAAAAGTGAACAACGGAATGCACTATTTGCGGTTACATTTTAATTTTAACAAAAAGTAGAATAAGCAGATAACGTTAAATGCTTGTATAAACTATTCTGCTTATTCGCTTATTTTAAATAATCTGTTATATTATATGCTTTTCGTTTAAACGCCCATCTTTATTAAAAACTAAGATCATAGACTAATATGAAACATGCATAAATAAAATTGACCAGTGACATTGACAACTGGGCATAACCTTAAAATGTTGTTTACCATTTACAAGAATAATGCTGAAATACAAATTACATTTATCATTAACTTATGTTTATCGTTTAAGATAAAGTGATAAGTAAATTATACAATAATAAATTGATTACATTAATACATTTATAAGCAATACAATAGCGTTGTCGTGAGGTGAAATTATTTCAATACAATGTTTAAATTTATTTGAGTGATGTTGAATTTAATGTATTACATTGTGAATAAATTATATTATAAATAAATTTTTTGTGTCTTTTTGAGTAATCTTCCTCTAGAACTATACTTATATACATTCTGTGAAACATAGTTTCTTTCGTCAGGAGATATTATATTATTAGGCATTACATCTGAGCATGACTGAGGAGGACTAGTTAAAATTAATTCATCTTGATATTCATAGTAATCACAAAGACTTTGACTACAAGATACATCATCATTTACATTGACAAATTCAGGTGACATTATGACTGACTGATTTGTTACATTTGATTCAGACTGATTAGATTCTAAAGATTATCAATTTTCATTTTCAGATTCAACATTAGATTTTTTTTTTTTTTTTTTTTTTTTTTTTTTTAGAATAGGTTCGCGTTTGACCACCATCTCACCTGATGGTAAGTGATGATGTGGTCGAAGATGGAGCACGCTTACCTAAAAGTAACCTATTCACTCTTGACTTAAAGACTCCTAGGTTATAGCTATCGGGAAACACAGACTCCGGCAGGGAATTCCACTCCTTAGCCGTACGCACAATGAAGGTATTCCCAAAACGTTTGGTGCGTATGGGTGGGATGTCCACCATGTAACGATGGCGCTTCGCCGTTTGTCTCGTAGTCCGATGATGGAACGGGCTTGTTGGAATTAAATTGTGTAATTCCATCGCACACTCCCCGAAATGTAACCGATAAAAAACCGATAGACTTGCAATTCTGTATTGCTACAATAAGAATTATTATAAACTTGACTAAGACTTGAGAATGAGTTTGTTTTTCTACGAGTTATTATGATGTGTAATTCTGACAACCATCATCATCCCTTTCATTTTCAAAAGACTGACTTGACTGTGACTGAAAGTGTGACTGTGTTTTTTTACCATTACGATCATCAAACTTTATAGATTTTTATGTTGTTTTTGTTGACAATAATCAGGTCGAATGTGTTGAGAATTTCGCCTATATGTTTTACCAAAGTTGTCTTGTATTATAAAAGATCTAGGGAGTTTAGTTTCAGAGACAATTTGCCCTTTTGTCCAAATAATGTCTTTAGGATTTTTCTTGAAATAAATGTTATCATTGACATGACATTCTTGATAGTTGTTACAACTTTTATTATAATAATTTTTAGTTTTTTGTAAGTTTTTGTCTTTAATGTTAGAATATTCAGAAAATTTGACAATTTTAGGTTTTAATTGACTAATTTGACTTGGTAATTTTGTTCTCAATTGTCTTGACATGAGCAGTTGAGAAGGGGAGTACATGTTTGAACCTTGAGAAGTTCTATGTTGTAATAGACCGATGTGAGGATCTGTACCTGATTCTTCACATTTTCTTAAGATATTTTTGACTGTTTTGACTGAGACTTCAGCTAATCCGTTTGATCTTGCCATGTATGGACTGCTGACAATGTGTTCAACATCCCATTCATGAAGAAATTGTTTGAATTCTTTTGAGTTATAAGGTGGGGTGGTCCACCATCACTGACTGATTGTAATGGAATGCCATGTCTTGCAAAAATATATTTCAAACAATTTATTACTGATGAAGATCTAGTATCATTTTTTAAGTTAGCTATCTCAATGTAGTTAGAATAATAGTCTACCACAAGTAAATATTTTTTATTTTTATATTCAAATAAATCAGTAGCTAGTTTTTGCCAGGGGAAAATTGATTTTTCATGTGACAAGAGTGATTCTTTTGATTTATTTAAACTATACATAACACAAGTTTCACACTGTTTTACTTTGTTTTCTATATCCTGATTTATGTTAGGCCAAAATACAATACCACAAGCTAAATTTTAGGTTTTTTCTATTCCTAGATGTCCTTCATGTAAAGTATTCAAGATTTCAGTTCTCATTGAAGTAGGAATAATGACAGAATTATTCTTAAAAAGTATATTATTTATGACATGAATTTCTTCTTTGACATTCCAATATGGGAGTACTAAACTATCGCATAAATTTTTTGACTGAGGCCATCCTTGGAAAAAATATTGTTTTAATTTATGTAAAATTACATCATTGTTCTGAAATTTTATCTAATTTTTCTTGAGAAATTGCTAAGATTGAGGTAAGTAAATTAATATGAATATCCAAGTTTTGTTCAAATTCTTCTAAATTATCATCAAGCTTGTTATCATTATCGACTGGTGCTCGAGAAAGAGTATCTGTCACAATTAAGTTGTAGGTTATTTTGAATTTTATAAATTCTTTTGACAATTCCAAGTTTTTCACACGTTTTCCAGCCTAGAATTGTTTGGCATTTACAGTCAACTACAATAAAATATATTTTAGTCTTCAGTCCATTTTCAAATTCACATTGTATCACACAGCTACCTAGATTTGGAACTATTTCTCACTAGATTTTTGTTGTTGACCCTTGTCCTGTCTGTCCTTGTTGAAAAAACAGTAGTTAGCAAAATGGTTCTGCTTCTTACATATTTTGCACGTTCTTCCTTCCGCTGGGCATTTATAAATATGGACCTGTCCGCATCTCGTACAAGGCTTCTTCGATACTGAATTGTCACGTCTTTTCACAGAGTTTTGATTATAATTTCTATTATTTGACTTGCTTCTCTGTCTATAATTTATTATTGAAATTGTTTCTTGACTTTGACCATTGAGGTAATATGTACTACGTACTAAAGATGGGCGAAAAAGAACGTCACGACAAAAATAACGTTGTTATCTTGCTCCTCAAATGATTACTGTGACTGATCATGAAGGAACAACGTTCCAAAATAACAGTGGTGAAATAACACAGACACTACAGTGACACGAGACACTACAGTGACATGAGTCACGAACGTGACCGAGTCACGACATGGAACGAGTCACGACATGGAACGATATCTAACGAACGATGTAATACGGGCAATCGGGCATTTTCGGATAACCCACGAGTGAATATAGTGAGATAGCGAATGATTCCGTATTTCTGGCTCGTTCCCTAGCGCCTTGAATACTAATTTGATCAAAATAATAAAATTAAATTCTTATGTTTATATTATAAAAATAAGATTTTTGTAGACTTGAGCATATCACTACGCAAAAAAAAAAATTATAGCCCTTTTTATATAATTCTGAAATGTGAACTTGTGGTACCTAATTAAATTATTTGTTATTTGAACCAATAGTAAAATCTTTTGTGTAAAACATGCTATTAAAAATATATTTGGCTACGTTTCGAAAAACATTTTGGAAAAAAAAGTAAATATAAATGTTAATTAAATACGTATCATAGTTATTCAAAAGAATTTCCGACATTCCTAAGCCTGTAAAACTGTGACTGTCGTTCCTGTTACAAAAATCACAGTAAAGGTTGTTGGGATCAAATACCTATCTACGGAATCATATTTCGTAACGTGAGTCACCGCAGTGACAAAGTCACTGTGATTTGTCACTGTGACTTTTAAGGAACAGGAACGACAGTGACAGTGACAAAAAAGTAACGGTTTCGCCCACCGCTACTACGTACTAGAGGAGCTAAGTAAAGATGGGCGTTTAAACGAAAAGCATATAATATAACATGTTATTTAAAATAAGCGAATAAGCAGATTAGTTTATAAAAGCAATTAACGTTATCCGCTTATTCTGCTTTTTGTTAAAATTAAAACGTAACCGCAAATATTGCATTGCGTTGTTCACTTTTAAAAACGACAATTTAATTAAAACGGGTTTTCGTGAACTACTTAAATTGCTTACTTTGCTTTTTACGTTTAATAGCGTTTTCTCCGCCCGGTTAAAAGCGTAATGTTTTGTGTATTTCCGAAACAATTTATTTTTGAAGTTATGACTTGGACTTGTTTACGTAAACATAAATAGTGTAAAACATTTTTTCATGTGGTGAATTGTTTCGTAGGTACCAAGGAAATAATTCTGAGACTTTTAGAGTTGTATATAATATAGTTTTTAGGTGTAGTTATTTATGTTAATAATAGTGTAAATAGTTAATAGTGTAAGTTATTGTGTTAATTTCGGCGTCTTTTGAAGTGAAAACTTCTTTAGCATCGTTGTCATTTGAAAGTTTATGAAACGAAAAAACGACAGTAAAAAAAGACAAACACATAAATTACCGAATTTTGGAATTCTGTTGGAGCCAAGTGGTAGAGCTTTTGATGCCCTTTAAAATGAGCCCAAACTCGGCTATCTTGCGACCACGTCTCGTGGGGAGGTCAGGGGTAGTTCAGGGGGGTGAGGGGTAGGGGGCGGACATATTTTTTTTTAAGGTTTTTTTTTTGAAGGTTTCACTTCTACCACGTGTGAATTGCACACATGTTTCTTTTTTCTATAAAAACAAATCGGTAAGCTAATAAAACTAATCTGCAAAGTACGAAGGAAAGTTCATTGATGTTGTTTGAAAACCAATAGGTACTTAAACTTACCAACTAAAAAAGCAAACAACAAAATTTCGTTATTTTTAATGTAAGCAAGTAAATAAGCGGATAAGCAATTAAGCAGTTAACGTAAGTGACTTTTGATGAAAAATAAACGAATAAGTTCGTTAAAAGTTTTAAGTCGTTTATCACATCTCTGATCCTAAGCAGGGATGTCAGACGGCCACCCAGAAATCCTTGTACCGAGCTGCCTGAAAGCTGGTATTGAAAGCGAAAAACTGGTACCCATGTGCTCCGCTGCCGCGCTGCTAGAGTCTGGCAAACGAAAGTAGAGACTGAAAAAGCGCGGCAAATTTAAAAAATATCAGCATAGCAACCCCAAAACTACTATTAAATACCTGGAATAACTATATTTGATACTTTAGTATTATGTATTTTATTTCATCGGAATAAAAATACAAGAGATATTTTAGGTAGGTAATAGTTTAGATATTGTCTTAATTCGATTAAAAAAAAACAACAGTATTCTAAAACAGTTCTGATTTATTCACTATAGTCAAAATCTGAATGTAAGACTTCCATGTGGAAAGTTTCATTAGAGTCACTGGAGTCATTGTTTCCTACGTTAATTATAAAACTTTCTAAATTACTTTCTGTAATTCTGTCCCTTTCTTTATGTTTATTTTCAACATGGATGACATGATCAGTCATTTTCTTTCACTCCTCGGGAGTTATATTTTCAAACGACTCTTTTATAAATTTCTGTAAGTCCACTGAGCAAAATTTTTACTTGCCACTTTACGTTTAGCCAAACTCCATACTAACTCAATGGCATTTAGATCACAGTGGTAGGGGGGAACTCGCAATACCTCGTGCCCATTCTGCTTCAGAATTTCATCAGCTTCATATACTGGCTCTGGTGTGTTTCGTTTTAAACTTGTTTTCTAACGATATAAAATTCGTTAATTTTGTTACGAATAGCATCTATGTCGAAACTATCTATGTCGGACACTGTGGGTTTATATGGCCTTTACGCGCACCTTCCTTTTTAATTCTTATTAATGTAGTAACGCTCACTTCTGTAAAGAATGGTAAAACAAAATGATTAGGTTTTCAAATCATGAATTCAATTACATCTTTATAAAAGTTATGTACTCCTAGTAAAAACTTACCATTGATTGAAGCTATTTTATCCAAGTACTGATTCTGGGTTCTTATCCTATCTTTCTGCTCTAAATCCGTAAGTTTTTCAATTAGGCATGGGTAATATCGGTTTTACTCTGTATCAAATCGTACCTAAGTATCGGTTTTAAATATCGGATATCGCATCTATATATTTCAATATCTATATATTGGCTGAATCTGTGTGGAACTCTGAAACGAAACTGCTATGTAAGATACTGTGATTTTTAGGTTTCAGTTTTGTTCGATATATTTAACATCTTATATTTTTACATCATTATATTTTATTTGTAACACGAAATTAGTGAATGTATTTTTTGTGTAGTGTTGACACTCCAGCGCGCATCGAAGACGCGTATCACAATATCAGTTTGAACCGAATATCATAGTGCGATATCGATATTGTGTGGTGTTTTTGTTTTATGACTCATCATACCAACATCAATGCATTAGATACGCGGATACCTGATATATAGATTCAGTGCCGTCCGATATATAGGTATTGGATATTGTACCAATATATAGGTATTGTATCTATATACGATTTGTATCACCCACTCCTATTTTCAATAGGTTTCACTATCTCATCAACCCCTGCTACATCCTCCAGATTTTCTATAAAAGAACAAAAAATGTTAAAAACCATGCAACATTTAATTGTATGTTAAATAACCATAATGTTTAACATTCTATCAAATGAATGTGAATCAAAATAGATAAATATTTTTCCTCGATAAATATAAATTGTGAATTACGACAAAGTATCAACTTAGTAGCGTCATACTAACTATGAAATCGAACACCACACGTAAACAATCTTGTTTTTGTTTGAATTCGGCGTCTTTCTCCTGTTGTTTTTCTTGATATTTAGACATCATGCGAAACAACATCTCCCGTACTCCACTTTTAATAGTTTTGTTCATTTTTCGCTGAATAAACGCTATTAACAAGATCACAACAAATCACCATCAACACGCCATCTTGTTTTGAAAATTGAGTTTGACATTAGTTTAGCATTGCCATATAAAAACTTTGCAAATAATTCGAGTGTCTACTTTCGTTTGCCAGACTCTACCACTGATATATAAACTGTATCGGAAATAGCATTCTAGTAAAAAAAATATATATGTATTTCAATTTAGTGTACCGTTAATATAGGGCAGTAACTATCGAACGTACCAAAAAAATATCACTTTAAGTCTTTCTTTTTGATGGTACTTATATTGCATTTTCGAAATCAAATGTGGAATATATTGAAAAAAAAACAAAAAAAGAAATCATAACCAACATTTTTATCGGAAAGGAGGGTTCGTTTGCTTAATCAAAAAATAGAAAAGAATCAAAGAAGTCCGAAGCTGGAGTAAAAAATTTAGATGCCGAAAAAATATTTTCAGACTCGAAACTTAATGATTTCTTTCACTATTTATCTATCATCGCGCAGTAGTCGACTAACCTTAGCCAAGCAGTTTTACCAACCGTACAGTAGAAAAATGTTGTCTGTGTTATATTCTCAAATCAAAATCAAATTTTGATTTCATGTTCAGAAAAAAATTATAATAACTGATAATTTTTAGTTAGTAATACTCGATTCTTCCATCAAAGGTGAATGCCAAGTTTCGGCTCGAATCATGTAGCGTCCGAAAGACTTTCTAAATTAATGATAATTCATTATATAAAATTGTAAGAATTATACAGTATAAATAAAATCTGTAGAAGTACACCGTTTAAAAGTAATTTTAAATAGTTATTCAATTGATCAACACGTTTTCTATCTACAATTTCAATTAGAAATGTTGCCAATACCAAAATAAAATAATATCGATACGAAATTGCACTTATAAATCGATTACATTAATATTATTATGAACCTACGTAAGTGAATTTATTAGTTACTAAAGTCATAACTCGTAATTCTTATAATAATTAATAATGTATAGTTATATTTTTTAATATCTTATAATAATTTAAAGTAATTCAATTAAATTATCGATACAGTTTAGAATAGTTATTTAGTGCTGGTAACACTTAATCTTGTAGTTGTCACTGATAATAATTGTCAAAAGGTTTACTTTTCCCACGTTTTATGACGAGCGACGAAGTGTCTTATGTGTTTTTTGAGTTTTGTGTTGTTTATTGCTTTGTTACCGGACTCCGATTTCTGTATTACTAACGACTACTTTGGCTGTTGAAAATGAATTCAATAGTCATTATTCAATAATTTTATAGTTTATTTCATGTTATCTTTAAAATTAGAAGCATTAAGTGGTCAACTTCAAAGAACTATTGGTGTACTTCTTATAGAAAACTAACTAAACAGTCAAATTATATAATTATTTTCTTTTTTTATGATATATAGTTCATCTTTGTCGGTTCTGACCGAGTCTTGAAGGAAGCCTTGGCATTCTCCTTTGTCGGTGTATTTTTGTCGGTCAAAGGCCAATCTTGGTATTTTTGCATACAAGGACCGAGTAGTCTTGGTACATGGTACGTGACACTGAAAACTAGTATGTATACCAAGAAGTTGGTACGTCTGACATCCCTGAATTCCTAAGCAAAGGATATGTTCCATTTTGGCAAGAGTTTAAACTAAAGTTCGCTGCAGCGCTGAAACAATAATTAGTCGTATAACAAAACAATTAAAATACGCAGCGCTAGAGAGCTTCTAAGGTGTAGTTTTCTCGCGACCAAAAGGTCGGAAGCGCCGCGATTTACATAGCGCTTACGCTTTTCGTTCAACGTTCTGTTATGACATGTCACTTATATAGATTAAACTGCTGACTACAGAAGTGACATAGTTACCTTTATACCTAGCAATCTTCATTCTCACTCTTTTTTCATACTTTATTATTAATTGAATTTAACCTAAAAGTACTTAAAATGAAACAAACTTTTGTTTTCAACCGACGACAAAAAGAGGAGGTTATCAATTCGACGCGTATATATATATATTTTTTTTTTATGTATGATCATCGATTACTCGAAGACGGCTGAACCGATTTGGAAAATTCTTTTTTTGATTGAAAGGGTATACTTCGAAATTGGTCCCATTTTCATAAACGTCAGGATCTGATGATGGGATCCTGGAGAAATCGAGGGAACTCTTCAAATATTATAGGCACACCTATGACGATTATGACGACCACAGATGGCCGCCGAAACTACTCAATAATAAGTATTGAGTGGATTGCGATTCGATTACTTGAATATGGATATTAAGCACTTTATGCTCGTCACAATGCATATGGTGATGTAGAGCTGATGGTGAAGTACCAGGAGAACTCCTCAACAATTAACGGCCCAGCATTGGGAAAAGCAATATTTTGTAAAAGGTTATAAGTAGTTGACATTTAGGGTCTTGTAACTAGGTAAATTAAAAATAGACCAACTAAAAAGAGTGAAATAAAATCTTTTTACCAAAAAATTAAACCGACTCCCAAAAAACACTGAAACACTGCAAAGTGAAAAATAACTTTAATTTCGGAAGTCGGTGCCAAAAACGAAAATACAAAACTAAAGACACCGACTACCGAAATTAAAGTTATTTTTCACTTTGCAGTGTTTTTTGGGAGTCGGTTTAATTTTTTGGTAAAAAGTTTTTTTGTATATTTATACAATGAAACAAGGTTACAAGTACTAAAAACATATAAAATTTGAAACGTCGAATGTGATATGTATGGGTGGAGGACACATAGATCAACAAAAAATTACATATAAAATGATACTCGAGAGTCTCACGTTCTCAAATTGATTATTATTATTACTGTTTATTGGAATAGATTTACATTACATACTACTAGGAACACGAGAATTCTGCACATTCAATTAACAGTAATAATAACAATCAATCTGGAACGATTATTAGATACAAACTGACGCATATAGACATGTATTAAGTTTATTTTTAATTATTTTCATTGTACTGATATGTATATTTTGTGTAATATACATAATTATGTTTATTTAGTCACCCCTGAGGCCTGAACAATATAAGTTTAGTTAACTTTTGCCGTTTCGATAAATAATTACTGATCTGATCAGTTTTAGCTTCGTGTTTCAAGCGAATGGTTGTGTATTTGTTAATGATGGTGCGTATCAAATGTGTTCGGTGATTTAAAGTGCTTGGTTGATCAAGAGAATGTTGAAGCAAAGATGTAAATACTTCCTTCTGA
The DNA here is from genome assembly GCA_943138885.2 of Tholera decimalis. Taxonomy (NCBI): domain Eukaryota; kingdom Metazoa; phylum Arthropoda; class Insecta; order Lepidoptera; family Noctuidae; genus Tholera; species Tholera decimalis. Next base: position 21,526,997 of record OW964556.2, read on the forward strand.
ATAAAATATTCCAAAGTATTACGCGCAATGTTTGCGGTGAAAAGCGTGGATGGTTTTCATGCCATCATGCGGAAGCGTTGTGCATCCCTAATGAAGCGCATGCGGGCCAGCTCGAACAGCCTTCTGAGAGTGTTCGTGGGCCGCTGGGACTCGCCGATGTGGCGGCACTGGATGCGACTACACACTACGGGTGGTCGTGTCCAGGGTTTGCCATAAACTGGCACCCCTGTGCGGTACCACCTTACGGTTACTTTTATTTTGTTATTTTTATTTTATTTTTTGTGTACTAACAATAGCTTTATAAGATTTGTGTTACTAACAGAATATGGACAACTCGTCTGAAATAAATGTCTTATTATTATTATTATTATTATTAACAGAAATATAACTTTTTTTTTAGTTTTGGTAAAATTATCAAATAAGTCCTCTCACCCCGGGCAGGGTGGGAGGGACTGTCAGACTTTTACTGACTAAAATCCACGGTGTTCCTTCAATAACCCTTTACGTACCGGGATCACGGTATTGGGATAAGTCCCACGACCCCGGCAGGCTTCGGCCCTCTGCAGGGGGGCCTCGTCATGTTGCTGACGCTCTTTGAGGCGCGCGTGGAACACAACGCGCCGTCGACCCGGGCATGGTCCATGGTCGGACAGCAAGTTGCCCTTTACTCGCTGTCCGCATGCCCGCGCCTACGGTGGCCGGAGATCGTCGGCCGACGTCCGACGCCGTGGGCGTCTACCACTGCGGCTGGGCTGGAGGGAGGACGCCATCCTCTCCCTCACGCGGCCCGCCTCCTCCTTCGGAAGCATGACTGCTTCGCAGAAGGAGGCGACCGCTTCCCACTCCCTCTCGCCCCGCAGCATGGCCTCGACCAATGCCGGGCGCGAGAGGTCTCCGCCTATCGCCGCCATGAGGACACGTCGGTGCTCTGCCCAGGCGGGGCAGTCTTGCACCGTGTGCTCTACGGTGTTCTCAGGGCGACCCTCGCAGTGGTGACACCCAGGCGTTTGTTCCTTTCCCATCAGACACAGGTGCCTCCCGAAACTTCCGTGTCCGGTGAGGACCTGCGTCATGCGGTAGGTCAGGACGCCGTGACGCCGATCTAGCCACTCCTCAAAGAAGGGTCTTACCGCCGCAATTGCGGCGTGCCCGGACAGTAATATAACTAGAATAGTATTTGGTAGAGAAACTGATTCCACCACTTTGTTTTATAAGTTTTCTTATTATAGATTCCGTGGTGATACATATTTTACAGACGTCTTCTGTGGAGTAAGACAAGCCACCCATATCTTTAATATTAATTAGTTTATGATGTGGCAGCCTTTCTGATGTACTTAAACTATCCACACACACTTCGCATTTTAATGACTGTCAGAGTTCGTTATTCGTTTTTTTTTATAATTCAAATTCAAATTCGGATTATAAAAATAAATAAGCGTAGGTAGAATAATCTACCTACGCTTATTACACAAATTGACACATCTTAATTTTTAGTCTATGAAACATGGCATCTGCCAAATATATTTTTTCAAATTATATTTTAAAATGAATATCTAGTTACTCACCGATGAAAAGTTATTCCTTTGCACTTCGCCGTATTAACTGAACTATTAGTGCAATATCGTAAAACACACGATGGCATATTTAATGCGTTTGAACGTTTTTTTTCCATTAAAATAAATACTGACTTATGCGCTCAAGATCTGACAAGCGTCTAAGTGAAGAGCAGTCAATAGACCGCACTTGAACGCAACGCAGTAGTGATGTGTGGTGGCTTCTCTAGTACGTAGTACATATTACCTCAATGACTTTGACCTGCCTCTGTGGTTTATTTTCGACACTTGCTGAACTGATGACATATTTTCTGAAGATTGATGACTTTGTGACTTTGTTATTTTTGTAGACCTTTCTTGAGATAATTCCATACTTTTTGCAATTTTTAAAGCATCTTCAAGTGTTAGTTTTTCTTGCTGTAATAATTTTTCTCTTATTTTTGAGTTGTTTATCCCGATAACAAACATATCTTTGACTAAAGAATCTTTAAAGTTGTTGAATTCACATGACTTGGCTAAATTATTCGATATCGTGACGTAGTTATCCAAAGATTCGTCTTGTTGCTCTAATCTTGTAAAAAAATATACCTTTCCACTGTAATGTTGCTTTGCGGATTGAATTTGTTGTCAAAGTGATTCAGCACATTGTCTATAGTTGTAGATTTTCTATCGATATTTAGGGAATTGAAGACTTCTAATCCATACTCACCAATGAGATTCAAAAATATTGCTGTTTGCTTCGTTTCTGTCTGTTTCTTTATGTCATTAGCATCGCAGTAAATCTCGAATCTTTGTTTCCAATTTTTCCAATGTTCAGCCATGTTACCATTTTGTCTTGTTAGGGGTTTGACACTGTTACCCAAGAAAATATTTATAATATTAATATGATTAAATATTTATATTATTAATATTAATATATTTTTTTTATATTTCGGGCGTGATGCAAAGGGTTCTTATGAATAAAACTCAGGGAGACAAGGACTTGTGTTTATTAATTATGCGTCAAGCAGCCATGACAATGATATATTCCCACAGACAACATTTCTTTCTTTTTTAAAAACTAAGATCATCGACTAATATGAAACAGAAACAGCGAAAACCGGGAGGCAAATATTTTTTTATCCTTGGGATTGGAAGACTATCAGCTCCTACCCTCCCTCTTCGGGTGTATGTGAATTTGCTCCCAGAAGTAGCAACGAGGTTAAGTAGGGACCTCAGGATATAAAGTTGTCGGACACGCAAGACTTCAGCTTCTTTATATAGATCGTCTGTGGGATATCGCCGCGGTTTCCCTAGGAAGACTTTAAGAACAGCCCGCTGTGCACGTTCGAGCTCAATCAAATTGGACTTGGCTGCGCTACCCCAGACGCTTACGCAGTACTGCAACAAGGAGTGGCAAAGGGTATACATATATATACACTTTTCTGCACATGTCTTTCGGAGCACTAGCGCGAAGGGATTTCATAATATAAATGAACTTACGTACCTTTCTAGAGAGTGTCGAAAGTCGTATAATATTATTTAATTGGATAAGGATTAGTACAGAGGTATGAATAATATGGTTTGATTATTGTCGGCACTTTTATCTACTTTTAAAATGTAAAAAGTAGTTATAGTGGCATAACTACAGTAGTTGGACATATGACATAGCAGACTTTTTTGTAGATATTGATACGATCTATAATTCTGTAAAACATTTTTTTGTTCTATCATCAAAAGCTGCCGCAGCTCACGTGATGACAGATTTTTTATGAGAATTTTTTTCAAACCTTGGGTGACATCTTTGCATTTTTATTAGGGATCCCTATTTTTTTTTTTAATGTAATATAGCCTATGTTACTCAGTGAAGATGCAGCTTTCTAATCGGGAAAGAATTTTTGAAATCGGTTCAGTAGTTTTTGTGTGAAAACGTTACAAACATACATAAATACATACATACAAAAACACAAATGTTTCCTCTTTATTATAATATTAGTTTAGATAATATATACTCGGCCACATATCTACATGAAGACTTGAAAGATTTGACATCCATATTTCTAGTCTACTCAGTATTTCACTAATAAATTGTTCCGTATCCATTATTTTTATAAGCTCAACGCGCGTTAAATACAAAATTATTTGTTTCGGTCGCGCGATGCCTGAATGCGCCAACCGCTGTCGCACAGTGGTCCGGATTTTCAAAATGATGGACTTTCGATCGAAGATGGTTATTTCACTAAACAAAAAATGGTATCGAATAGTATATAAAACGCTGATCAATATTTATTACTACAATTTTTCGATAAAATTGCTCCTTCAAGTGAAAAAAAAATATTGAAAAAAATAATGTATGGGAGAAAATGTATTTTTTTTTTTTTCTCCGGCTAGTATCAAAGTATAGCAACCAAATCTTATATTCTAGTAAGTACTTGTTGCCCTTAATACGACGACATATAATTTGCTTGCGTATCCCTGCGGCCTTGGCGCCTACGATGATTCAAAGTTTCAAATTTTTATGTTGTATTTTCTAATGGCTATTAACGAGTTTTACAATTAAGAAGAACTAAAAATATTTTTTTATCAATACAATAAGAATTAAAAAATATAAATTTAGGCATCTGGTAGGTATTTCATTTATAAGACAATAATAAAATTACATATTTTTTTAATAAAATTTCAACTTGATGCATGCAATTGAAGACAGTCATGTGCTGACGTTGACTATCTATACCTAAATGACTAAAACTATTACTTTGATAAAATAATAATTAACCCCCACCACAAAAGGGTGGTAGGGGTAATATCGACGACGCTGATTGGTTGTTGAACGCAGCGGTACTAATTATGTCAGTCACTACTTGCGAACTTGTGTTTGTTGTAAATATGTGTGCAGGTAACAATTAAAGGTCACTTGTTTCTCAACCCTTGAGGAAGTAACATCATTATCCGTGCTGTGTGATAGTTTTGTAAGTTTCGTTATGGTGGCATTTGTTACGAATATAGATATTTTTATGTTCCTTCGTGTTGAAGGAGACATGAAAAATTGGACACGACTCTATGAAGCTATTATTGTGCGCATCCCAATTGAAATATGTTCAGAAGATTCAGAAATAATTTAGACCTTTTTAAAAAATTATATTAATAATATGAGTCGCAGATGGGCAAGTGTTTCCAGAAATCAGAAGACATTCATGAACAGACATGCTGAGTGGTTACAATCAAATATTAGTTGGCCAAATTGCACTACAGTGAATTTATCAGAATTTTTTCTAGCTCAAGATGAAGTTATCGAAAACATATCGTCAGACATTACGAATATTTCAATTGATATCGATACTGTAGCAGCTGTGATTCCGTCTACATCAACTGTGGGCACATCTACGGATTAGGTTAGTTCAGATTAGGAAACCGTTTGTTGACCTCGGCAACAAACAGAAGAAAAGACTTTCAGGGTCTCTTCTGGAATACTTACCGAAAGAACTCACTTTCGTATTAGTCACAAGACTTAAGACAGAAAAGAAGAATGACTTAGCTAATATTATTGATCACATAACGAAAAACCCTGATACTGTTGCGATTGTTCAAACCACTTTGTTTAAAAAGAAAGTAAGCGAAAAATCATTAGATGAAGATCACACTCTAGGTCTTTATACATCTTTGAACCTATCAAAGTGGAAATATTTATGTTTAAGGAAAGTGCTGATAGATTGTGAAGTTCCAATTTTACCATCGTATCACAAACTCCTTGAAGCTATAAAAAAATGCTATCCAAGCGATTTAGAAATTACTGAGAGAGGAGCTAAAGTGAAGATTCAAGCCCTACTGGATCTGACAGTCTAGAAGATTCTTCAGATTACTGGTACCCAAGTTGATTCGTGAAATGAAGGATTGAAATTAATCAGTAAATGGGGTTTCGATGGAGCTACTTCACAAAGCACCTACAAGCAAAGAAGTGAAGATGTAAACTTCAGTGATTCATCGGTATTTATGTCAAGTCTTGTCCCTCTTAAATTAGTTTCTAATAACATCACCATATGGGAAAACCGAACACCTTCTTTAACACATTATTGTAGGCCTATTGAGTTTGAATTTTGTAGAGACAGCAGAATATATCAAGCAAGAAGAAGCTTCGTTGAAAGAAGAAATAGATAATATTGGTCCTACAAAGTGTGCCGGGCTGGAGATTAATCACGACCTTCATATGACAATGATCGACGGAAAAGTGGCCACTATTGTAACTGATACTTCATCTGCATCTGTCTGCAATATTTGCGTTGCTAAGCTGACTGAGATGAACAAGCTCTCAGAAGTATTTTCAAGACCTGGGGGCCTACCATAAACTTCTAAAATATTTGCCAAGTTGCAGGGCAGTTCAACTTAGCATGTTAACCTGACAGGTTTTGTGTTTGTACCATGAGTAATTCCTAGCATGTCAACTTTTGACCTGCTACATAGTCTCTGGTCGGTAAGCTGGCAGCACAGAATAAACAAGATTATTACAAACAGACGTTCAAAAATACTTATACGGTTTTACGGTTTTTATGAAAATTAAATATATTTAAATAACAACAGTTCAAAAATAGAAAAGAATGATGAAAGAAATATTGTTCCGTGACAAAAAATATATTTGAGAGCGAACACCCTCCCATCCACTTAGAAAACTTTCAAAACAAAAAAGTTAACAAATCAGACACTTAAGTCACATTTATTTTCGAACGAAGTACATGTCATTGTCAAAGCACAAAAAGTATTGAGGTATTTAGGTATTTACGAGGTAAACTTTTTAATTCAAGTGATTTGTTTTTATATAGTTTAAAGATTAGAGTATTAACTGAGAGTCTGAGACATTAGTTTGGTGATTTGGTGGCCGTGTCTGTGAGTGGTGCATTTAATAAAGAGTGTGTATTGTGACTTCAAGAAGAGTTTCTTACGAACAATTAGAAACTTTGTGGGATTTTCTAAATACACACAGAGATATAGCTATGGGTTTTAATAAAAGTGCTCAAGCTCGGGAAATGTCCCGAAGAATGTGGACTGAGGTGGCTGAAAACCTAAATTCGGTTGTTAGTGGTACTAACAAACATTGGAAAACTTGGGCAGCTGTAAGTTTTAGCTTTTTCAATAAATTATTAATAAACCACAATTTCACAAGGTATTTATTCGTTTATTTTTATATTTACAGTTTTGGATTGATTAAAAGGGGAAATTAAAAAGAAAATGTGCCACTATCCGAACATCACAAACACGCAAAGATCGATTCTTGGTGAGGATTATGGTGTGGGTCTTCCAGGAACTCAAGTGAACCGATTTGACACAGAAAGCACTCATGTAAGTAATATTTTTGTAAATAAAAATAGATTTAAATTTCCAACTATATTAAAGTAGTATATTATTATAATAGTGTCAGCAGATAGTACAATTAAAGCAGTTTTTAGTTCTCACATAATCTATCAAAATATTGAAACTTAACTTATGTAATCATCGTCATCTTCCTGCCTTGTCCCATGTTACTCAGGGTTGGCACACATGTTTCCTTCTCCATTCCAAAGAAACATACATAGGGTTTTGTAAGAAATAGCATGTAAATTACAAAATAATTAGACCTAGAATTATAACTATAATTAATAACTATAACTATAAGTAACTATAATTAGACCTAGAGTTAATAGTATAATACAATAACTAAAACCAATCTTGTTCAACATAACATGCAATACAGTAATAAGTACTCAACATCTAATTTGTACAATACAATGCAAATTATATTAAATATGATTTAAATTCACTCTTATTACCTTATGACTTAATTTTCAGTCAACCAACTTAATTATTTAGAATGAGAGACATAAGTACCTCCCTTGTTAGTGTTGTTATGACTGGATATATATATATTTTCTATGCTTGTTTCATAATAGTCACTAAGTTTGGTATTACATATTTTCAGGCATCAACATCAAGTGCTCCTCAAGATGTGTCGGAGACGGCGGCGGTGGTCAGCGCCTATATCTGCAGAGATGGCAAGAACTGCTCTCGTTGAATCAAGCCATCTATTGGTGCTAAAATAAAAACATGAATCACTGTTGTGTAAATGGGGTGTTATTATATAGTATAATGTTTTATTTTAATAAATGATTTTGGTCTTCTCAGTGTGTTCATATTATTATATCATCATCAAGTGTCTGTTTGTAATGTCAAAATTACAGCTTTTTACTAAATGCATTATGAAAGTATATATGATAATAAAACAAAAAACTGTTTTTAATATTTTTGACTCTGTCTGTTTGTTCTGGCTAATCTCTGAAACAGCTGGACTGATTTTGACGAAACTTTCACTGGCAGATATTATAAGAAAATCTGATATTAGAAACAGTAACTTAGGCTACTTTTAATTTAGGAAAAAATAGGTTTCTGCACAGAAATGTAAAACTCCTCAGAAAACCGACATCTACGTGAACAAAGTCACGAGCTAGTCATTGAATAAATATATCTACCACTTGCACATACAATGAGTGATATTGTTTCCTACAATAATAACATTCTTCATGCCTATTTGGCCGTTTTATTGCTACATGGGTTCCATCTATGCAACCTAAAACTCCAGGCATACCTTTGTTCACAAACCTGAAATAATAAAAACAGAGTTGTTCTGTCACATTCAGAGTAAACAATATACTTACCGCAATCAAAAGAAATTCACTGTATTTACCCAATCACATTCACTCGCCGTTCGCTAGAGTTAGCTGGGAATGTTATGTATTTTCGTCGAAAATGCAGTAGATTTAGGCATTCTTTTACTTGCGCTATGGCGATTGATACCATTTGCTATGCAGCGATATCACCCGTTGGTCTTTGGTATGAACCATTCGTGTAAAAAGATAATGCTATTAAAACCTGAAATCATATAGGTAGGTATGCCTATGCATTGCATGTCAAATGGTTTGATTGAGTTTCTCAATACATTTCTTTGAATTTTGGCATTTTATTTAGCGTTGTTGCTACGACTATCTTCCTCGAGAAACTCGAAAATTTCATCTTCATCACACATCTAAAATAAACGATAAACACAATGCGTTTATCGGATTTTTTATATTTTCCAATAGTTTGAAATAACACTCAAATTATATTACATGTTCATTTTTACAATAACTTACGTTTTTGTAATTAAAGGACATGTTAGGTTTTTCTATGGAGGCTGGGATTTTATTCGAAACTGCTGTGAACAGGGAAGAGATTATGTTTATGTGAAAGTACATAAATTAAGGATACTTCGTATATATTTTTTATTTTTTTTAAAAGCACCCTTTCGTAGTTATTGTATTTTTAAATAATTATAATTAAAAAGTTAAATTGCAACCCACATTAATTATTTATTTTGGCAACATTGTTCTGTTAGATGTCATTGTTGTCATCGTGAGCGTCAAATCAAGTGTCAAATTCAATTCAATATTCAAGAGAAAAAAGCGCGGGAACCTTCAAGATTGTTAGGCGCCTTTTTTTAAAAAAAACTTAATTTGTAATAAATAAAAAGCAACTCATTTTTGAACAAATTTAATTAACGTGGTAGAGATGGCCCGGAGCCGTAAAAAACGGAAAAAGGAGCATTCGGCTGAAGACGGAGAGGCGGAGTCGGTTGATGAGGGCTCAGCGTCTGACGTCGGCTCTGTAATATCCGAAGAGGATACTGATAAAAAGTATAGAAGAAGATAAACCCATTGGCTTGAGGGATATGATGTCCCTTGCAAATGCAATTAAGCGTTACAACAAAGGTGTCAAACAACTGCAGCGGATTAACAAGAGTAAGGTAGGTGTCATATATGAAAGACCAGCACTGGCCAATGCTGCTTTAAGTAATAAAAAGTTTCTAGACGGTCACAAATTAAAAGCGTCAATCCCGGCTGCCGCCACGGAGGTTACTGGAGTCATCACACATGTCCCCATTGAACTCTCAAATAAACAAATTTATTCCGCACTAACAAGCACCAAGAACATCGTCTCTATAAGACGTTTTATGAGAAAATTAGTGGAGAATAAAACTGTAAAATATACACCAACAAAAACAGTATCAATTACTTTCTCATGTCCAGTTTTGCCAGAGAGTGTCGACCTCAACAGTTGGCGTTTTGAGGTAAGACCATATATTCCTCCAGTGAAGCAATGCCTTAAGTGCTTGAGATATGATCATATTGCCAAATTCTGTAAAAACTCTGAGAGATGTTCAATTTGTGGAGAAGCACATAATTACAAAGCATGTATAGTTCCCGCCTCGGGTGCAAAATGCTGTCACTGCTCGGGCAATCACATTGCTATATCTTCTTTATGCCCTGTAAAAAAAGAAAAGATTCTGCTACATAAACAAAAATATGAGAAAAAAAGAAGTTATGTTGAAACTCTTAATGACACAAACTTTCCGAAACTAAACAAAACTGATCAATTTCTGTCACTCTTAAATTCAGAACTGATTTTAAAAACTATTTCAGAATCAATAGTTAAATTAATAACACAAAATAAAATGAATGAAAAATCAATTTGTAGTACTAGCATTAAAGATGTCCTGCAAGAATCCTTTAAAAATATTAGGTAGGTATTAAAAAATATATATTTTAATGGATTATTTAAATATAGTCCAATGGAATGCTCAGAGCTTATTACACAATCAACATATTTTCAATCACTTTTTGTTGGACAATTCTATTCATATAGCTTTAGTTTGTGAAACTTGGCTTAAGCCCCGTCACACTATCAAATTTCGTGGTTATGATGTAGTCAGACTTGATTCAGGGAATGCTCATAATGGTGTCGCCATTATTTTACATAAATCTATTATGTATACTAAAATAAACACAATCTATGATGATTCCTTACAAAATATAGCAGTTCGTATTAAATATGCTAATAATAAAGAACTTACTATTGTAAGTTTTTACAGTCCAACTAATTGCAACCCTCCTTTTTCTAAAACAAAATTAGATAGACTAATTCAATCTTTACCTCGTCCAATTTTTTTAGCTGGCGATTTTAATGGTTTGCATACAACCTGGGGATGTTCAGCTTCTAACTGCAGAGGCAGGGATATTTTGAATTCCATTAATAAAAACAATCTTGTTCTTTTAAATGATGGTCAAACGACTACTGTTGGTTCCCACACTTGGAGGCGAAATGCTCTTGATTTGACCATTGTCTCTCCTTTGCTAGCCCTGGAGTGTGAATGGTCAGTTCATGATGATCCTTTAGGCAGTTACCACCTTCCTGTAATTACAAAATTCTTAGTGAATAACAATAATTCTTCTAGCTTTCATATACCTGACAGTATTCCTCTTCCATTTTCTTATAATTTCAATACTGTTGATTGGAAAACATATTCATCCGGCATTGATGCTCTTTTGTGTAACTTTTCTATAGACAGACACAATCCTTTGCTTAGCTATAATAAATTTATTAAACTCTTACATTTGGCACTAGTAGATTCAATTCCATCTCCAAGGCGCTACTCCTCTGATGGGGGGCAGGCTCAGCCCCTTTCAACCTCCAACAGAAAGAAAAGAACTCCACTCCCCTGGTGGAATGCTAACTGCAGCAAAGCTGTGGAAGATAGTAAAAATGCTTACTTAACTTTTAAACACAATCCCTCTGAAACAAATTACCTAGCTTTTAAGAAACTCCAAGCAAAGAAAAAGTTCATTATCAAGTATGAAAGAAAGATGAGTTGGTTGAAGTTGTGTGAATCTTTCAACAGAACTACACCTATGTCTGTGGTCTGGTCATATATGCGTAGATTTAATAAAAGTTCTGCATCTACATCTCAAAATAATAACATATATTCTTGGATCCCCGAATTCCTTAAAAAATTTACACCAGATACAGTAGAGCCAGCTTTTATTTTCAACCCTTCTCATCCTGTTTCTCCTAGTAACTTTCACTTAATTAAACCTTTTACATTTGTTGAATTTACTACAGCAATTCATTCTCGTAGGGATACTGCAGCTGGCCTCGACCATATCTCTTATAAAATGCTAAAAAATCTACCTGATCAATCTAAATTAGTTTTGCTTGAAATCTTCAATCTTCTTTGGCAGCATTCTCTAATTCCTGAAGATTGGAAAACTGATTGCCTTGTCCCCATTCTCAAACCCAACAAAGATAAAAATAGTTTTGACTCTTACAGACCTATAGCTTTAACTTCATGTATGGGTAAAATCTTCGAGCAACTTATCAAACAAAGGTTAGAACATTTTATTGAGAAGAACCATATACTACCTTCGAATCAATTTGGGTTTAGGAGGGGTAAGTCTTCAAGGGAAAGCATTGCTAATTTACATCTTGATATCTTTGAAGCCTTCAAATCAAGGAATGCTCTTGTCAGTGTTTTCTTTGATGTGGTAGGTGCATTTAATAATGTTAATCATCATATACTCTCTTCAGAATTGGCTGCTGTTGGTTTGCCTGCAAAGGTGATAGAATGGATATATAACTTTTTGAATGGTAGAAAAGTATTTGTTAAGTGTAAAAATAGGCTTATAGGCCCTAGGTATTCTTACAAAGGCACTTGTCAGGGCAGTATATTGAGTCCTTTAATATTTATTTTATACATCCACAAACTTAATATTATCCTAGGCACTGAAGTATCCAATCTCCAGTTTGCGGATGACCTGGTAGTGTACTGTGTTGGTAATAATACCAGTACAGTATGCTCCAAGCTTAACATTGCCTTGTATAAACTAAATTGTTACTTTAATTATCTTGCATTAGACATTAGTATAGATAAATCTAAGGCTGTAGTTTTTAGCAATATTGGGCCTTTTATAGTCAATATTAAATATGACAACACTGATTTGCCTGTGGAGAATAGTGCAAGATTTTTGGGTGTTATTTTTACAAGCAACCTCTCTTGGAGAAAATATGTTGATTGTATATGTGACAGAGCTCAAAAAGCCCTAAATGTCCTGAGGTCTCTTGCAGGGACATACTGGGGTTCAGACCCTAAAATTCTTTTAAAATTATACAAATCCCTTGTACGAAGCCACTTTGAATATGGTTACCTCTGTTTTTCTTCAGATAGTCAATTGGTAAATAAACTAGATATCCTTCAAAATCATAATCTTAGACTTATTACAGGTGCCATGAGAACTACTCCCATTAATTCTTTACAAGTAGAATGTAATACTCCCCCCTTAATCTTACGCTTTCAGTATCTCAAATTCTGTTATTTACTTAAACTTTTCTCTGTAAATCATCATCCTCTGATTAAAAAGTTATTTTCACTTCACATTAAGTATCCTGTTAACACTCATCTGACCAAAAATATTCCATTTATGCTTTTTGATTTTTCATTCATGATCAAGTTAGATGGTCAGTTTAAATTTCACAAATCTAATGAATGGGTGTGTTATGAGAAAGAGTTTGAATGTCTATTTCATGAGCTGGATATAGTAATTGACAACAAATTAAGAGATCGGCAAGAAGTCTATAACCTCTTAGATCAATACCCAAACTATCACCACATTTATACAGATGGCTCTAAAAGTAATGAAAGGGTTTCTATGGCTTATGTCATTCCTCATAAGGAATTTGGACTGGGAGTAAAACTGAAGAAAGAATCAAGCATATTTTCCGCCGAAGCTTATGCCATTCTTGCTGCACTTAAATACATCCAAGACCAATCTGAAAATCGTTGGCTCATTATCACTGATAGCATGAGCGTATTGCATGCTTTGAAAAACTATCAAATCAGTGCTCACACAAACTGCATTATAATAGAAATCAGGCACATACTTCATAATCTTTCAACAAGAAACTATAGTATTACATTTTTATGGACTCCATCACATATCGGAGTTTCGGGTAACGAGCAAGCTGATTTTCTAGCACGTGCGATTGCTGACATTGTTGACAGTGACAGCGGCAGCCCCGTCGACGATGTCGCTATTCCTTATAGCGATTTAATACCTATAATCAAGTCCAAACTTTTAAAAGATTGGCAGGACACATGGACAGAATCTCTTACTAGAAAAGGTACTTGGTATGCTCAAATTAATCAGAATATTGGTAAAAGCCCTTGGTTCACCAATTGCCGTTACTTCAGAAGCAGACAATATTATACTATTCTTTGCCGTTTGAGATTTGGACATTGCCGTTTCAACGCTCATTTACATCGCATGCGCATAATTCAAGCGCCTTCTTGCACCTATTGCTCAACAAATGATGAACAGACCCTTGATCATATTTTCTTTCAATGCTCAAGTTTTAATATTCAAAGACTGTCTTTAGTAGCCAATTTATTGAATTTATATGAAAAACCAGAGAATATACCGCGCTGCATTGAAGACATTTTGAAAAATAAAGACGGTCTATGTATTTATTTACGATTTTATTAAAAACACGATCAAGGACATATGAAACAAGGATTTTAACAAATATCGGACTCGACTTAGAAATAAATTCTATGAGATAATACCTGGGTAAATAACTAACAATTGAATATGGAATATGCATCGGATGTAACATTGAAGACTTGGCTCCGGCCTTATTACACACTTGGAACAGAAACAAATATTATTACAGACCTGGCTGTATGGGCTTGACTCTTTGCCTGTCCTAACGGACGAAGGGAAAAAAAAAAAAAAAATCAATATTCAACGGACACAAGTGATTTGAATTTGTTTGCTAGTGTTTTTGTTATTTTTGTCTTGTTAAGTTTCTTCTTATAAGTTTATCTTTATTTGACCTGGCTTATAATTTGGATTCTTTGATACTGCACACGATTTGAAAACTCGACGACCGGCGATACTGACGACCCTGATTTTTCCCTCGGACTTGGATTTTGCACACGATTAACATCCATTTATCGCTGCTGTGTAAGGTTAGTATCTATTTTGTACGAATTCTAACAAACGATCAAGTCGCAGACATGGACTATAAACAAGTACTTCATAAGGTCTGTTGTGTTCAGATCTGCCTTTTAAAACAATGAATTTGATTACCTACCGTAGACCAACTGAAACCACACTAAGTAATGTTTTTATCTTTCAGGTAATCCTCACCATCATGCCTCGCTGCATTAATTGCTGGATTGCTATTCCAATTACACAACAATATCAGTACAATGCAACCCATATGGATCTTGAAATTATCTCTGTATTAGAAGAATGGATTGCCAGACAGGTATGTAGCTAAAAATCTGCATACACATAATTTTAAAACTAGACTCCATGTTATCTACTCATCAGTTTAATAATACTGATTTTTATTTGCCAATTATAGTGTATTTACTATTGATTTTTACACATTTGTGCAAGCAATTGTCTTCTTGGTTTTTGGCAGTATCATATCATAGTAATTATAAACATCATTAACTTAAAAAAGAGCATATTCTGGTATAAATTAAAATACGACGTTTTTCTTGTTTTAGGTAATTGATGAAGACCACCTTTGTCAAGAATGTGTTAGCCTATTAATTCATGAATCAAATAACAGGAATGAAGGCAATATAGGTGGACGTCAATTTGGCCATGATGCAGTATGTGTATGTTGTGGCATATCCATTTCCAGAAGAACTGGGAGGCGCTCTCGTCAATTAAATTATGGTGATGCTGAATGGATTTATTTTGCAAATATAATCAGCCCGCTTGAAGTAAGTGTACCTGCTTGTTGTATACATTATTCCTACTTTATTGACTTTAATTAGTTTAAAAAAAATGTATACCATAATAATATCAACTTATTTCAGCAATTCAAGCTTAACTTGACCAGCTTCTGTACTTGTACTCACTTTTTCTGTTTGTATAAATATTCCCCACATTAGAATTACTAAAACTAATTGTAACTTCAATTGCAGATGCCGTCTAACGCCCGGGTATGTAATGCTTGTTGGTTAAGAGCTCATCGGCAACCACCACCACCTGCAGAAAGTGGATCTGGATTATCCGTAATGAGTACTGCCAGCACCGAAAATGAGGATATTCTGCAAGAACCAAATCCAATCATCAGTGGATCCAGCTCTGTTGCGGAGCCTCCCAGTTCTGCCAGTACAGACATTGAAAATGTTCTCCCAGAACCAGTTATGAGCATTACATTAGATGGTTATAGTCGCACTCCAGATACCACTACTCATTGTTTTGTTCCGGATTGTGTGAATCGCGAAAGGAAACGTGTGCCATTGTATTTAAAGAAAAATATTCTAAAACATCAAAAACTGTACATCACTCAAAATGCTCGGGTGTGTGAAGAACATTTAAGCATATACAATTGGGACTTTCTTGCTGAATTTGAATTTGTAACTGAATTCAACCCAGGGCATATTACTAAAATGCTTGACTTATTAAGGAGGGATGTAAATATCACCATAGACTTTGAAAATGTTGAACACATGAGTAATATTACTTGTCGATACTGGACAGGCTTGACTGTTTTGAACTTTCTGGCAATATTAACTTGTATACCTCAATTGTCCAATATATGTAAAAAACCTAAAACAGCACTTGGTATGTATATAATAAAAATAAGGACTGGGGAACCTTTTCGACGCATTGCATCTTTGTTTCGTTTATCAACTTATACAGTCTGCCAGTATGTAAAGAAGGCCCGTGGCTGCTTATTGGATTCATATGTTCCATTACATTTGGGCATTAATAATATTCCAAGGGCCAGCTTGTCCAGTAGAAATCTTTTGATTCCACAGGGTCTTTTTGGCACACAGGAAAGTAATCCTATAGTAATCTTTGATGGCACATATATATATTTGCAAAAGTCGTCTAACTACCTATTCCAAAAAAAAACCTACAGCCAACGAATTAGGAATGATATAGAAATATAACTCTCTAACGAAGCCCGCTAAAACATGGTTCCAAACTCATACCACTAAACTGATAATACGAATGCAACACGCGCACAAACAAAACAAAATACTTTGCTAAATTTATTTTCTGTGCATTGATCCGTCAAATCATTCATTTGGGGCGCTATTTTATTTAGTAAGATAATGTTAGAGTGAACTGAAATATCGAATCAAGCGAGTGCGAACGAGATGGATTGTTTTGTGACATCGAGCGGCGAGGATGGCGTTATGCAGTATGCAGTAGGAGTCAGTCATTTATTATGAACTCAAATATTATAAATTAATATTAAACCTCTTTACATTAAGTTTACAAAAAGTGTAAAGCTTCATAAAAGGGAATGCCCATAGCCATATGAAAAAAATCCTGAAATGAACAAGAGTGAAATATACGCCAAATGTTACTACAAATCGTAGGTAACCCATTACAATTTCAATAATTTTGGTCGAAATAAGTCTAGGGTTAAGGATGCCAAGTCGTCGTTTAGGCGGACCCAACCTAAGTCCGTGTTTAAAAATGGGTATCGTGTGTACAACTAAAATCAAAATCTTCGAAAAATGACCATAGTCGTTGCTATACCATAAAAAAGCAATCCGTACGTAACTCAATTCACAAGCGCTAATGTAGAATCAAGTAAACAAACAATTGAAAATGCAGTAATGTCAAACTGTCAGTCTGTCAGTAGGTAAGGCAAAGGAGATGTGATTCATACAGCCTACGATACGTTTTCTATTCAAAAAATATTTGATTTTAATTAATATTGACATGCATATATTATTTTTTTAGATTTATGGTACCCATAGGTCGAATTATATTAAATTAATAATTACTGTGCACTAAATCTGCAAACTGCAAATAAAGCTGAAAAAAAAACTGAAAAGCAATATAATTCGTTGGGAATTATTTTAGGATTCCTGTTTGGCTGTATGCCACTTACTAGTGTCAAATAAACATTGACCTCCAATAAAAATAAGAATGAATTAAACGGATATCAGGTTAAATATTTTAATGATTTCCATATTTTTATATCCTACTTAAACAAACTTGAAAATTATTTCATTATACATATTTTATTTTAAAAAGAATTAAGGACTATTCGCAGTTTCTGTCCATTTCAAACGAAACATTTATTTTATTACTTACCTAATACCTATTTGAAATGGAAATAATTATTTCCTCAGGATCTACCGAATTTCATATTTATTAAAGTACATAAATAAGGTAAGAATTCATTAGCTAACCCCCCATCAGAAGAGCGTTAGGCTTATAAGTTGTAAAACTAGTGTTATCATCATAATGTGTGAGTAGAGTAAATTTAATATACAAGGCGGTTTTTAAAAAGTACGAGCCAAAATTTAAGGGTACTCGAGGTACTCAAAACAAAACTTTGTTGTTTAGTAAAATGGACAGAAACATCTCCTAAATATTGGCTCGCTCTATTTATCAGCTCCTATACGGAGTGCCGATTTAATGACCTGCATTGTTTCAACGTGGTGTATACATACTGATAACATAAAACACATTAGACGTGATTTAAAATTTGTATTCTTAAGCAATCCTTAAATTAAGTTATTAGGATTTACCAGAATTTTTCACGAAATGCTGTGCAATAGTACTAACCGTACAAATAGGTACAGCTGATTTTTTTTAGCATACGATAGCCAGTGCGTGACGAATATATGTCTTCGTTACCAAAATGTATGGAGCAAACCCTACTGGCATTAGTTGGTAACCAGTCATCCTGTCTTTTTTCTAAGCGGACTGCTGCAATCCACTGTAGTCGTCGAATCTCTTTTTGGGGGAAACTAAAATAAGAAACACACAGGCAAACCAATCCATCCAATTTATAAAACTCTGTACTTAATATATAATATATAATAGTAAGTTATTAAAAACTGGCTGGCTACCTGTTGCATAATACTGACAACTCGTGGTTGTCTATACGAAAATAAAACACGAAATTATTTTACTTACGAGTGATAAGCTATCCCAGTTAGTTTTTTACTTCCTTCTTTCCGTCTTTTACACCACCTTACTACGCAGGAGGTCATTTTTATCCCTCAGAAACGAGCTTTTTCTTGGATTTTACACTATTCAACCCGATTCTGGCGTCTGTCACTGAGCGCATTCCAGACTGAGAGGCACTTTGATTGTATTTTTTTCACCCCGCCTACTTGATTGTATTTTGCGTGGAACCATTTTTGAGCGGAGTTCGTGTTCTATATCATTCCTAATTCATTGCCTACAGCTTACATAAATACGCCAATCTATTGAAACCTTTTATAATGGCAACCACAGATGGGTTTATTTTAGATGTTTATGGTCCGTATGCTGCTACAACATCTGATGCCCAGATAATGAACCAGCTTTTTGCACCCAGTGGTGCTCTCAGAAATTATTTTAGAGAAAATGATGTGTTTTTGCTAGATAGAGGGTTTCGGGATGCTATAGGACTACTTACCTCATTAGGATTCTCAGTACACAAGCCAGAGACTCTAGATGTAGGTGAAACACAATTGTCCACAATAAAAGCAAACAAATCTCGGCTTGTAACCTTGTGCAGATGGGTAATTGAAGTAGTGAATGGTCGGTTTAAACGTGATTTCAAAATGTTCAGGAATAAATATTTTAATGTAGCATCAAGAAACTTGATGAGTGATTTTAGAATTTGCGCAGCAATATTGAACAATTTCCATCCGCTTATAACCAACCGTTCTGATGCTCAAGCAATCTTAGACAGAGCAATGCAAAGAGTAAACTTGCCGAACTATTTAGGTGATTATGTGCTTGAGCATCAATTAAATAGACGCCGAGCCAGTTTCATAAGAATAGACAATGCCCAATTACCACAAATAAATATGTTCCCTGTAATGGAAATGTCAGACTTGATTTTGTTCAGTCTTGGAATTTACCAAATAAAGCAAGCTAGATCATATTACGGGGAGCATATTCGTGCAAATGGGACATTTTTGGTTGAAATAAGTGAAAGCTTAGAAATCACAAATGTCCCAGGCATAATGTCATCACATGAGACAGTATTGCTTAGAGGCAGGATCAGATCAAGACATCAAAGCAATAAAGTATATTATACTTATGTTTTAATAAAATTAATAGAGTCAAATAATTGGGAGGAGAGAATTCCTGAATATTACTGCAGCTGTATAGTAGGGAAGCGAACTGTCGGAAGCTGTGCTCATGTGATGACGATCATATGGTATCTTGGGTGGGCTCGGCATCAAAACAACATATTACCGCCTGCACAGTTTCTTGATGATGTAATTGTTAGGGAAGATGTAGAAAATGAAGAAGTAGAATAAATATAAGTGAACACATTATTCTTTTATTTCTCTACCTAATACACATGTTCACCTATTCCGACCTGCTGGAGTGACTATTTACAAAAGTGTAACAGATCCAATCTAGTCTGACTGGTTTACTGACCCACCGTGGAAGAGACGCATAACCTTCAGTAGTCATTCTGTAGTTTACCAACTTCTTGGTCATAATGTCCCAAATTGTAGGAGAAAAAGATCTTTATATCTTATATGATTTATTATCCTTATCATAAATCATTTATTCTAAGGGAAAAGTACGAAATCAACGCAGGCTAAGAGCTAGTTGTTAATAATAGCGCTTCTGCGTTAACACAGTCGCTAACAGTAAATAAAATGAATTCAGCCCATTAGGTACTGTCCCATTGCTGGGCATGGGTCTCTTCTCAGAATGAGAAGGGCGAGGCCGTAGTCCAACACGCTGGCCTGGTGCAGGTTGATGGACTACACTCCATCCATCAACTTACAATGGCGATTTTGACATACATAGCATTTCTGCCTACCCCATGGCCAGAATCTAGTCTTGTAGGTAAACAAACAACTGTCAATGTGTCAAGTGTTGCAACCATTGACACAGGTAATGTTTTCAAAGGCGGCAAAGGAATCAATGTCATACATCCAAATCATGGAGATTATACGGTGGTTTTAGTATAAAACCATTTAATAATGTTTTTGTATAACACAAAGGCGTATAATATGCTTTAAAATAATATTAAACAGCTTTTTCTTTGTTTTAATGTGCCAAAATAATTTATTACGATAAAAAATATCTAGGTTTAAAATATTTATTTATTAAATAATGGTGCTTTTATTTTTTTTTTGTTTTTGTAAGGCCATCCTGGATAATTTTCCCTACCAGAAAAACCGCACATGATAGTTGTTCAAGAACAAAATTATTTTAAGCCCATTTCCTAACATGTCCTTTAATTATAACAGGTGAATAAAAGTTAGTCTCGCACACCTGCTAATTATGACAGCAGGGCAGTTCAATTGTTGAATGCTCAAATGTCAAAAAATACTTGATGGTAAGGATATGTTGCATGCCAGCCTGCTGAAATGCTGTGACGCAATCGCTCACCGGCTTAGGTCACGTGATCGCTGACTCGCCTGCTACTTGGCGCGCTCATGGTACAAACTAGCAGGACAAAAAAAATAAAATACATTTTCTCCCATACATTATTTTTTTCAATATTTTTTTTTCACTTGAAGGAGCAATTTTATCGAAAAATTGTAGTAATAAATATTGATCAGCGTTATATATACTATTCGATACCATTTTTTGTTTAGTGAAATAACCATCTTCGATCGAAAGTCCATCATTTTGAAAATCCGGACCACTGTGTGTCGCCGCCATAGGCGTAGGAAGGGGGGAGCCGGGTGGGCCGTGCCCACCCGAGAATTATTACTAACAAACAATTATGGCTGAAAAATTTAAAAATCTGGCCAATCGCTTCTACTACTGGGGGCCAGGCCCCCCCTGGGAAATATCTCTAGATACGTCAATGGTCGCCGCGCGCGCCGCTCTGAGCTGTGGCCACCTCGCCTCGGTACTCGCTAGAGTCTGGCAAACGAAAGTAGACACTCGAATTATTTGCAAACTTTTTATATGGCAATGCTATACTAATGTCAAACTCAATTTTCCGAAACAAGATGGCGTATCGTTGGTGATTTGTTGTGATCTTGTTATAAGCGTTTATTCAGCGAAAAATGAACAAAACTATTAAAAGTGGAGTACGGGAGATGTTGTTTCGCATCATGTCTAAATATCAAGAAAAACAAAAGGAGAAAGACGCCGAATTCAAACAAAAATAAGGTTGTTTACGTGTGGTGTTCGTTTTCATAAGTTAGTAGGACGTAGAGCATGGACTATCGGAACCTTTTCCCAATACCGGTTTTGTTTCGATATTAAAATTTTTAATATCGGTTTTCCGGTATTTCGATATTTTTCCGATATTATGGAAATAAAATGATCAAATTCGTTTTAACGTTGTTAGGGTCCAAATATTAGAATTAAGAGATTGTATCAAAGTATACTACAGAAATATAAAATCAACGTCATTTATTATTAAAATATTTCATTGCAATCTTATATTAGTTAGAATTTAAAAGGTATGAAATACAAAAAATACCAATTTCTTAACATGCTACTTATGTCATAAAATTAAAAAATCAACAAGTTAAAATAAGTGATTGAGTAACATAATATATTTATAAGTAATGATTACAATAAACGCAAAGAACTGGATATTCAATTGGAGGGGAAACTACACAGTCATCTTATGGCTTTAAAGGCGAAGACTACGGCAATTCACGAGATCGCAATTTTTTGTAATTCAAGTTTTAGTAATTCACTAGGAGGTCCGTAAAGTCCTCTGCAGACTAGACGTGAACAAAGCCAGCAGGCCGGACGTAAAAAGTTGTGTGAGTTGTCACCTGTATTGACTCGCCTGTATCGCACTCTTAAAAGTAGAGTGGTTCCAGTGTCCTAGAAGCTTGCGAATGTGCAACCAGTACCCAAAACGAATAGTCGTGCTGATGCTGTCAAATTATAAAACAATCGCCTTAACCTCCATACTCTGCAAAGTGATGGAAAGGGTACTCAATAATAAGCTACTAGCATACCCTGAAGACAAAGAGCTCCTTAGTCTCTTCTTCTTCTTCGTATCGATGGTAAATCGCGTAACGCTGGTCGCATTTTCTGTGGCGTTTATAAGGTCTTCTAATGTACACGTTTTTGGGCTACACTCCATCAGATAGGACATTGTTTGATCAGGACCGTAACCGTGCCGATAACCGACCGTATCGAGCTTCTGGGAGTAACACTAACTTCTACCCTCAATTTCGGCCCGTTTATCGAGGATAAGGCTCAACTAGCATCAAAAAAGTTGGAAATCCTAGCAAAGGTGAGACGGTACTTCACACCCGAACAGTTGCTCAATCTCTATCAAGCCCAGGTTCGGTCGTGTATGGAGTACTGCTCTCATCTTTGGGATGGATCTGCTAAATACCAACTGGACGTGCTTGAGTCTATCGAGAAGCGGGCCAAGAGACTCATTGGCAACGATGCACTGGTCGAGTCAAAGCTCCAGAGGCTTGAACATCGACGACGAGTTGCAAGTCTGTCGGTTTTCTATCGGTTACATTTCGGGGAGTGTGCGATGGAATTACACAATCTACCACCCAGCTTTCCACCAAGCCCGTTCCATCATCGGACTACGATACAAACGGCGAAGCGCCATCGTTACATGGTGGACATCCCACACATACGCACAAAACGTTTTGGGAATACCTTCATTGTGCGTACGACTAAGGAGTGGAATTCCCTGCCGGAGTCTGTGTTTCCCGATAGCTATAACCTAGGAGTCTTTAAGTCAAGAGTGAATAGGTTACTTTTAGGTAAGCGTGCTCCATCTTCGACCACATCATCACTTGCCATCAGGTGAGATGGTGGTCAAACGCGAACCTAGTTTAAATTTTTAAAAAAATCGCACTAGGTTTCAGCTTGGCATATAATGCCCCATTTTGCTAAATTGTGCTTACCGCGGTCTACTTGGGTTCGCAAGCAATTAACAGCTTTCCAAATTGACCACTGCAAGTCACGTCCGGGTGGCAGATGCTCTTGGGGCTAAATGAAATTAGGCGGTAGCAGAAGCAGTTTAGTTTAGCTCCTTAGTGACCACCAGTATAGCTTTCGCCTTGGTCGGTCGACCGGAGATCTTGTGTATACATATGTTACGCACTGCTGGGGCGAGGCCATTAAGAAACACGGCAATGCTTTTGCTGAGTCCCTACCTATATATAGATATCTAAACGCTAGTCTGCTGAGCAAGCTTCCTGCATTTGGCGTCCTGCTGCGGCATGCTGGCTTATACAACTGGATTTCTGATTTCTTAAGTGAGCGGTCAATCCAAGTGGTCGTCGATGGCTGCTCATTGGATCTTATGGCTGTCAATGCGGTGTTTCTCTAGGGACTATTCTCTTTGCGACTCTTTTTTGCTGCATATCGACGACCTGCTCCAGCAAGGAGTTCTTGGGTACGCGGATGACAGCACAGTCTCAAAGATGTACTTATCCAGTGCCAGAGGTAGCAGAGACGAAATAGACTCTCTTAGAAAGGCCATGGTAAAGCGAATGAATTTGACCTTAAATCTCGCTTTCCAATGGGGCGACGACAGGCTGGTCAAATTCAATGCTTTGAAAGCACAGGTTTATCTCTTCACTGCTACAAGGATCCAATTTTAATTATCTCCTGGTTTTCGAGGTGCCTACCTACCAGTTACCAACCACCTGGAGCTCTTGGGCATGGAGTTGACGTCTGACTTAAACTCCGGCTTAACCATTGAGTCAAAAGCTTTGACTGCAGCCAAAAAGAAGCTGGGAATCCTTCACAAGGTGAGGTGATACTTCACACCTGGATAGTTTTTGAATTTGTATACAGCACAGGTCTGTTCTTGTATGGAGTATTGCAGTTACTTGTGCGATGGTTCAGCAAAGTACCATCTTGCTGCACTTAACTCGTTTAACGCAGAGCTAAAAGGCTCTTAGGCGACGCGGTGTTGGCAGGTAAGCTGGCAACAACCTGGCTCATCGGTGAAACGTTGCTTGCTTGTCGGTCTTCCACAGATTGTACTTCGGAGATTGTGCGCAGGAGCTCGTCCTGATTCTTCCTACACCTTTCACTACCGATCTTTTAGACGTACTACAAGGTAACATCCTCCCTTGTTCAATACACCGTCTTGTCGTACTTAGCGATTCTCCTCTACATTTATTGTGTGCACAGCCAAGTTTTGGATCTCTCGTGTTTCCTTCCACATATGACCCGACTGCCTTCAAGGCAATAGTGAACGGGCACCTTCTGGGCTCATCAGTAATATAAAGTAGCAGAGGGCACCCAAAATATTGTCTTTGAGATAAGATCTTATTTTGTTGCATGTACGTATGTGCCCAAGTATTGTACACTTTTAAATGGGAATAATCATTTATAAATAACACTGCAACATACATATTCTTAACCGAAAGGTATCCTTTTGAAAAAAGATTCTATTGTTTCTAGTTTTTTTTTTCATACCAGATATCGAAAAACCGATATTTGAAATCCAATATCGGTTTTTTCAATATCGTATTTATTGTCCGATATTCCGGTTTTTCGATATTATCGAAAACCGGTATCCATGCTCTAGTAGGACGTTACTAAGTTGATACTTTGTCGTAATTCATAATTAATATTTTATCTTTTGGCGAGAAACTATTTATCTATTTTGATTCACATTCATTTTATCGTATGTTAAACACCTTCATAATAATGCATTATGGTTATTTAACATACTGTTAAATGTTGCATTGTTTTTAACAATTTTGTTTTCTTTTATAGAAAATCTGGTGGATGTAGCAGGGGTTGATGAGATAGTAAAAACTATTGAAAAACTTACGGATTTAGAGCAGAAAGATAGGATAAGAACCCAGAACCAGTACTTGGATGAAATAGCTTCAATCACTGGTAAGTTTTTACTAGGCACATAACTTTTATATAGATGTCATTGAATTCATGATTTGCAGAACGTAATCATTCTGTTTTGCCATTCTTTACAGAAGTGAGAGTTACTACATTAAAAAGAATTAAAAAGGAAGGTGCGCGTAAGGGCCATTATAAACCCACAGTATCTGACTTAGATAGTTTTGACATAGATGCTATTCGTAACAAAATTAACGAATTTTATATCGTTAGAAAACAAGTTTAAAACGAAACACACCAGAACCAGTATATGAAGCAGATTGGGCACGAGGTATTGGGACTTCCCCCCTACCACTGTGATCTAAATGCCATTGAGTTAGTATGGAGTTTGGCTAAACGTAAAGAGGCAAGTAAAAATATTGCTCTGCCTGCAGTGGAGTTTAAAAAGTTAGAGTTTGAGAAAGTTATAAAAGAGTCGTTTGAAAATATAACTCCCGAGGAGTGAAAGAAAATAACTGATCATCTCATCCATGTTGAAAATAAATATAAAGAAAGGGACGGAATTACAGAAAATAATTTTAAAAGTTTTATAATTAACGTAGGAAACAATGATTCCAGTGACTCTAATGAATCTTTCCACGCGGAAGTCTTAGATTCAGATTTTGATAATAGTGAATAAATCAGAACTATTTTAGAATTCTGTTGTTTTTTTTAATCGAATTAAGACATAAAATCTTAACTATTACCTACCTAAAAGACCTGTTGTATTTTTATTCCGATGAAATAAAATAAATTATTCTAAAGTATCAAATAAGGTTATTCCAGGTATTTCATAGTAGTTTTGGGGTTGCTATGCTGATATTTTTTTAAATTTGCCGCGCTTTTTCAGTCTCTACTTTCGTTTGCCAGACTCTAGTACATTTGTTTCATTCGCACACCGCGCACCCCGTCGTCGCCAGCGCGTTTCGCGCGACTCGCCGCGCCGCAAAACGCGCCGCAGTTCGCGTCGCCGCCGGTAGCTGTGGCATAGGTTGTCTACCATTTGTTTTCGCCGCTCACCGCAAGACGCGCCGCGCTTAGCTGTGGCCAGGGGGTAAAACGTTTTGTGCGTATGGGTGGACAGTCCACCATGTATCGATGGCGCATCGCTGTTTGTCTTGTAGTCCGATGATGGAACGGGATTGGAGGAATGGGAATCGTTGTTTTGCTCACCAGTTGGCGCCACTGTTGACTAAGGTCCAGAGGTATAGCTGTCAAAGGCGACTTTATAAGATCGGTGCCGAAACAAAGTTTTAAATCTTGAATCTCATTAATACCTTTTTAATACATTCAACTATTCGCAAAAGCGATGTACATTATGCTATGGACTTCGTTTTACAATGTGGCATTTAGTGGCATATCTATTGTATAATGTAAATATGTATGATTATCATTGATAAAAAATATTGTTTTTAATAAGTATGCCTTTAAATAATATGCATCTCATTAATTAATTATAAATAATATCTAGCTAGAGTTGCTATGCCGCAATGCTGTGCAGTTCCGTTTTGTTTGGAAAGAAAATAGTGTTCTAAAACAGTGGCTTGTGGAGTTGTGGCGATTCGCAAGAATAAATATAGGTACTCCGACAAAACATTCTCGTGTTTGTAAAAATCATTTCAACCCCGAGGATTAGTTACCCAAATAATCAAATACAGAAAATCATAAATAATTTTATTATCGTTCTTATTCATCCAGATTTGAGTAACTTTTACGTTCTCATCTCTAATAATCATCTGTTCACAAATTTTCAGCTACTCCTAAATTAAAGCCAAAAGTTGTACCTAGTCTATTTTCTTGGAACCATGAGATAGTGAGGAGAGGAA
The DNA here is from genome assembly GCA_943138885.2 of Tholera decimalis. NCBI lineage: Eukaryota > Metazoa > Arthropoda > Insecta > Lepidoptera > Noctuidae > Tholera > Tholera decimalis. The sequence continues at coordinate 21,554,009 of OW964556.2, forward strand.
GGAAATTAAAAGAAAACGTGCAAAAAGAGCTCGTTCGTTCGAAATCCTTTTGTAATACTATGTTTTGCTCTGCGTTTCCAACAAAGTTATTGTTTCGGTCATAGGTTATCTTGAAGTCTGTAAAAAAAAAATTCCAAGTGCGAGTCAGACTCGCCCATGAAGGGTTCCGTAGTAACTACGCCAAATAACTTTGTTTTTCATAGTACTTATTTAAATGAATTACAAAGTTATATTTACGGTTTTAGAAAATATGCTTATCTCTGAAACTGCTGACTCGATCTCGTTCAAACCAATTTTTGTTGAAAGTTTACATTAAGATCTACAGCACATTTTTTTTCCTCCATTATTATAAAAGTTAGAGGGGGGGGGACACATTCTACCAGTTTGGAAGCGTATATCTTTTAAACGGTTGACTTCCGGGGATACGCCCCGGCGCTGCGCCTCCACGCGCCATTCATAGACGCGCTGAAGGGCAGTCGCCTCCAGATCCCAGGGCAGTGATCAAATCCCCTAGGAGACTTAGGAGGAGACCTAGGTTTTAAAAATACTGTTTTCTTATATGACTGTGGTTGAGATGAATTAGCAGATTTTTTATTACCACTATTGGCATTTATATTATGTTGTTTAGTTTCAGTAGAAGATAAAACATCAGCATAAGGCTTGCTAACAGGAGCGTGAAGTTTAAGGGCCTCTGAATATGAAATGCAATTTTTGGCCATTGACTCTTTGATCATATTTTGACGTGCAAATTCAGGGCACCTACGATTTGTTGCATAATGTGAACCAGTACATAAGCACATAGATAAAATTTGATTTCTGTGCATAAGCAGCACACTACCTCATCCTCATCAACATTACATACATCACCTGAGTGGTTGTTGCCACATTTAAAACACCTTGGAGTGGACCTACACTGATTCTTAATGTGACCATAACGACAACATTGAAAACACTGAACTGTTAGAAAAATGTATAAGTCTACTGGTAGTGAATTATAGCAAAGAAAAACGCGTGTTGGTAGTACCTGGCCATCAAAAGTTAAAACAACAGTTTCCACAGGAATAAAATTTCGTTTACCATCAACAATATTTTTTTTTATTTATCCTTGTTACTTTAATTATGTTGCCACAACCTATTGGAACAGATATATTTTGCAAAATGTCATCTTCAGTCCAATCTACTGGTACACCTCTCACAACACCCATCCGTGTGACATGAAAGGTTGGAATGAAAGCTTTATAATTATTACTTTTTATAGCACTACTCTCTATGAAAGCATTAGCATCTTCAAACTTTGAAAAAGATAGTGAGATTTTGTTCCGTCCAATACATTTTAAGCTACCATTCACAATGTTTGCGAAGGAATTCTTTTTAAGAAAATGGTCAAATGAAACTGGGTGTAATGTAGCATTTTCACTAGACGTTTTCTGAACATGAATAGTGTATGGTGAAGCATCTGAGTTCTGATATAGTGTTCTACCAACTGGAGGAGTAAGTGTAGGAGATGGTGTAATAGGAGCAGTCTTAGTCTGTGGCATTGATGTGGCAGTTGGTGAAACATATTGGAAATCTGTCTTGTTTGGAGTGATATTTGACACTGTGGATTTTTGACACCGGCAATGTATTTCTGTATCAAATTCAACCGATTTGTGACATCTACTCTTTTTACACTGCTTACAAAGTTTGCGTGCTGTTATTCTTTTGCGCTTATGAGATTTTACTGATCTATATCCCGAACCATCGGTATCTAATATGGAAGCCTCCGTCTCCATTCCAGAGCCGTCGATAGTAATCACACTAGACACCTGGGGGCCGGAGCCCCCAGGGTCTTCGGGGTCAAACATAGAACAAGATATGGATTTTTTTGACTTACCAGATTACAGCAAAAAAAAAATATAGTATTGTGAATGAATAGCAATTAATATGATCCTTCTACACCACTTTAAACAAGATATAGCAATTTTTTTAAAAAGATGCCAAAGAAAGTCAACCGAAATGTTGAACGTTTCGCGCGCTTTTCTCGTCAAGACATATTCAAAATGTTCCTAACAACATAACACTTTTAAAAACCATAGACTTTTTTTTTTTTTGGTATTTTTCTTTCCGTCCAACGGAAAAGGCGAAGAGCTTAAGCCCATACAGCCTAACCATAGACTTTTTTTTTGGTATTTTTCTTTCCTTCCAACCATAGACTTTAAAACCTGCTAGTATTTAATAGACATAAAATTCTATTAAGCTAATATTACAACATACCTATTCATCAACCAGTGGATGCAGTGGCACCGTGCGAGTCAGGTATTACCAGACGCAGCCGTTTTCCAAAAGCACCTATATTGCTGGAAACGTCCGAGAAGCCAAACTTTCTCCCAAGCCAGCGATCAACCACCGCACCGGCCGGACCATTTTGATTATAACGAGACTGGTGGTCAAAGAGCCTACCCCGCCATGGCCCCAACATGGGCTATCGTAGTTCCGACCTGTGCATTGTAATTTGTCACCATACTCGTCCCCGACTTTACATGTATATTTTGACGCGATAAATTTTTATTCATGATAGTCTCGCGGTCACGATGAACCACTATCATCAATTCATCACTTACCATCAGGTTAGATGGTTGTCAAATGCGATCATTTTTCAATAAAACTACATAATGACTGCAAAATGCTTTCTCTGTCTCGATTATTTTCATCATAAAATATATGTTTTACATATATTTTATGATGAAAATATTATATTATATAATATATTTTATTTTATCACGAAATTAGTTACATAGACTAAGCGACACGATCAGTGTCCCTCTATTAATCAGTGTGGCACTACTGTAGTTCTTTGTGGCTCAAAAGACTCGTTTCCATATATAAGAATCAGAATAAAAAAATCGATTTACAAGAATTTGGCACAGTGTTACCAACTTAGTGGATTTTCCACTAAAACTGGTGGTTTCGAGCCCCATTTTAGTGGCGAAATATTGCTTTTAGTGGCTGGTGGTGTTTTCCAGTGGTTAAGTAGAATTGAGTTTGAATTACTGAAAATACTATCACTCAACTACTAAGCCACTAAAACTTTACGAAATAGATTGCTTTTACTTCATTTAATTTTTAGTAGTATTTAATTTACTTTTTAGCACTATGAATGTAATAAAAAACAAGCAGAGGAACAGAATGAAGTTGAATCTTTTAACTGCAACATTAAAAATACGCTGTGGTTTAAGATTGGAAGGACAATGCTGCAATGATTATGAAATTCCATAAAAGTTATAAAACAAATCGGTAGCAAAGAATCATATAAATGTGAAACCGACGATGATGGTGCAGACAAAAATTCTAATGCTAATTTACTGATTTTATATATTTTATTACGTCGCGTCATATTAAAGTAATTTTTTTACTAATACGTATACTGTTTTCTTTAGGAAAAAACTAAAAAAAAATGTGTACATTTTAGCGATTTTTAGAGTAGGGCCGATTTTTGTTAGTGGTTTTCTGGTGATTTTAGAAGTTGAATCTGGTGGAGAGCTGGTTGAACTGTTAGCAACACTGATTTGGCATTCTCTATGGAATTTGGCAATGGCATGGCATGGTTAGCCGATTGCCGGCTGGGTTACTGTGTCAATTTTCATTTATTAAAAAGAAAGTGACAATAACTAATAATGTATCAATTACTCATGTAATACAATTGACTTTTACTTCATTGTAACACAAGTGGTTAAATATTATTGATATATAGCGTGGATAATCTTCGTCAAACAAAATGTGTCAGTTGATATTTTATATCTTAGTTTCAATATTTTCCATTTTAAAAACTGCTACAGGCTTGGGTGAAATAATTTACGCCATAAATGCCGGCGGACCAGCCCATACTGATATTTATGGCATAAACTATGAAAAGGATCCATTGCAAGGGAGAATTGGTACCGCTTCTGATTATGGTAAACAACTGGTTATGATCGGTCGAGTGAATCCAAAAGACGAAATACTGTACCAGACTGAGAGATACCATCATAGCACATTCGGCTACGACATACCAGCTAACAGAGACGGTGACTACGTACTAGTTCTCAAGTTCAGTGAAGTGTACTTCAATGCACCTAACATGAAAGTGTTTGACGTAGTTTTAAATGGAGACCACACGATTGTTGCTGATTTGGACATTTTTGACAAAGTAAGCCGTGGTGTTGCCCATGATGAGTATATACCTTATTCAATCAAAAATGGAAAACTGTATTACAATGAGGAAGAATCAGATATAAGAGGAGGAAAAATAAAGGTAGAATTCATTAAAGGTTACAGAGACAATCCAAAAATCAATGCCTTGTATGTTATGAGAGGCACTATTGATGAAGTGCCTAAATTGCCTCCGCTAGTTTGGCCAGAAAATGAAGCAGAAGAACCTAGAGATGAGGTTGAAGAGAAGGCTTCTAAATCCAAGCGTGCCAGCGGGCCCAAACAGCCAGACCCATACTCTATGGATGAGAGTTCTGTGCTAGTCCCCGTATTTATAACCATAGGTGCTTTCATTCCACTTTTGTTCTGCCTCTGTAAGCTATAATTTATGTGCGAGTAAACTTCCTTTACTATTTTTGTGTGATTGTATGCTGTTTAGTATATTTTATTTATTATGGGTAATGATATAATTATTTTATTTGAATAAATCATATTGACATTACTTTCAAGCACTTAATATCAAAGCTCAATGGTGATAGTACAAAGCCAACAATGCAAAATGACTAGTGCCCGTCCCATTTTGAAATATTAATTAAATTCTACACTGCACAAACATGTGCTAATCAGATGCACTTTATGTAAATAAATAACTTGAGTTTATTTTAAAATACATCTTTTCTTCATGTTTCACCTTAAATCCTTGTGTTTCTTATCCTCCTAGCAAATCTGTATTTCCAATTTATCACACCTTACGATTTTTTCAACACTGTTCAAAACATACTTACACAGCTATAATTTCCAATTATTTCGGAACAAATTATTAGGAACTGAGGAAAGAAATAATAATAATACACTTCAAATACTGTTTTATTATAGACAGACTGACATACCTACCTACACTACATAGTAAAAAATGCACCTTTGATTTTACTATACTTAGTTCATGTTTGTTCAATATAAATCTACTTGCTGGCATTGAAGGTCTTATTTTCTTAACCTAATCTCCAAATAATTTTATGGTCCCCCATACTCTCTGCCTATTTTAATTTTCTGAGCTAGTTTTACAATCCTGCGTAATCTGAAAGTAAATAAAATTATGATTATGAAATTGCCATCATTCCGTTCACATTGTGACCAGATAACTAGATTTAATTAAAAAAGAGCAAGTAAAGATAAGCTTTTCACGAGCCATCTAAGTGCATTTTACATCTATATTTATATTATAATGAGGTAAAATTTGTGTGCAAGTTTGTATGTAAGGGGTAATCTCTGAACCAATGCTAAAATGTTTTTCATTGGTAGTGATTAGTGCATTATTGGTGAGTACTATTGTGCAGATGAAATTTTATATTAGTATTTATAATTTCATTAAAATTATATTTGATTATATTATACATGTCAAACTCATACAGCCAATAATCAAAATATATGGAGTACCGCAGTGGTTGATGCACTTTTATTGTAGCATCTATTTATGAATTATATTACCCAAGGCACAAACATCCACAAAATATTATAGGCTGCATAGAAAATTATACAGGGATGGTATTATAATTATCATTATAAATATCAGTTTATCAGGTCTGACTTATCTGCTGTTTCACTCCAATGTTTATGCCTCTTAATATGTACATCTTTCAACTGTATTAAATATTACCTCCTACAAATAAACAATTATAATACTAGAGTGGTAGTGGCCCAGTGGTTATAAACCTGACTTGAAGAGTTGTGGTCGAGAGTTTAAATCTAGTTAGGCACATTACTTTGGATAATATACAGGGTTAAATGTAAAACACTGAAAACCTCTCAGGACTATGTTACTAAGATCATAATCAACAACTTTTGTTCTATGACTTTTAAGAATTCGTCATAATTTAAGTCACCAGTTTTTCATACAAAAATAAAAATTTTTTTTTTTTTTATTGAACGCCCTAAATGTTACGAACTCTATGCGAAGCAAAAGAAAGCAATTTATACTATCGCTTTCTTTTGCTTTGCGTAGACGCTACATGCGTTTAGGGTGTTCAATTTAAATATTTTTATTTTTATATGAAAATCTGGTGAACTAAAATTGACGACTTTAAAAGGCATAGAACAAAAGTTGTTGTTTATGATGTTAGTAATATAGTCCTGAGAGGTTTTTGGTGTTTTACAATTAACCCTGTATATCATCACCACTTCTCTAAAAACCGGTGTAGGAAAACATCGTGAGGTAATCGACATGCTGTAGGACCAAAAATTGGAAGACATGACATCTGCCAACCCACACTGGGCCCGCGTAGTGGATTACGGCCCATTCCCTCTCATAGAGTAGAGGCCTGTGTCTCTGCAGTAGGAACGTAATAAGCAGCTTATATTAAGTTAATCATAATCGAATATTATTGCTGTGATATCTGCGCTAAATCCGGAGCATTAGGATTCCCTATTTACAGCATATTTTACCTATTAATCAAGGTAACAAAAACTAAACAACAAGTTTTTGTTACGTTGATTACAGTGCCAGGACCAAATACCGTTTTACGCAGACTATTAAAACGTCAGAAAGAACAGTTAGAGACTATAGTTAAGGAAGGTTGAAATTCCGAATTCGTCACTGTCTTTAAGACACCGGGAAAAAAGAAGAATAAAAGGGGTAGCAGTTTTATTAACTAATTGTGACGGTGAGAACATATTATTTTTAATGTTTTCTTTTAAATACATTTATTCACTTTTTAATGTATTTATGTATTAGGTATATCTATTTTATTTATAATACCGAATTAACAAATGAATTCCTCTTCTTTCTTTAACATTCTTCTGAACAGACATGATTAAAAATAAATGATGGCAATAACCATAGAATAAAAGTTAATGGGGCCCTTTCTATGTGCTAATGGTGATCACCAGGGTTGTTCTACTATAGTAAAAATGCCACACTACCTGGTCTTCTCCCCGAAAGTCCAGGCGCCTTTCGAAGGTTTCCTCCCGGCAACAAAAAAAAAACAGGTAGATACTCTAGACTAAACTCGAGGTATGTAGGGACCTTGTTATATGTGTTTTGCTGCAGTTGCCATCAGCACAAAATTGATAAGCTATCAATCGTTATTTTTAATTATAGCTTTCAATAATTATTAGGTACGACTGTAAACAATTATCGATAAAAACCCCTGTCGGAATTTCAAAGTTAGATAGGTACCTTACTAGTACGAACACGGAAAACCACAACTAACTACAATAATAAATAGGGCTACACATTTCCAACTTACGCGTTCGATGTCCCATGAACCTTATATTCACATTTTCCTTCATTATTCTGAGCAAAACCTCTTCTACATTTATTTATTGTTGGTAGAGCTGTGGCATTTGCGCCATTCGAAGGATCGGGAGACATTGTTGTTGGGGCTTCCGCTGCCGTCTGTAGTGTAGTAACAACATAACTGTTAGCAGTCTGATTCAAGGACACATCTGTAGCTTCAACAGCCACAGCAGTGCTATTTCTTATTCCTTCTGTAGACTGCTCTACTGACAGCGATACAGAAGTAGACGCATTGTATTGCGTTTCGTTTATGGTTGCACTTGTAGCGTTTAACGGTTTTGGAGTTGTACCGTTCTGCGGTTTTATCGTCATTTCTGAGTAGTCATAAGCGTAATCGTAATCCTGCAAAATTAAATTATAAAGCGACATTAAATGAAATATCGCCGTAGTAAAGTGAAGGTAACATATATATGTACAAACATAAATCTACAAATAAATTCAACATTGGGTGGGTTACTCTAGTTAGAAACATTAACAATTATTACAACTGAAAACCCATGGTTAACGAAATCTACACCAATTAAATTTTGTCAAACAACTTATCAAAACGGCAGGTACATACCACATATTCTTCTTTTCCTCCTTTAAGTAAAGCAATAATGTTTATGTTTTTCAGACCAATTTGCACATTCAGGTCTCCCGTTTGCCTCTGATCAAAACTTGAAGTACAATCAGTTGTCCGAACTAAAACAGAGTACAAAGTCATGGCAAGGGCTATAAATTTACACATTTCTAGTGTTATAATACGGACGCGAGAGGACGATAAAATAGGAATTGTGATCGGATCCCGTGGTCATGCGCGACTGGCCTGAGACACCGGTTGCCCTGCTCACTGCCTAACAGAGTTATTTCCAACAACTTAACAGTTATTTCAAGTAACTGTGGGAAGGTCGATAGCCTCAGCCAGTGCATTGCGTCTTTAGATTGCGTAAGGGATCGCAGAACTTATAGGCAATGTTTTTAATAGACTAAAGCAATATGTTACTTTATGGATAAAGTCAAACAAGTTATTTGAGTTGATCAAATCATTCATCACACTATCCTAAATCATTTAAGTTGTAAGCAAATATGAATGGCCTCGAAATACGATCAAGTGCGAGTCATACTTGCATACGAATGGTTCCGTTCCCTAAAGAGGATCTGCTTTTTAAGAAATACCTATGATGACTATAGTTCAACGACCAATACATATGCGTAACATATTATGGGTTTTGTGAATACCGAAATGTGCGGAATTAGAAAACCTCACTGATCGACTTGCATTCGACCAGATTTGTAGGCTGTAGTTGTAGCTACTCATACACATTCTAGCAGCTATAGTTACACATCTGTAAAAAAAAACGAAGTTCGCTATTATAGATACAAAGGTGCTGTGCTGTGACAGACAGTAGAGACGTAGATAATAATAGGATTCCGGTTATCACACTAATGTAACAGTGTAGTAGAAAAACCGGAATCCATTTCCTTTTTTTTCCGTAGTTAAAAATATTTATCGATCGATCGAAGCGATCGATATAATTTATCAAGCCTATTCTTAAGTTCTAAAATCGATCCTCCAGAACTAAGGGGTAGAGATCGCGTTGTCTGTCAAAACAAGACTGGAGTCAGATTTTCTGACTTGACTGCCGAGCTCATCAACTTAACGTGGAGAACTCTAGGTATGTAAAAATGTTCACCCATCTACAACATGACCTCGTTGCTTAACCTTAAAAATTGACCCTTTTTTAAGGATGGAAAATCATCCAATGACTGCCTCCCGATCTGGGTGGAGCGGGAGGGTGTGTCAGACTTTTACTGACTAAAACCCATCCATGTTCCATCATATGCCCTTCGTGTTCCGAGGCCGCGGTAACTCTCGAACAATTCCGCAACCCCGGTAGGCAACGGCCCTCTTGTCGGCCCGACAACTTTGCTGACACTCTTTGAGGCGCGCGTGGAACACGACGCGCCGTCTACACGGGCCTGGTTTCAGTCGGGCGGCGAGTTACCCATTGCTCGCAACCCGCAAGCCCACGCCTACGGTGGCTGGGAGTCACCCTGTGATTCCCGGTGCCCGGAGCGTCTCCTGCGGCGGCTGGGGCGCAAGGGCTGTGAGGGCCTTGAGACCTGCCTCTCCCTCGCGCGTCCCGCCACCTCCTTCGCTTGCATAACTGCTTCGCAGAAAGAGGTGACTGCTTCCCTTGCCTCCTCGCTCCGGACCATGGATTGAATCAGGGCCGGGAGCGAGAGGTTGCCGCCTAAAATTGGCCCTTAGAACTATTTTAGTTTTATTTTGTCTGGCTACATAATATTATGTATTGTGATAAACGATTTATTCATTCACACATATTAATACATAAAAAATATTTATTCAGCAAAGATAGGGCGACCTCATCTAATTACGTGGTAAAACACATTGAGAAATAAAATATACAGTTAAAATAATAGAATTTATTTTTATTAGGAACATAAGTAAATCAGTCTTCCGTGCATAGCTTTATCCATCGACGAGATAAATAACACAAATACACATAAAATTATAATATGTGTTTTATTAGACATAGTTCTCTTTGGTAATTAAGTGACCTTAAGTCCGTGATACATAGACATAGGTACATACCTAATTACGTTAGAGACAGACATAATAATTTTTATATCACGGAATAAGAAAATGGAGCATAATAATATTAAAATATGGGCCGATTTTTAGTCGTCATCTACACAATCAAACAGAATTTATTCGAAGTAGGTAGGTACTCAAAAATAATCATCACTTCCTGTTTCTTGATTCACTTTCCTTGTAATACATTATCAACGGTAGATGCTATTTCAATGTTGCTTCATTGTATTTTCGTTACTTTATCTATTACCTTGATTGTCAACCTCCATAATCTGAAATAAATTTGAAAATTTTTTTAAAAGTGAGCTATATTTTACTTAGGCAGATATTACGAATATCTGCCTAAGTAAAATATAGCTCACTTAATTCCGTGATAAAATAATTTAGAAATGGTCTGTAACTGAACTCAAACGGCTGCTTTGGTTTAAAAAAAAACTTTTTTGCAAAAATAAAACCGACTTCCATATCAAAACACTACAAAGCCAAAAATAATTTTAATTTCGGTAGTCGGTGTTATTGGTTTTGTATTTTCTTTTTTTTTTCACACCGCCTTCCGAAATTAAAATTATTTTTGGCTTTGTAGTGTTTTGATATGGAAGTCGGTTTTATTTTTTGCAAAAAAGTTTTTATTTTCGCGCTTTTTAGTGGGTCAGTGAATTTTCCAAATCGATTCGTAAATGACGGAGTTATGCGCGAACAAAAAACGCAATGCAGAGTAAACGAAAAGATCATCAAGGTAAATTATTTTTTTTTACTTTTTTTGATTTTTCAGAAACGGCTCGTCCGATTTCGATAAAATTTTCATGGGACCATTTGGAAAGTATACAAACAAAAAAAGAATTTTTCAAATCGGTTGGCAAGCGACGGAGTTATGCGTGGACAAACATAAAAAAAAAAAAAAAAAAAATACAAACATCTGAATTGAGAACCTCCTCCTTTTTTAGAAGTCGGTTAAAAACATTAATATCTATTATTTTGCGATTAATAATTAAAAACACTTAATATTAACATAATATCACACGTACTTTAAAATTCCCTTGGTTAATTCCGTGGCCGTCAACAATTCAAAACTTGTAAAATCGTTAACTTTTCGAGTGAACAAAATAAGGAACTATTTCAAAACTATGCATTTATTGGCTAATAATTTATACTGTAGCATAAAGTTCAAGCTTTACTCACCGTTATGTGTAAGTTTTGTAGAAATCCGATCACTATTTCTATTAAAAATTGATTTATTTAGACGCATCAAAACTTCAATGGCCGCGCGGTAAACAAAACTGCGAGTAGTGACAAAAATGCAGATTGTTATTATCTCGCTTGCCCAACTGAATCAGATTTTTACACACGAAAAGAAGACTTATGTCGTCGTCATAAGGTTTATTTTAAAAGTGTGAAATAGTCTCATATAATTTAGTATTAAATTCGAAACATGTCACGGAATTAGATACTTAAATATCACTTAAATACCCAAGTTTACCCTAATGTTAGTTTAGATCAGTGTTTCCCAAACATTGTCTTATCTACAATTCTCCTTTTCTAAAATTATTTCGGTTAATTTAGATATAAAATTTCATATGTGTGACTTAGGCCCGTATTACAGAACGAAACTCGAGCACTGATCTCTGTTTAAAACTAGTTTTGAGTCGAGATTTAATTTTAGAATGTTCCTCAAGTATAGATTCATCGATCATAGTTCAGCAGGGTACGGCTTTATTCTAGATCGTTACTCAGTTGTAGATTCATCACCCAAGTATGGTCGACACAGGTCGATCGACTTGGCGGGGGCACTGCCGTGCCCCCGCCAAGTCGAGCAAAAAAGCGGCACGGCCGTACCATTCTTTTCTCGAAGCAATTCAGGCCATTTTCGACCCCCTATAACTTCGTTGTGGATAAAACTAGAAGCCTGAATTTTCAGTAACCAAACAGGCATTGTATAAACACGGTATATTTCAAATTTCATTCAATTTGATCCAGTATAGGGGCGCGAGGAAGAGAGTTCCCTCTCCCTCGCACGTTAGGCCTCCTCCTTCGCTAGCATGACTGCTTCGCAGCAGGAGGTGACTGCATCCCATTCCCTCTCGCTTCGCACCATGGTCTAAACCAGAGCAGGGCGCGAGAAGTCGCCGCCGCCGATCGCCTCTATGAGGATAGGACGGTGCTCCACCCATGCAGGGCACACCTCGACCATATGCTCCACCGTGTCTTCCAGTGTAGATAGGTACCTAGATATAATAATTATGCTCAAAGGTAACTTGTTAAATGGTCAACGGAATAAAAAAGCATGAAGTATTAAGAGTATTGGGGAGTATTATTAAGTAGAGTAAATTGCCCGAAATTGCATAATTACTTACTTATGGATTAACTTTAACCGAGACGTTTGACGAGTGCGGCATTAATTATTACTAACTAATGCAAAAGACGTACGTGCGTATTCATATGTGCGTATCAAAGCCTCCGAAAAAAACCCATAGAGACAGGGAGTGGGCTTTGAACAAAACTTTAGCTGAAGTTCAAGAAGTAGTACCGGAAAATAAAAAAAGGAAGGCTACCTACAAAAATAAGAAAAGCTCATAAGACAGAGAGAGAGCTTTAAGAAAATTCGTTGTTGGTATACAAGAAGTAGAGGGTACCGGAAAGGAAAAAAGTAGGACTTTCTACAAAAAGCAATGAGATCCCATAAAAAACAATACTTGTCAAAAAACCAAGCCTCGCAACTTATTTGTTCTACCGTAAAAAGTTGTGAGATCCATGTAATACCAAGTCGGTTATTAATTTATTCAGTCCCTACTTAAGGGACCTTCTGTCTTAAGTTGTTACGTAATTATCTAACCTAACGACATCTTATAGTGACCATATCAATATTAAAAATCTTTACCGTTTTAAATAAATAGATTGACTTGGCAATCGCAATAAACAATTTAATTTATATATGTATTACTTGTGAGATATATTGTGTTTTCATGCGATGGCCGAGTCAATCTATTTATTTAAAACGGTAAAGAAAGAAGAAAGAAAGAAAGAAAAAGTATTTATTGGCAACAGACAAACGACATGCTAACAATATTAAAAACTTATTTAGTTCCTTAGACTAGAGTTAGTAATTGGTACTTATAATTATGTTAGTAATTAAGGACAATGAGTTAGATATTGACAATTTACGAAGAAAAAGGAAACAACAAAAACAAGGCAAATGCACGTCGTGGTCGTGGCTACAAGGCTCCCACTCAGCATAATGCTATGCCATGGGCATGCCCATAGCACGGCGCTGGTTTTCAGTGGTTGCCTTATAAATATGTATGACGTACGGAAATCAAGCCTGGCAAAAAATATTAGTTAAATAATTGATACAATAATATAAAATAAGTACAGTAAAATAAATAAATAGCGTAATATAAAATAAATAGTGACACAGAAGTCCATGTAAGTCCAAGTAAATAGTGACATCAAAGAAAGTTTGTTTGTTTGCTTGAACGTGCTGATCTTCGAAAGTACTGGATGGATTTGGATGCAATTTGGTATGGAAGTAGCTTGAGGAAGGTTATAGGCTACTTTTTACGCGACTACAAAAAAGGACAGTTATGTTTTTACCGTGATAGAATCCACGGGAGTGAAGCCCCGCGTGAGTACTAGTTATTTATAAAATTTTTGTTCATCAAGCTTTTGATTTTCTAAAAGATACTTTTTTAAATGTAATTTAAACATATGTTTTGTTTTCAGCGATCTTATGGGAGGCGGTAAATCATTCCAGTAGTGGGTGGCAGCATATTTGAAACATCCCCTGAATACTGTGGTTCTACGTCGAGACAACGAGAGCGGTTTGGACGTGGAACGAGCGGAATATTCATAGTGCTCATGTCTCCATTTGAGCATTTTAAACAAGTAATCCGGATTGTGGGATTGCATGACACCGAACATTAAGGTCCATATTACAGAACGTTCCTCAAGTCCAGTTTGAGCTTAATTCGCCCGATCTCAGTTTAAATATAGAATCTGCACTTGAGCATTGGTCTTATTCCAGAATGGTAATAAAACTACACTCAGATTCAAATAGAGCCTCAAGCAGAGAATATATAATTGTCTATGCATCAGTTTGTTTTCGTTTACGTTTTATTTTCTTCGTCACCGCTGTTCCGATCTACGAATGATCGTAAATAATTCAATTTACTTTAATACCAAACAGTATTACTCTGGTGTGGATCTTCATCTTGTGAAAATCTATACCATTTCTTAAAATAATTATTAGCAAAATTGTATGGGCCGTTCACATGGAACGCTGAAGTTCTGTTTTTCTGTTCAAATCATCGGTGAAAAATCATTGTTATAATCTGTTTAAGTTAGAAAACACGGGATTCATCTAGTAACTTAAAATGGCAAAAAATTACGTGTAAAAGTGTTATTTGTAACCAATTAGCAAAATAAAATGTGATTTTATCATCATTAGCCAAAAATTACCATTTTTATATCAAATAATAAACTGAAAAGCAAATAGTTAACTGACAAGGAAATCTCTGCTCGAGCGTGGTGTCGACCATACTTGGGTGATGAATCTACAACTGAGTAACGATCTAGAATAAAGACGTACCCGGATGAACTATGATCGATGAATCTATACTTGAGGAACATTCTAAAATTAAATCTCGACTCAAAACTAGTTTTAAACAGAGATCAGTGCTCGAGTTTCGTTCTGTAATACGGGCCTAAGGTCCGTATTACAGAACGTTCCTCAAGTCCAGTTTGAGCTTAATTCGCCCGATCTCAGTTTAAATATAGAATCTGCACTTGAGCATTGGTCTTATTCCAGAATGGTAATAAAACTACACTCAGATTCAAATCGAGCCTCAAGCAGAGAATATCTAATTGTCTATGCATCAGTCTGTTTTCGTTTACGTTTTATTTTCTTCGTCTCCGCTGTTCCGATCTACGAATGATCGTAAATAATTCAATTTACTTTAATACCAAATTTTTAAGAATAAAAAATATGTATTGCACGGTTTCACCATAGAAATTATTTTTTAAGAATTTGTAAAAGCAAATACTTGAAGGTAAAAGGTGTTAAGGCAATATTTTCTAACATATAAAAATATAGCAACAGTAACTTGTTCGTGGAACGGAGTGGATCCTAAATAATGTCTGTGACAGTGTTGTTTTGAATTGCTCATTAATCATATAATAAGTAATATTCAAATAAATAATGGTTTGGGAACAACGATCAATAAAAATATTAAAAGGAAACAAAGTTATAGTTAAAACAAAACAGAAATGCATATGTTTTACCAATTCTTGGTCAATAGATGGCAGTATTACAAATTGTCAAAAATCTTCATCTTGTGAAAATCTATATATACCATTTCTTAAAATAAAAATTACCAAAATTGTATGGGCCCTTCACATGGAACGCTGAAGTTCTGTTTTTCTGTTCAAATCATCGGTGAAAAAATTATTGTTATAATCTGTTTAAGTTAGAAAACACGGGATTCATCTAGTAACTTAAAATGGCAAAAAATTACGTGTAAAAGTGTTATTTGTAACCAATTAGCAAAATAAAATGTGATTTCATCATCATTCGCCAAAAATTACCATTTTTATATCAAATAATAAACTGAAAAGCAAATAGTTAACTGACAAGGAAATCTCTGCTCGAGCGTGGTGTCGACCATACTTGGGTGATGAATCTACAACTGAGTAACGATCTAGAATAAAGCCGTACCCGGCTGAACTATGATCGATGAATTTATACTTGAGGAACATTCTAAAATTAAATCTCGACTCAAAACTAGTTTTAAACAGAGATCAGTGCTCGAGTTTCGTTCTGTAATACGGGCCTAAGGTCCGTATTACAGAACGTTCCTCAAGTCCAGTTTGAGCTTAATTCGCCCGATCTCAGTTTAAATATAGAATCTGCCCTTGAGCATTGGTCTTATTCCAGAACGGTAATAAAACTACACTCAGATTCAAATCGAGCCTCAAGCAGAGAATATCTAATTGTCTATGCATCAGTCTGTTTTCGTTTACGTTTTATTTTCTTCGTCTCCGCTGTTCCGATCTACGAATGATCGTAAATAATTCAATTTACTTTAATACCAAATTTTTAAGAATAAAAAAATATGTATTGCACGGTTTCACCATGGAAATTATTTTTTAAGAATTTGTAAAAGCAAATTCTTGAAGGTAAAAGGTGTTAAGGCAATATTTTCTAACATATAAAAATATAGCAAGAGTAACTTGTTCGTGGAACGGAGTGGATCCTAAATAATGTCTGTGTCAGTATTGTTTTGAATTGCTCATTAATCATATAATAAGTAATATTCAAATAAATAATGGTTTGGGAACAACGATCAATAAAAATATTAAAAGGAAACAAAGTTATAGTTAAAACAAAACAGAAATGCATATGTTTTACCAAATCTTGGTCAATAGATGGCAGTATTATAAATTGTCAAAAATCTTCATCTTGTGAAAATCCATACCATTTCTTAAAATAATTAACGTAAAACTGTTATTTGTAACCAATTAGCATAATAAAATGTGATTTCATCATCATTCGCCAAAAATTACCATTTTTATATCAAATAATAAACTGAAAAGCAAATAGTTAACTGACAAGGAAATCTCTGCTCGAGCGTGGTGTCGACCATACTTGGGTGATGAATCTACAACTGAGTAACGATCTAGAATAAAGCCGTACCCGGCTGAACTATGATCGATGAATCTATACTTGAGGAACATTCTAAAATTAAATCTCGACTCAAAACTAGTTTTAAACAGAGATCAGTGCTCGAGTTTCGTTCTGTAATACGGGCCTTAGACTGCTAAGTGTAGTTTCCGCCGTGCAGCCATTTTTAGAATCATATTCTTGTTTAAATATGGTGTGATATGATGCCTCCGGGGTATACTAAAACAAAAACGCGCACACGCATTCTGTACACGCTGTATTACACGTTCTGTACGGGAAAGGAGACACGGCCCGTATACTATGTCACAATAGTTCAGCTTGGATAGTACTAGGCTGTCCACCAATCTCTTCCTCATTGCTACACTAAGGAGGTCCCTTACCCTGTACAGAATCATCAACCTATAAAAACAGTTTCTTACGACGCCATTGATATGATTCTCAAAACGAAGTTCTGGGTCCGTGACTAAACCTAGGTTGCAAACAATTTCTACCCTTTGAATAATCTCTCCCCTGATCTCTACCACAGGTTTCGCAGAAAGAATTGAATTTATTTGATTTCTGCTTCCCATGACTATAAACTTAGATTTTTGTGGGTTCAGCACAAGTGAGTTATCCACAGACCACGAAGCGATTCTGTCAAGTTCCTCATTTAGGGTACGTACGGCGGCAGCTGTGTTGCTGGCTTTAAACGAGACATAGAGTTGAGTATCATCCGCGTATATATGATATTTGCAGATTTTAATACATGAAGTTATGTCTGCGCTATACAGTATGTAGAGTAACGGACCGAGCAGCGATCCCTGGGGAACTCCCCTTGGGACCAATTTTGGGTAAGAAGATATCGTGGAACCGTCTTTCTTGCGTAACTCAACCCGCTGCGACCTACCCGTGAGGTAACTCTCAAACCAACCTGTTGTCTGACTGTCAAAGCCGTAATATGACAGTTTTGACAATAACAAAGAAATATTAATTGAGTCAAATGCCCGCGAGTAGTCAAGCAGTACAAGAATGGATCCTTCACCACGGTCCCGTGCTTCTAAAATGTTACCCAAGACGTCTGCCAAGGCAGTTGCGGTACCTCGTCCCTTTCTGAAACCCGATTGCAGCTCTGGCAGAATACCATGCGCCTCGAGAAATTCGACAACCTGCAGATATACCACTCTCTCCAACACCTTGGACAAACATGGCAGAATACTTATTGGGCGCAGATCCTTGTAGCTTTGTGGGTTATTATTTTTTGGGAGTGGTCGCACGATCGCATTACGCCACAAAGTAGGAAATACATTCGAGGTAATGGATCTGTTTACTATCTCTGTTATTACAGTCAATGATTGTGGCAGTGTAAGTAATAACATATCCTTCGATATACCATCAATCCCTTTTGCATTTGTGGATATGTTTTAAAAAATATTTAGAACAGTTTTCGTGTGTGTTGGCGTCAGTGTGAATTTAGCGGTACCGAAATTATTATTTTGAAAAAAGGTTTGTTGAGTAGTGTTCACATTTGGATTGCCCGGGACATCTAGGAATGCTGAATTTATCTCATCTGGGTCGTCAAATTGTTCCATAAGCACTCCGTCGTCCTTACTCACTGGAAGCACATGTTTTTTTAAATTATACCATAATGATTTGGAATTGCTAATATTGTCATTTATATACTTAGTAAAAAACGCTCTTTTCTCATTTCGTAATCCAACTATTGCTTGATGCTTAAGATCTAAGTATTTGTGTGCTTCCAGTTTGGTTCGATGATATTGAAGTCGTGCATCATTTCTTAGTTTAAACATTAATTTTATGATGTCTGTTATCCAGGGTGTTGGTTGCGTTCGAAATATTCTAGTTTTTATAGGTGCATGGGTATCAAAAA
Organism: Tholera decimalis; assembly: GCA_943138885.2. Taxonomy (NCBI): domain Eukaryota; kingdom Metazoa; phylum Arthropoda; class Insecta; order Lepidoptera; family Noctuidae; genus Tholera; species Tholera decimalis. The sequence goes on from OW964556.2 coordinate 21,572,610, forward strand.
GACTAATTACGTGCGAGTTAAAAGAATGCACCATTTCATTTACATCCTGCAGATTGCAAATTGAATCCCACGGGATCGCCTCCAGATCTCTCCTAAAATCATCCGCCTTTATATCCTTAAATGCACGATACGTAACTCGTTTACGCAACGGCTTCTCTTTTTTAAAGATAACTTCGCATGACGAGTGATGACCGAGCTCCGTTATGTGATCCACAGCGACGTTCCGATACCGTGCATCTGTACAGATCACATCGATTAGCGTGGCACTGTCTCCTACAAAGTGCGTAGGCGTGGTTACAATTTGATCCATGTTACAGTAATTAAGAAAGTCCTTTAATTTTTTTGTTCTGCCGTTGTTAGTGTCAAGCATATTAATGTTAAAATCGCCTAATAAAATAACACAGTCATACGGAGCCAGTGCACACATGCTGTCCGTGATTGCGTCTAAAAAAATGTCAATATCTAGCCAAGGAGGCCGGTATGCCGTTCCTATAAGCATTTTTTTTTTCTTGACAGTTATGTCAATCCACATTTGTTCCACCTGTGGATGGTGCGGGTGGGCTCTAATTCGAGTGCTGGTTCCTGCTTTAATATAGAATGCAACCCCTCCCCCGCGCCCGCCACGTATTGCTTCAGAGCGTGGTCTGTGTCTCAATTGATATCCAGGAACCACGGGCGCCCGGCCCTCTTCCCCATCCCTCAACCATGTTTCATTAATCGCCATAATATCGACTGAAAGACGGTCCATAGCAATAATAAACTCGTCATGATTTGTTGATAGTGAACCTGCGTTTAAAAGACCAAACTTCATATTTTTATTGCGCGGCATTTGGGTTATAGTTGTGGTTATTGTAATACCTAAGCTTCAGACCATCCATTAAATGATACAGCACTGAGTATAGAAACAAAATATACGAGGATTTATAATAATAATGAATAGATATGAAAATTAATAAATGGTTTAAAAAGGCAATAAAATGGTGTGGTAATTCAAAAATATATACAATAGGGATATATAAATAAACTGATGTACGTACGCCAAATATATACATAAACTGAAATACGTACGCCACATTTAAAGAGGCGTGCCCGTACCTATGCCAGCCGTGACACGCAGTACAAAACAACATTACTTTAAATACAATAAGGAACTGATATGAAAAATTAATTTGACATAACAAGATTAAAAATGTAACAAAATAAAAATACGCTGACAAAAAAAGATTTTGTATTACAGATTTTAAGCAATAAAGACTTTGCCTACTAACAGGACTACTTATTTTAGTTGAGCTTATCAGCGTCTGGTCCGAACACTTCCAGATAGTCTGTTTCATTACGTATGAGTTTAACTTTATCACCGGACCCACGTCGGGCAAGAATGCGGCCATGTTTTGTCCACACGAATTGCCAACCAATGCGTTGACCTGCATCCCGGGCTCGCCGAAATAACTGCCGGTTTATTTTGGTAAGTCTTTCATTAAGGTAGAACCTACTTGGAGGTCCGGACATATCGAGGTCCGCGGTGGTCGCTCCCCGCCAAACTCTCGCTGCGTGCATGAGCTCGTCACGTAGGTCACGGCGGACGAGGCGCACCACCACGGGGCGCGGCCGGGACTCCACGGGGCCCGCGGCATTCGTAGCGTTCACTTGCCTGCTACCCATGCGGTCGGCGCTAACTATGTCGCAATCCTCTATTTTCACTCCTAACTTCGTAGCTATAAGCTTCACTGTGTGCATGAGGTTTTCCGAGTAGGGTTCTGGCAAATTTGAAATCTCCAAGTCATTGGACAATAACTGTTGATCCCGGTCATTAATCTCACGCTTAAGTTGGGCAATTTCCTTACTAGCACCCGATACTTTTATGGCTGTTACTTTCTGCTCAAGGACGGACATTCTGCTGTCCATGTCATCCATACGCTTCTCATACCTCTCAAATGACCCCTTCATATGGTCTCTGTCTGCCTGGAGTTGTGCCAGATCTGTACGAAGACTCTGAAATTCGCAATGGAATTGCTTTTGTATTAATTGCAACTCTGCCTGCAACTCTTCCTTGAAAACAAGACGCAGCTTAGCCCGTAGCTCTTCTTTAAAGGTGCGCAATATGGTGTTTAAGCCAGTTACAGTATCTTGAGAATCACCAAGTGTGCTGCCACTCAAAACGCTGGTATCCATGTACTCCTCAGTCTCAAAAGTCTCCACGGTCACAGTATCTGCCTTACCCAGAGCCGATGCATTTTTGCAACCCGGACAAACCCAAGTGGGATTAATAAAACCCGACAAGGGCAAGAAAGCGCAGGCACGATGAAAAAGAGCGTTGCATTTGCTACATCTGGCGGCCTCTAGTGGCGAAATAAATTTTGCACGTCTACCACACTTCGCTGCATGTTGTCTCGTACAGTAATATTATTATCTGCGTGCTTTTTACTTTGATCGATTCCACTGACTTTGGTACCCCGGAATGTCAAAAGATGGCGCTGGTCTATCTATGCGTTTATGACTGCTAAAGTATGGAATATTGTATATTATAATGGTGTGACTACACAATAAAGCACTGCGCTATTAGCAACACAACACAAACAGGATGCACTGATATAGTCAGGTCTGTCAGATATCTAATTTAGATCCCAGTCAATACCGTTCACTTTTTGTAGTTTGTAGGTAGGTACTTTTTGCACTTTAGTTTTTAAGTTTAGTCATTCTCATTAGCACTTGACTTGCTTTTTAAGTCACTGTTTCACTGCATAACTAACCGTACTTATTGTTACTGTGTATGATAAACTAGCAATTAAAAACTTTATACATAGGACTACTTAGTCAATACTGTTCACTTTTTGTAGTATGTAGGTAGGTAATTTTTGCACTTTGATTTTTAAGTTTAGTTATTGGCACTTAACTTGCATTTTTAAGTCAGTAAAGATTTTTAATATTGATATGGTCACTATAAGATGTCGTTAGGTTAGATAATTACGTAACAACTTAAGACAGAAGGTCCCTTAAGTAGGGACCGAATAAATTAATAACCGACTTGGTATTACATGGATCTCACAACTTTTTACGGTAGAACAACTAAGTTGCGAGACTTGGTTTTTTGACAAGTATTGTTTTTTATGGGATATTTTATTCATATGGCAGATACGTCTTATTTAACAGTTAAGGTTCTGTACGAAAATTCCCTTATTAGATAAATTATAGGAGACTGGAATTTATGTGTCGTTGGAGATTTGTTGATGGATAGAAGAGCACTTAGACAATCTGAAAACAATATGACTTTTTTGAGCTTAAAAACACGACTATATTCAACAGCTTTTAAAATGCCAAAACATTCTCCTGTAAAAACGGAAGTCTCCGGAGGAAGTTTTATTTTCAACCGACGACAAAAAGAGGAGGTTATCAATTCGACGCGTATATATATATTTTTTTTTTTTAATGTATGATCATCGATTACTCGAAGACGGCTGAACCGATTTGTAAAATTCTTTTTTTGATTGAAAGGGTATACTTCGATATTGGTCCCATTTTCATAAACGTCAGAATCTGATGATGGGATCCTGGAGAAATCGAGGGAACTCTTCAAATATTATAGGCACACCTATGTCGTTTTGGGTATTTATTATAGTAACTTGTGCAGTTGCTCTCAAAAAGTACCATTTGAGGAAGTGGAACTGATGATGAAGACCACAGATGGCCGCCGAAACTACTCAATAATAAGTATTGAGTGGATTGCGTTTCGATTACTTGAATATGGATGTTACGCACTTTATGCTCGTCACAATGCATATGGTGATGTAGAGCTGATGGTGAAGTACCAGGAGAACTCCTCAACAATTAACGGCCCAGCATTGGGAAAAGCAATATTTTGTAAAAGGTTATAAGTAGTTGATAATTAGGCTCTTGTAACTAGGTAAATTAAAAATAGACCAACTAAAAAGAATGAAATAAAAACTTTTTACCAAAAAATTAAACCGACTCCCAAAAAACACTGCAAAGTGAAAAATAACTTTAATTTCGGAAGTCGGTGCCAAAAACGAAAATACAAAACTAAAGACACCGACTACCGAAATTAAAGTTATTTTTCACTTTGCAGTGTTTTTTGGGAGTCGGTTTAATTTTTTGGTAAAAAGTTTTTTTTGAACTATATTGTATTGCGAGTGGTACGTGCCAATGCCTACACAGCCCGTCGGAGAACGCTTGGAAGCATCCTTTAAAATGTGGTGATATTCCGAGTGTTCAGCCAGAAAATTATTGAAAGTTATATGACAAACTGGGTCAGATTTACTGGTACAGTGAAATTTTACAATGGGATTGAAATGTAAACTATCATAACTACTGCTAAATATGGAAAGTTTGTTGGAGCGGTGAATTGGAGAAGATAGAGAAAGGTATTTTTTATAGCTTGTAACTAAACAAGGAGCACTTTTATGGAACCAGTAATCTGAAGAATCAAACAGCGTCACTAAAGTGTCAAGTTTAGAAATGAGAGGATGAGTTAAGAACTGAATAATTCGGAACAAATAATTATCAGAAAGGAACTGTCTTCTAAGGTATAAAGGAGCTTCCCCACATTCGACCTGTAAGGCATTTACCGGACTCGACTTCATAGCACCCGCAATAATTCGTAGTGCTTTAGACTGAATGCGGTCCAACTTTTTAAAAGCCATAACACTACCCGGTTCGCGAATAAATAATCCATAATCTAATGTGCTTCTGATTATAGCGTTGTAAATTAATTTGAGAGAAAAAGGATGTGCGCCCCACCACACACCAGAGAGGCATCTAAGCATATTTAGGTGATTTTCACATTTGTTAACTATATAATCACAATGAGGAACACTACTTAATTTACAATCAAGTATTACACCTAGATATCTGAAATTATCTTTAATCAGTATAGGGAATTCCTTATAAAATAGATTTATTGTGGGAATATTTCTCTTTCGGGTGAATAAAACGGTCGCGCTTTTAGACGTGGATATATCCAAGCCGTTTAGATGTAACCATGACTCCAAATTAGATAAGGCGGAATTAATAGCCTGACTAGCTTGCTCGACGGATTGGCTTGAAGAATATAACAACAAATCGTCGGCATATTGAAGAACCCTAACATGGTCAGATAAGGACGAGTCTAAATCATAAGTGTAAATATTATATAGAAGGGGACTGAGCACAGAACCCTGTGGAAGGCCTTTCCACACAAGGTGAGATATCTCTTGATCTCCAATTAACATACTAATAGAGCGTTCAGTCAGGATATTAATAATAAAATTAGACAAATTCAATGGAACCCGTAAGGCTCTTAATTTATTTTGTAAAACTGATAATACAACATTATCATAAGCTGAATTAATGTCAAGGAAAACCGCGACCGTGGATTGGTTATTAGAAAATGAAATCCGAATATCCGATGTTAAAATGCTTAAACAGTCACTGGTACTTCTACCTTTTCTAAAGCCATATTGTGATTCTGCCAAAAGACCTTTACTTTCAACAAACCATTCTGGGCGATTTTTAATTAAGTGTTCCGCTAATTTCATCAGAACTGAAGACCAAACTATGGGACGGTATGAAGAAGCGTCAGATGGGATTCTATTTGGTTTAAGGAATGGCAACACCATTTGACGTTTCCATTCAACAGGGATGTTACCAGTGGTCATAATAGAATTGATAAGATGTAAATAATAACTGAGGACGTCTTCATTTAAATTAGCAAAAAAAGAATATGGGATGCCATCACTGCCTGGTGCAGAATCCTTAGTTTTATGAATAACACCCTTTAATTCAGTAAGAGTGAATGGGCCATCTAGAGTCGTATGTGTGTCTTGGTTATAGGATCCGTTGGTTATTGACAGTATTGGTATTGGTAAGGACAGGTTAGGGTTAATAGCCTCAGGAACCCAAGGCGGCGCTAAATTATCTAAAAATTCGCTGGCTAAAGAATCAGGTATAGGGGAAGGGGTCTTATAAATGGATCTGAATCTACGGATACTACGCCAGACAATCGTTGGGTGGGTGTTCGGTGAAATTGATGAGCAGAAGTTACGCCAGGATTCAAACTTTTTCTTCTTAAAAAGTTTATAAGTTTCGTTATTTATGTTAGTAACAGTTTCAAAATTAATATCAGGCATATCAAGGTTATAAATGTGTTCCGCCTCTTTACGTTTGTTAACTAATTCAGTATACTCAGAGTCCCACCATGGAGGCGAGGGAAGTGTACTACTTTTGTTATTTTTTACAGGAAAAACTTCCTCTGCAGTTTCAATTAACAAAAGTGCTAAAGCTTCAGCACAGCTGTTTTCATTGCCACCAGAAATTACAGGCAAGAAGCAAAGCTTACTGTCAACAATGTTTCTAAATTTGTCCCAGTCATTATTATTTCTACTAGGCAATTTATGTTTTAGGTTAGATCTCCTTGAAGATGCCTTTGATTTGGAAAGAGGGTAAGAAATAACTATTGGAAAATGGGCACTACCATGAGTGGAGGTTAGAGTATGCCAAATTAACGAAGAGGCTAAGTTTGGAGAACATATAGAGAGGTCAATTGCACTTTGGTTTTGGTTGGGATCTGAACAACGAGTAGCAGCTCCTGAGTTCAAGATGCATAAGTTATGTGAGTCTATTATATCTAGTAATTCCTTTCCATGACAATTAGAGACAGAACAACCCCATGATTGGTGATGGCAATTAAAGTCTCCCAATATTAAGAAAGGCTTTGGAAGAAAAGAAAAGAGATTATTCATCTCTTGAAGAATAGAAGAAGAAGGGTGAGGAATGTAAATAGAAACAAAACAAGTTTGGTGCACTTTAATAGCTACAATAGAAATTTCCTCACAATGAGGAGGTAATGAAACAATAGAGAAAGGAATAGAGTTCTTGATAAGTATAGCTACACCACCATACTCATCAGATCTATCCTTCCTAATGGTTAAATAACCATTAATTTTAAAAATATGATTTGATTTGAGCCAAGTCTCTGCTAAAGCAAAGACAAATGGCTCATATTTGTTTAAAAGGTATATAACATCACTCTTTTTGTTTACTAGACTGCGGCAGTTCCACTGGATTATATTGGATGTGTTGTCCATTATGAATGGATTGAGGTACATTGAAAGTTGAGGCAACGTTGGACGGTGAGGAACTGAGAAAGAAGATTGTGTAATGCAGAAAGGAAATCATTTATAGAAAAGTTAACATCGGGAGCGTGGTTTCAGGAAGACAGACTTTTTATAACTACTTGAAGCCTGCATTCTATTAGGTGAAGAGATTGATGGAGTATCTGCAAAGTTTTTAGAAGGAGAATATAAAAGTGTGTCAGCATATGATTTAGTTACAATTACAAATAACAAATTTCAAAACAAACAAATTTCATTATACAAAACGCATCATGACTTAGGCAGATTGTATTGTGACAGTGATTTGTCGGCAAAGAAATCTTTCACAGAGTAATAACATTTGTTCACTAACAGTTCGTGGAGATTCTTTTTAAATGATTTTATTTCATTAATTTCTCTTATAGGCCTTGGAATGTTATTGAAAATACGCGGAGCCGAGCAGAAAACACTTTTGTGCAAGAAATATGTCTTACTAGGCACTATGTCTAGTTTGTCCTGGTGTCGTATACGCGTTCGATATTTAAATAAGTCAATATTGTTTTTAACGAAAACTGCGACCTCATATATATATAGACACGGTAATGTTAATACTTTTATCTTTTTAAAATATGGTTCACAGGATTCAGTTTTCTGTAGATTGAAAATTGCCCTGACACACCGTTTTTGTGCAATGAACGCGCGTTCATTATCAACACTATTGCCCCAGAATATTAGGCCGTATCTAAGATTAGAGCTGATGTAATCTATAATAAAAAATTTGGTTGTAACAATGCGCTCAAAATAACACGCATCAGATCACAAGTGCTATATTTTGTTACTTTACTCGCTCCAGAGGCCTTAGCCAAGTAACAAAATTTTCTATTCTACAGCATCAGAGACACGATCGTGTGCGTTTACACTTTGGCTTTGCTCAGTCAATCGATTTTTGTTTTCTCTATCAAAAACACGCCTGTGGGCGCATACAATTTGGCTTTACTCAATCATTGATCTTCGTTCGTCCATTCATTCGGTATCCGTCAGATCATAATAATTATGGTTCATCGTACGGGTTTTGCAATTTTAATAGCAGATAAAATATAAAAATATAAATTGTTTACAGATAAGCATTGAATTTTAAGGTTTTACAGGATGAAATATCATGTCTTGAACACGAAAAATTGCTGTGTGCATCAGCAATTGTTTACCTAATATTACCGTTACTTTGTGACCTTCAAAAGGTCACAAAATAATGGTAATATTAAGTAAGCAATTGAGCTGAAGTCTGAGGATCGAAGATGAGTTTGAGGTATTCACATGCAGCAACTTATTTAAAAAATTGTCTGATAATAAAGTTCCGAAAATAAAAAAAACTACTGTTGTGCATGATACAAAACTGTCTCATTACACCAAAGACCATATATGAACTTAATGATAGCAAATTAGATTTATTTAAAAAAATTAATGAGTTCTTCACAATTTTATGAAGAAGTGTGTACAGTTAAAGACTTGGTGAAAGTAGCAGTGCAGAACAAAGATCTGACGCCGCTACAAAAATGGCTAATCATTTTTAAGGAGAATCGAGGCTTCGCAAAGGTGATAAGTACTTCACATTTTGGCTTTTGTAACTGGATAAGTTACAAACCGACCCACAAAAATCGTGAAAAAAAAAATTTTAGCAAAAAATAAAACCGACTTCCACATTAAAACATTACAAAGACAAGAATAACTTTAATTTCAGAAGGCGGTGTCAAAAAAAAGAAAATACAAAACCAATAAACACCGACTACCGAAATTACAGTTATTTTTGGCTTTGTAGTCTTTTAATATGGAATTCGGTTTTATTTTTTGCTAAAAAGTTTTTATGACGTCAATTCCGCGGGTGTCGAACGCGACAACGGAAAGAGTATTTTCACAAACCTTAATTTTATCTGTGAGGCGAAACCATTTGACACCGGAGCATGTCAAAGCCGAGATTCAAATATAAACTGACTTCAGCAGGGCTTGCGGTGAATTACACAACTACGTAATAAAAAACAAGGGTCTTCTAAAGGCAGCAAAAAGTAATGAAAAATATAAATTAAATAAAAAATTAATTATCTATACACTACTTTCATACTTAACTTTGTTGATTTTCACTAATATATCAATAATTTTCAGTTATCAGATGATTTTATTTGTACCCTCCTCAAATGGAATGGTATCCTGGAGACCGGATCCTGAAGATACCCGCGCAGCTACAGACTTAAGTGACGGTAATACTAAGAGTGCAACTGTTACCCAAGGTAATACCTGCCTGGACACCGCTCTATTTAGTTCTGTTTTCCTTAAACTTGGTTGGACACGCTTCCACGTGTTTAAAGTAGTCTATCAAGCAAGTCTGACTATAACATTTTTTAGAATAAAGAATTCATCGTTTTACATACGACAAAACGAATAAATTACATTACTTTAAAAAAAACCTTTTTTTTTTGTTTGTCCCGATCTACAAACCTAAATCCCGATTTTCTTTAACTTCTGTCCCGATTTAAAACAAATCGGACATGGCAACACTATTCATTACACGGCTTCAACAAAAAAATAAGTAAAAACTTACCACTACCGAAGAAAAAACTACAAAATTATAAATTAAAACAAACTAAAGCACTAAAACTAAGACTACTGATCCTATGAACAGTATTTAAAAATAATTTATCTCAAATTCAAAAAGACGCGTCCGCCAAGTTGAACGTTTCCCGCGCTTTCCAGCAGCAAAGAGTATGTAATACACTATGTCCAGCAGTATAATTAGTGCAACGTTTGAAAACACACAACAAAGAGTATATAATACACTATACACACAAAGGCATGTTTTTTTCTTAATTTTCTTTAAAACAATTTTTTTTTCTTAAGATGTGTAGTGTCGCTGTAGTGTCGTGATCGCGACACAGGCTCGTACTATATTATATTCTCTTTGGCTCGTACGTGACTAAGATAACTTTAAATAAGTCAGAGAGTGACTAAATAAATACAAAGCACTTACCTTGATTTCAGCTTGCCATTTCAGAGCGCGCACAAGGCATCTATAGTTTATAATAGCGGTTGTCAAACTAAATTAATTACTTATTTATAATAGTATCGCAAATGTATAATTTTACCGAGAGGTACTTAAATAGCTAGATATCAAGCCAGTTACAGAAACGAATTTGTCTCTGGTTTTCGTTTGACACACATGAACTGACATTTGTAATGTAAACGTAATCCGCTACTAGTACATAAACAAATTGTTTTCATTTTCTTATTATTGTTTACGCTTATGGTCATAAAACGCACTTATGAAGAGCTTACGTAGGTTACTTCTGCGGTTGTACATAGTTCCAATAGACACGTATAACGAAGAGTTAATACGAAAATGATTAAGTTCTGGAAAAGTGCAGGTAAAGTATTCTGTAATGAGTCTTTAATGTTTTAATATTTATCCAGTAAAATAAAAAACCTGCATGTTACTTACTCTTGATAATTTTCCATTTAGCGAAAGGTAAAACTGGCTGCCCAGTGCGACCTCCAGAACTCAAATCCGTAAGCACACCAGATATCAAAAGTCTAATAAATACGCAAATATTACTTGAAGAAAATGAAGGTAAGTACAAATCATGAAAATTACTACTAATTGAAGCATTAAATTGTACTAAAATGAACGTGCTACTGTTTTCCAGATCCCAAACAAATGTTTGAAAAGACCTCCAAGTTGTCATTAAGCTTACATGATATAATCATTGAAAAGAAAGCTCTTAAATATTTTGTGCAATACATGGAATCAATAGGAAAAGATGCCATCATAAAATGTTTATTGGAAATAGAAGAATTTAGGATGCATCTACTAAATGCAACCAATGCTAACGAAAGTGGTAAGGTTCCCAAAATTAATCGAACTCAAAGTTTGGATCTTCAATGCAGGTGCGCATTAAAACAAGATAATAACATTAAGTCACAAAAATACAGCTGGAGAGAAAACAATGATATGTTTACAAGTACTAGTAATACACAATTTAATGAATGTTCTATGAGTTCATGTGGAAATTTAACTGAACCAGTTATATCTGAGAACTCGAACTCAGCTAGTAAAAATAATTCAAGAGATTATACTGAAGAAGCTGTAATAATTTTCAAGAAATATATTGCTTTAGAAGCTCCATACCAACTTGATTTACCCGACAGTAACAGAAAATCTGTTATATCCAATATTTGCCAGCCTGAGGGGCAGATACAAGCAAACTGTTTTAAGCCAGTGCAAGATATTCTTACTAGACAATTAGAAAATGATCATTATGATGATTTTATCAAAAGCCCATTTTACATTAAAGCACAAATAGACATTTTGACCGGTGGCTCTCTAAATCTGAAGGATATTTTACATAATGAAACAGTTTTATTTTACTTCACAGAATTTTTGGAACAAGAATCTTGCAGGGTATTACTAGAATTTTTAATGGCTGTCATGCACTTTAGAGAGAATTTGTTGAATAGTCCCTCAACAAGCTCAGACCAAGCTCAAGCTGATGCTATATCTATTTATGAAAAATATTTCTCTCTTCAAGCAACACACCCAATTGGATTTCCAACTGATATTAGACTAAGAATTGAAAGTGATATATGCACAGAAGGGGGCCCACTACCAACTTGTTTTGATTTGCCGTATCAAATTGTGTTTAAAACGCTGACTCAATATGTCAAAGCATTTTTAGAATCGGAGTTATATTTTAAGTATCTCTCAGAAATGATACATTCAGTTGAAAATATGTGGTCCTCCAATCATAAGACACATTCCGATTGCAGCAGTGAATTTAGTATTAGCACCCAAAATACTCTCCTTGCAATGGGAGACCCAGTCTTCCGTAAGAAGAAACGTAATCTCTCTGTACCTGACATGACAATAGACTCTAATCAGCTGTATAATGCTGATGCTTTATGGCAAAGGAATAGACCTGATGGCTTAAACCTTGGAAGAGTTAACAGTTTAGGCAGGTTTGAATCTAAATTTGAACCAGATCCAGATAAAAAAGATAAGTCTGTTTTAAAGAAAATGGTGAGCCGGTTTGTGCCTATGAATACATCTAAAGTAGAAGAAGAAATGGCCTGGCAAATAGCCCATATGATTGTAAAAGATGTAACAGATCTGACTATGGCCCCACTGGAGAATGAGCATGATGATATGTGATATTTATCAATAATTGCAATTTGTATTTTGTAAAATGATAAATACTGTATATATGTATGTAACCTACTTTTAACTAATAAAAATCATTTATTTCACTTAATAGCTTCAATTATTTTTGATAGGAATGCCCAAGAAAGTGATGAATATAACTCACCAAAATTAAAATAGTAATGATATTTCTAGTAACCATTTATTTTTCTGTTGCTTGCAAATTACAAATTGGTCAAAAATAATACCTACTATAATAACTCTCCCTAAGAGGTGTATACCTGTCGCCAAATAACTTGGCAAGGTTTTGGCGTAGTGGGGGTAAGTTCGCGCATCGTGCACTTAGTGGAAGAAAAAAGTGGTCACTTTTACCATTGCCATTATTCTATGGTTATTGTCATCATTTATTTTTAATCATATCTGTTCAGAAGAATGTCAAAGAAAGAAGAGGAATTCATTCGTTAATTAAGTATTATAAATAAAATAGATATAATACATAAATACATTTAAAAGTGAAAAAGATGTATTTAAAAAAAACATTAAAAATAATATGTTCTCGTCGTCACAATTAGTTAATAAAACTACTACTCCTTTTATTATTCTTTTTTTCCGGTGTCCTAAAGACAGTGACGAATTCGGAATTTCAACCTTCCTTAACTATAGTGTCTAATTGTTCTTTCTGACGTTTTAATAGTCTGCGTAAAACGGTATTTGGTCCTGGCATTGTTATCAACGTAACAAAAACTAAATTTAAAACAATAACTCGTAACATAAACAAAGGGTACCTACAACTTTCGTGTACGCAAGTGTACTCGGGAGCAAATTGAACGAGAACTACTGACGTACCAATCGCGCGCTCGGAGCGGCGCACTATGGGCCAGAACCGTGCGTACCGTCTCAAAAGTAGGTTTTCGTAATGTTCCATATTGAATATTTTGTTAATGCACATGTCTAACTGAATGTCCAATGCATATTATATAGCAGTTAAAATATACTATTTCTCATTTTTACTATTAGACTCATGGCCGTTTTCACCAACGACCCCTAAATTTTAAGTAACCCTTAATCCAATTTAAGTATCACTTAACGCAAGTTTTGTTTTCACCAACGTTTAAGGGACACCTAAACTCTTAAGGGATCCCTTATATTTAGGGGCCCGAATATTCGGCCCCTAACCGACCCCTAGTCTAAGGGTTAGTTTTAAATTGTTAAACAAGTCGCGTGTTCTTTAATTTTTGTTAAAATGGAAGATCTATTAAGTGAGTTTTTTGATAGTATTGAAGCTGTCGCGACGGTGGAATTATTGGCAAACCCTAGGTTAAATACACGGCCACGTGTTTATCGTGAAAGACCAGACTTTTTCACACAGTATGATGATAAAGACTTTTGTACAAGATATAGGTTATCCAAGGATTGCGTGATATTTCTACTACAAAAACTAGAACATATTTTTAACCGAATTCAAAAAAAGGAGGTTCTCAATTCGTCTTGAACTTTTTTTTTTATGTATGTTACCTCATAACTCGGAGATGGCCGGACCGATTTGAAAAATTCTGTATGCGTTTGAATGGGTATACTTTCTAGTTGATCCCATTGTTTCGAAATCAGGATCTGATGATGGGATCCTGGAGAAATCGAGGGAAATCTTCAAATATTATAGGCACACCTATAGCGTTTTGGGTATTTCTTATAGTACATTGAGCAGTTGCTTCCGAAAAGTACCATTTGAGAAAGTTGAACTGATGATGAAGACCACAGATGGCCACAGAAATTCCTCAATAATAAGTATTTCGTGGATTGCGATTCGTTAAGTACGGATGTTAAACACTTTATACTCGTCACAATACGTGATGTAGAGCTGATGGTCAAGTACCAGGAGAACTCCTCAAAAATTAACGGCTATGCATCGGGAAAAGCAATATTTTGTAAAAGGTGATAAGTTGTTGACATTATGGCTTTTGTAACTAGATAAATTACAAACCGACCCACAAAAAGAGTGAAAAAATTTTTTTTCAAAAAATAGAACCGACTTCCATATCAAAACACTACAAAGCCAAAAATAACTTTAATTTCGGAAGGCGGTGTGAAAAAAAAGCAAATCCAAAACCAATAACACCGACTTTGTAGTGTTTTGATATGGAAGTCGGTTCTATTTCTTGTTAAATTTTTTTTTAGAATATCCAGACGACAGGTAAGCTACTACCTATACTGTAAGATACTAATATTAAAACAGAGTAGGTAATAGGCATTGCATAGATATTGGAGGCACCTAGCCTCCAATATCTATGCAATGCCTAAAAATGTTTGCTATAAAGTGTTAGATGGTCTTAGTAGGTGCAAGTAAAGAAACTTTAAAAGGTTTGCTATTCTAGCAGGTACCTCTATCTATATTATCATTAACTTTTAAATTATTTTCAACCGACGACCAAAAGAGGAGGTTATCAATTCGACGCGTATATTTTTTTTTTTTTTTTTTTATGTATGATCACCGAGTACTCGAAGACGGCTGAACCGATTTGGAAAATTCTTTTCTTGTTTGATAGGGTACACTTCGAAATTGGTACCATTTGTCACCAAGTCAGGATCTGATGATGGGTTCCTGGAGAAATCGAGGGAACTCTTCAAATATTATAGGCACACCTATGGCGTTTTGGGTATTTCTTATAGTAACTAGTGCAGTTGCTCTCAAAAAGTACCATTTCGGGAAGTGGAACTGATGATGAAGACCACAGATGGTCGCCGAAACTACTCAATAATAAGTATTTCGTGGATTGCGATTCGATTACTGTTGCCTGTTGGTATAGTGGTCAGAGGCCCTGACTGCTATGCTCAAGGTCGTGGGTTCGATTCCCACCCAGGACAAATGTTTGTGTGATGAGCACGATCATTTGTTCTTTGTCTGGGTGTAATTTATCTATAACATGTATGTATTTAAAAATATATATGTATGTTTATCAGTTGTCTAGTACTCATACCACAAGCTCTGCTTAGTTTGAGACTAGATGGCGTTGTGTGAAAGTTGTGGAATATTATTATTATTATTATTATTATTAATATGGATATTAAGCACTTTATGCTCGTCACAATGCATATGGTGATGTACAGCTGATGGTGAAGTACCAGGAGAACTCCTCAAAAATTAACGGCCCAGCATTGGGAAAAGCGACATTTTGTAAAAGTTTATAAGTAGTTGACATTTAGGCTCTTGTAACTAGGTAAATTAAAAATCAAGCAACTAAAAAGAGTGAAATAAAAACTTTTTACCAAAAAATTAAACCGACTCCCAAAAAACACTGCAAAGTGAAAAATAACTTTAATTTCGGAAGTCGGTGCCAAAAACGAAAATACAAAACTAAAGACACCGACTACCGAAATTAAAGTTATTTTTCACTTTGCAGTGTTTTTTGGGAGTCGGTTTAATTTTTTGGTAAAAAGTTTTTTTATAGAAATAAATCTGTGCCCCTGATCAAACAACTATTATGTGCCCTATTACGTGTTGCAACTATTATGTGTTAGATTTTATGCTACCATATGTGTCCACGTTTTATTTTCTCAGCCATTGTTATTACCTAATTTAATAGGTATAAAATCCAGACAAACACTAGCAAAATAACCACACAGAAATAATCACCTAACATCAACCGAAATCTCACTGTTAAAGATGATATGTCTCAGAAAGTCAGAACTTTAAAAAAAAGGCACTGGAATTTCGTTACACAGCCAAAAAATTTAGTAAATATGTTAGTTTTTTGATGTTGACATATTGTTTTGTAACGTAATTGTTATTATAATATGTTCCTTATGTAAAATATTTTTATTCTGTTCTGAATTGTTGTAAAAATGTAACTCAAAAACATTGTCGGTAAAAGTTCGGTTTTCGGATTAACTATGACAAAGAAATCTGTCACTTAACTAAGTAGCCCCTAAGTAGGTGTCCCTTAGCATGGTGAAAATGAATTAAGTTAAGGGATACATTTAAGGGGTACCTTAGCCTAAGGGATCCCTACCAAGGGTATAGTTTAGGGGTCGTTGGTGAAAACGGGCATAAGGCTTGCAAGTTGACGCTCAAAATTATGTCAATTATGTAGAACACAATTTCACCAGTTCATATGGTCATATTTTCATTATTTTCATAGCAAATTTTTAAGTGTGATATATGGTTAGAATGGTTATGAAGTACCTACTCTATTTAAAAATAATTTATTTAGACCATTATGTGAAAACTGGGGAGGTATAGAATTTTTATTTCAGGACCTAATATTCTATCCTTATTAGAAACTTTACATAGACTTTTGACAGTTAGCAATGTCTGCCCATGTCGTAATTTTGATAGCATCACCAAGGAACTTGTTAGTAGGTAGAAGATCCTTGAGCATCACATAGAGCAGCTAATAAAGAAGTCAGAGCAAAAAAAAAAATATTGCCCGAATCTGCCCCCCTTGAAATGAAACGAAAAATGCCTGATGGGGAGAAAAATACAAAATATACCAAAAATGATTTTAGTTGTAATTGATGAGATTTCTGGATATTTAGATTACTTTTGACCTATTTTTCTTAAATAATGTTATCTATTTACTTAATCTTTAGGTAAGGTGGGAGTATTGGGTAATGTATTATTTTTTTTTTATCGTTCGGTCAGATGTGGTTTATGTTTTGTTATCACTGTGTGAATTACATGTTTATCAGGTAGTTTATGTATTTCTCTATCGCGGTGAAGGAAAAGGGAGGAAATGGTAGTTAAAGTTGTTATTGTACATTATATCAGTACCACTAACCACCTTCATAGATAGTGGTTAGGAACGTGATAATGACACTAGATAATAATACTTTTTCACACAAAGTTACAGTATAAAAGTTATTGATTTAAGTTGTCATTTACCGGTACTTTAGTGTGCTTTGACATAATTAATATAGTCTTCACCAACCTCGGGAACAAAATAGTACTTAAAAGTAAAAACAAAATGAGTGAATTTGTTGTGCCTCGACGAGTATTATGCGAATTTTTCATTAATAATGGAACAAAATCAGCAGATATTCAAAAATACTTAGAAGGATACCACCATTTGTCGTCTGAAAAAAGTGAACTAGTTGTAAAACGTATTCAAAAATGACTTATAACAGGGTTTAACGATCGGTGGACCAAATCTAACCGAACTAAAGAACGTTTCTTTGATAAAAATACATCGTGGTTAGACGGTGAATTTAAAGTACAATTCGAAGAAGCACCGCTGGATATTACACCTACAACATCTGGAGAACGTGGACGTCCACCAAAGTCTTATGAATCTCTATCAGAGAATCTAACAAAAAGGAAGAATATGGAGTTGGTACAAGAATATGGACTCGAGCATATACATAATGCATACGTTTAAGGATTGCGGTCTGAAAGAGAACTCGAAGAAGCTACTGTTGTTTCAATGATGCGGAGTTGTGATAGAAATGAAAAAAGGATCATGAAGGAAAAATTATTGCATGAAAGTCGCAATGCAACAGATCTCACGGTGGATGAAGCAGGTAATTGAAATAAGTCACGACCTATTTCTAAATATGGTGGATGGAAAAGTTACACAAGTTCTAACTGACACAAGTTTTGGAGCTGTATGTACAGTGTGTGGGGCTAAACCAAGCGAAATGAATAATTTGGAGAAGATTGAATCAAAGCCAGATAATATAAATGCTTACGAATACGGTTTGTCTACGTTGCACGCGTGGATCAGGTGCATGGAGTTAATTTTACATATTTCATATAACCTTTAATTTAAAAAATGGGCTGCGCGAACTCCGGAAGATAAAAAAAGTAAAGAAGACCAGAAAAAGCTTGTACCAAGTTTATTTCGAAGCCGAATGGGATTGCACGTTGATAAGCCCCTACAAGGAAGTGGAAACAGCCATGACGGCAATACAGCTCGGCGTTTTTTGTGAACTACTATTGCGCTTCAGAAATTACAGGAGTTGACGAGGAACTTATTAAAAGGTTCTATGTTACGGTCACTAGATGGCGCTTTAGCTACAAACATCTGAATTGCTGTGCTCTGTCTTTAACAATCAACAAAAATAAATAACAAAGTGTAAATTCAATAAGTGTGCAGTAAAAACATTAACCAAGTTATAAATATTAAGTGTGAGTGTTATCCTTGATAAACTACAGTAAATAAGAAAATAATTAAACATTTGTGATTCGTGTTAAAAAGCCCTCTTACAAATAAACAATGTGAAACAATAGTGCAAAACAAGTGACTGCCAGTGCATAATTGTGAACATAACTTATAACATAATCCACAATTCAAATCTGGATTACTTCTGTTGTCAAGAAAAAATCCATTGTCCTGACTCATTTCTAACGTCTTTGTCTAATTTAATAACCGTTCTCTAATTTCAACAACTACCTACGCCTGCTGTATAAAGAGTCGTGCGCTCGAACCCGGGCACCAGAGACACTTTTTGTAAGAGATAAAATTGTTAATTTCAATTCGTTCGTTCGTATTTTCCGAGTCAATCGTGTAATTGTATTTTCCGGCTGTATAACTAAATAAAGGTGATAAAAAATAACAATTATATCGATATAGTTATACCAAAACAATCAGTGATCGTCTAACTCCCATACTTGTAAAAAAGTCACTTAATAGCATTGTTTTGAAGTGATAGGTGGATCAAAAGTGCTTTGCAAAACGTTAGATCTCGAATTCCATCGGACCGTCTCGAGATAAACAAAAATACTGACCTTTGGATGCCTAATGGATTGCTGTTCTCGCTTTATTCCAACAGCTTTTTTGATAACTCAAATAGTGACCGAGTGGCGTAGTGCGCTAATGCGTTGGATTATCGTGATTGGAGTATAGAGTTCGAATCCTAGTTTGAACTGGATTTTTGTTATACATTTTTTTTTGTGTTGTTTATTTATTTTTGGAACTTTCCTGATTTAAATCAAAATCATAACGCATTATGCCTCGAGTTCAACGAAGTCCGCCTAATGAAAAATACTCTACAAGCCTAAGTCACGTTCAATCTGAACCCGATATGCTACATTCCTCCACTACTTCAGCAGAAGCAGACAATATATGTGTTCGGTCCAAGCGTCCACGTTTGAACAACTCACCCGAGATTGACCAACCTAGATCAGCCGATTTGGTCGACACCATCCGTCAAGAGATACGCTCAATTATATCGTCGGAGATCCCATTAGCTATCAAGGAATGTATTGCGGTGGAATTCGGCGAGATGAAAGACTTATTTCGAGAGCTGAAAGAGTCTGTTAAGTTCATGAGTGATGATTACGATCGCATACAATCTGAACTAAAAATGTGCACAGATAGTAACAAAAGTCTCAGCAAGGAGAACGAGTCTCTAAAACAATTAGTTTCCGATTTATCTGGGCGAGTAAATTTAATTGAACAACACTCACGCCAGCAGAATATTGAAATTAACGGCGTACCGGAGAACAAGGCGGAAAATTTGGTGAAAACGGTCTTACAAATAGGTAGCGCGGTAGGACGCGCAATTAAAGAAGAAGAAATACTGTCAGCCGTGCGAGTACGAAAATTAGACCCTACAAACAACGTTCCTAGAGCAGTTGTTGTGAAGCTACGTTCACCCCAAATACGTGACGTAATATTAACCTCGGTAATGAACTTCAACAAGACTCACGCTACTGCTAAACTGAATTCTCAACACCTTGGGTATAGCGGCCCTATTAAGCCTGTCTATGTGTCTGAACATCTATCACCCGTTAACAAACAAATTCATGCGGCTACTAGAAAGGCGGCGAAAGCTAAGGGATATAAATATGTGTGGGTTCGGGACGGCAAAATTCTTGTAAGGAAAGCTGATGGGGAGCAAGCCAAACATATAAGAAGCCTTGAAGCTGTGGCGTTACTCTAATCTTATACATCACCAAGAAACCCAGCCACAACGCTGTATGTAAGTAATAAAATTCAATATCTACTACCAGAACTTTAGAGGAATGAAAACAAAATTGAACGCAATCGAATTGTCAACACGGTTGAACAGTTACGATATTATTATTGGCACTGAGACTTGGCTGGATGATAATATAAGCGATGGTGAAATATTCGATAGCCGGTACAATGTTTACCGCAGAGATAGAGCATCTACCGTAAATAACGGCAAAAGAGGAGGAGGAGTTTTGATTGCTGTTTTAAAGTGCATAGATTCTGTTCGGATGTCGCGATGGGAAACAGATTCCGAAGACTTATGGGTCAGACTCAAGACTGTGAAAGGGAAAAAACACAAAAACCTAAATATCTGTGCGGTTTATCTTCCTCCTCCAGTCCAGCTGAATGCATTAGATGCTTTCCTAGACAGGGTCTCCTCGATCATCGACACCACCGGCGAAGATACTCTTGTTGTTGGAGACTTCAATATGAGTTTCATTGACTGGGAAATCGACAAAACATTCTCACATACTTCCGTTACCACTTCTTGTCACTATTCTAATGCACTAGGCTACTCACTGATTGATTTCATATCACTTTGTAACATGCATCAATTAAATTCAATTAAAAATTGTTATCACAGAATATTAGACCTAGTACTTTGTAACTTCTACGGGGGAACTGTAAGTGAATGCAATAATCCCCTGTCAATAGTAGATGTCTATCACCCACCACTCGTGATATCATTAAGAAACATGTCACCGGCATTGTTAAAAAGTAAGCTTCCCGTTAGATTTAACTTTAAAAGAGCCAACTACGAATTAATCAACGCTAAGATTAGGGATCTCAACTGGTCCGATATTTGCTCGTATCTTAACGATGTCGATGCTATGATAGAGGAGCTATATAGGCACCTGCGGGGTATAGTAGATGAGCACGTTCCAAAATCAAAAAAATTGAATGGCAAGTATCCGCCCTGGTTCTCTAAGCCTCTTATTAGGCTCCTAAATGAAAAGGAAAAACTTAGAACCCGTTATAAAAAGTTCAAAAACCCTAGAGATCACTTTGAATATAGACTACTAGAGGGGAGATCTAAAACTATGATGACTAGCTGTTATAAAAACTACGTATGCATCACAGAAACGAGTATTAGACATAATCCTAAACTCATTTGGTCATTCGTCAAAACTAAAAAGTCTAAATCAAACGATATTCCTTCGGAAATGTGTCTAGGAAACAAAACAGCATCCACTGGTGATGAAATTTGCAAATTATTTGCCAATTATTTCTCTTCTAACTTTACCCCCTCGTTTGGCTCACCTGCTGTTGTGCAAACAGGTCCTAAGTACCATCAGCATGGATTGGGTAAAGTGGTGTTTACGGAACGGGACGTCCTTAAAGCACTAAAAAAACTTAACATCTGCAAAGGGGCCGGCCCAGATGGTTTGCCGCCGTTGTTTGTAAAGAGATGTGCTTCTAGCTTAACGTTACCACTTAAACTAATATTTAACTTCTCGATCGAATCATCTAAGTTTCCCACGGAATGGAGAATGGCAAATGTTGTTCCGGTTTTCAAAAAAGGAAATTCCGATGACGTGCAGAATTACCGTCCCATTTCACTCCTTTCTGTGTTTGCTAAAATTTTTGAATCCCTGCTGTGTCCTTTACTTACAACACTTATTAATCCTCAGTTAGCAACACAACAACACGGTTTCTGTGTTCGCAAATCCACTACTACTAATTTGGTCCACTATGTCAATCAAATCGGTGTACTGATGGATTCTGGCGCGCAGATTGACTCGATATATACTGATTTCAGCAGTGCGTTTGACAAGGTGGATCATTTTATCCTGTTAAAGAAGCTCGAAGGGTTTGGCATATTTGGTCACTTACTCCTTTGGTTTAAGTCTTATCTTACAGGAAGACAACAGAGAGTGGTTGTTAAAGGATATGAGTCACCAGCTTATATCTCGACATCTGGAGTCCCGCAAGGCTCTCACTTGGGTCCAATTTTGTTTTTAATGTTCGTAAATGACGTAGTCCTGGTAGTTAAACACAGCAATTGCTCTGTTTTTGCTGACGACTTGAAAATTTACAAAGAAATTAATACAAACGTTGACGTGCAGTTGCTCCAGACAGACCTTGACTCAGTTCACGATTGGTGCATACAAAATCGGATGTCCCTCAATGCGAAAAAGTGCTACCACATAACATTTACAAAGAAACGTAGGCCATTACCAACATCATATGCAATTAACAGGGTTACACTACAAAAAGTGGACACGATTCGAGACCTTCGCGTGCACTTAGACTCGAAACTGTCTTTCATTAATCATATCGACCATATCACTGCCAGGGCTGCAAAAATGGCTGGCTTTATCAAAAGAATATGTCGGGATTTTCAATCGATCTCAACCTTAAAGGTTCTCTTCAATACCCTTGCGAGAAGTCTCCTGGACTATGCATCTCCAGTTTGGAACCCTACTTATCGTGTCCATGTGAACAGGATTGAGCGTATCCAAAGAAGCTTCACAAGATATCTTTGTTTTAAGAGCACAGTTTGTCCACGGGATTCCTCTTATAATGAAAGACTTAGCCATTTCAATATGTGCACACTCGAACACCGACGAGACGTGACAGACCAAATCTTCCTCTACAAAATAGTCAACGGTTTAGTCAATGCTCCGGATCTTTTGGCTGAAATTAGGATAGCTGTACCTCGACAGCAAATTCTCAGAACTAGTCGTGAAAGCATAACCTTTGCGACGACCACAAGTCGTACTAAGCTTGGGAGCACCGCGCCCATGAACCGCCTCATGAACAAATATAATAAAATCGCTGCACGGACCAGTAGCATCGACATATTTTCAAACCCCTTCCGTCAATACCGTTCTAATCTCGTATCCAACTCCGAATCTCAGGACGTATGCGATATATGAAACACCTTATAACGATTGCATTCTCTTTCATTCACTTCCCCTTATCAACCCTTTATATAAATGTAACCGTATTAAATTAATCTACCCTTATCAACCCCTTATTATAACATATGTACTGTGCTATTCTTAATGTTAAATGAATTAAATATAATTTAAAATTATAATTATCGATCACACTTTAATAAGATTGTAATTAAATGATATTGTAGTGTAATTTTAAGGTAATAGAAATGTTATTTTAATGTAATTTAATTGAATAGAAATGTAACGTAATTATAATGTTAATTGAATGTTATGTAAAAGGAAAAGTGTTAAGCACGCAATGCTGTGAATGCTGAGCACTTCTATAAGTGACGTGCTCACTATACCTACAACTGTTTGTGATTTCTGTGTATGCCTTAGTGAGTAAGTCGTTGAAGTGCCTAATCAATAAATAAAATAAAATAAATAAATAAAATGTTATTCTTCAAACTTTGTCATCCGGCATTGCTGTAAATCCATAAAAATTGGTGAATATACTCGCGCAACCGCACAACTGTACGTAACAAAATATATGTGGTATAATATGCCTTCTTCAGTACATAAAATCTTAATACATGGGGAAAGTATAATAAGACATTTTGCTGTTCTATCCCTTGGTTATTGTCTGAGAACGCCCAAGAATCTCGTAATAAAGATTACAAAAAATTCAGATTGCATCACGCTAGAAAATGCTCTAGGTCCGCAATGAATCAAGACGTATTTCATGGTCTTATATTTACGTCCGATGGATACATATCAAGTACCTATCAGAAAACCATCAGTCACTATTTCCAAGGAATTGTTAGACGAAGCTATGAACCTCTTAGTTATTTAAATAGAAGTAATTACGTACATTAATTGTAAAATATATTTTTGGAGTGGATAATTATGTCATATTTGTTATTTATTTAAATTTAAGATTTATATGTACTTAATATAAAATAAAATAGGTTTAATATAAAAAAAACTGTAAAATTATAATTCAATAAGTTAAGCAAACTATGGTTTAATATAAAAAAAATACATTTTTATTTTTGTTATATTTTTTTAAATATTATTAATTAAACATTTGACAATAAATGTGTCATTATTGGTTTGTATATACTCTGAAGATACTACGTGCCAAATTTCAGCTATTTACTTCAATCAACAAAAAAGTTACAGATTTTTGAGACGGTACGCACGGTTCTGTGCCATAGTGCGGCTCTAAGTCATACCCCGCGTCCCGCTGACACCTAAAAATCGACTTCTGCGCATTGAACGACTCTTGCCAAGTTATTTGGCGACAGCTATACCTATTCAATTAGGTACCTAAAGTGGCATTTAACAGGTAAAATTTTAATACCATTATACAAAAATATATGTTTTAAGACACTGGAGAATTGTAACTGTTTTTCAAACTGTTGAACAATAATGGTCCTAAACCATCTTGAGATAATTCCAGAATTGGCACCAGTACCTACCAATGCAGATGTATACTGGACTAGTTTTTTTTTGTGCAAATAGCATCTTACGATGGCATGTCTGAAGCATGATGTCACTTGCAAGCATTCTACCAACCTAATATGTGACTAACTATATGAGTATGACGCATGATCCCCTTTCTTCATCTTTAAAAGATTCTCATTGGACATGAATGTTTACCGTGTCCAGTGGTACGACATCCTGCTTTATCGAGTTCGTTTGTTGCAGTTGATCTAGCTATAAAATCTGGCCTACCTTATAGGCTTAGGTACCTCTGATCAACTATTTAGCAGGATGGTAACCAAAATACTTCAGGTAGGTACGTATAACCTACCCTCGATTTAAATATTTATAATCTATACATATAATAAAATTGTAGAAAAGTGGTGTCTGTACAATGGAAATATATAAAAAAGAAGTAGCAGGGGTTGTTATTATATCGATGTCGAACCCGAAATAGTAATAAAATTTTTTTTTGTCTGTTTGTCTGTGTGTTTGTGCACGCTAATATCAGAAACGTCTTATTCGATTTAGATGCGGTTTTCAGTAATATATTGAAGTAAGCTTCACTTAACATTTAGTGTTTATTTCATGTTAATCGGTTCATAAATAAAAAAGTTATGTCAATTTAAAGAATCACGGTGAACATTTGTTAAGGTATTCTATCAGAGTACGTACACGCCTCGCGCCTGCGCGTCCGTGGCTGTATAAAGCGCGCTGAGAGCAAGGATTCAGTTATTCGTAGCGAACGCACGTATCCTAGAGAGTATAGGCGAATAGTTGCATTCGATTATTGCGATTCACTTGAATACTGAATGCTTGCATATTTCATTTATTTATATTTTAGGGTTTGTAGGTTAGGTTCTTTTTCTTAATTTTCTATAAAATTTTGTAAATAAATATTGTAAGTATTTGGTATAGGTTAGGCGGTTCTTTCCTTGATTTTTGGGTATTTACTCATCTTAATTTTTATTTAGGGTTTTAAATAAATATTATAAATATTTGGTATAAGTTAGGCATTTCTTTTCTTGATTTTCTTTATTAAGTATAAGTTCATTAGCTCAGGTTAGTAATTAATTTTTCTAGCAATTCTTTTGTTTTATAAAGTTAGTACGTTTGGTTTACACGTCTTAACACTTATTACTTAAACTGTGATAATTTTAGACTGTATAATAATCTGTAAGTATTTATAATTTAATTGTATACGATAGTACGTCTTTACTAAATAACTGTGTGTTAAGTAATAAGTACTATTTTGTTGTAAGAATGCCTCGAAGAAGATCCAATCTCTCCCAATGTAGCAGAAATGCTAACAGGATGAGATTAGTTCGACCACAGGAATCTGAGGAAGGTCGGGAGGCAAGGCTCTCTGCAACTCGGGAACATCAGGCTAGGTTTCGTGCTGCAGAAAATTCGACTCAGCGAGAATCTCGACTGAGTTCAAATCGTTCTCGAATGATGACAACTCGAAATAGGGAAAACGGGGAACAACGAAAGGCACGTTTATCTGTCGATCGCAGCGATAAAGCTAAGGTTCTTCGTGATTATAGCCTTATTATATGGGATGAGTCCACAATGGCCAATCGAATTATATTATCCCTTTGCATTTGACATTAAATATGCATGCGCAAATTGAAGGCAACGAAAATGCTCAAGAATTTACAGATTTGCTACTTGAGATTGATAACGGTGTGTATCCGCAGGAACAAGGAAAAGTTGTTCTTAATGAAAACCTATGTAACATAGTTTTATCAATGCGAGACCTCATATCATCTGTGTATGGAAACGCAACGCAAATACCAACTTGCGAAAAATCCTGGCTTTGCGAAAGAGCTATTTTGACGCCACGAAACAACCAAGCAGCAACAATAAACGCTGAAATTTTGAGCTATGTTCCGGGGGATTATGTTGAGTATATCTCCATTAACAGAGTCATGGAAGAAGGAGAATCTACAAGCTTCCCAGTAGAATTTTTAGAATCCCTCAATGCTCCTGGACTACCAGCACATAAACTAAAATTAAAAGTAGGCGTACCCATAATGCTTCTTAGAAAAAGCCCCTAAAACTTTGCAATGGCACCAGGTTAAAAGTGACCAATTTACAACGAAATCTGATAGAAGCAGAGATTTTAACAGGGTGTGGAAAAGGTGAAAGTGTTTTCATTCCTCGGATTCCTCTCATTCCAAACAATTTTCCATTTAGTTTTAAACGAGTCCAGTTTCCAGTCAGCCTATGTTTTGCGATGACAATTAATAAAGCCCAAGGTCAGACGCTGAACGTTGTGGGTGTAGATCTAAGTATCAGCAGCAGTAAGTATCTGCTCTCATCTTTGGGATGGATCTGCCAAATACCAACTGGACGCGCTTGAGTCTATCGAGAAAAGGGCCAAGAGACTTATTGGCAACAATTCACTGGTCGAATCAAAGCTCCAGAGCCTTGAACATCGACGACGAGTTGCAAGTCTATCGGTTTTCTATCGGTTACATTTCGGGGAGTGTGCGATGGAATTACACAATCTAATTCCGCCAAGCCCGTTCCATCATCGGACTACAAGACAAACGGCGATGCGCCATCGTTACATGGTGGACATCCCACCCATACGCACAAAATGTTTTGGGGATACTTTCATTGTGCGTACGGCTAAGGAGTGGAATTCCCTGCCGGAGTCTGTGTTTCCTGATCGCTATAACCTGGGAGTCTTTAAGTCAAGAGTAAATAGGTTACTTCTAGGCAAGCGTGCTCCATCTTCGACCACATCGTCACTTACCATCAGGTGAGATGGTGATCAAACGCGAGCCTATTATCAATAAAAAAAAGCTGTTTCTGTTTCTTCGTGGCTCTGTCACGGGTTAGCAATCCTAGGAGCCTGTATGCTTTCATCCCCGATGGCCATACGTCAAATATCGTATACAGAGAAGCATTACTGTAATGTAAATTTTTAACTACCCAAACGACGGTATATGTAATTAAAAATATGCTGCCCGAAAAGTCACTATTCCACGCGGACGAAGTCGCGGGCACAGCTAGTTCATGAATATATTCATCCATTCAAAGGTTGTCTGGAAGATATCGCTATCAGCGATAAGACCGCCATTGTAACCATAAAGTTGTTATTAGGCTAATACTAACACTAGGTTATAAGTTCACATGTTACCAACAAACAAATATGGAATCATCTGAAATAAATATATTGAATTGAATATTTTGCAGTATTGTAAATCAAGTGTGTTTAAATTATTGGTGTATAAATAATAAAGAGTATTCTATCTTTCTTTTTTTATTAGTGGTTTTTACCCACAAGGATAGGTAGGTATACGTCAACCCCATTGTAAAAATAAGTCGAGTAAATTTGACTTTATTGCACAATACACAATTATATTCCATTTTTAGCGGAAAGGAGTGTCAGGCTACTACTGGCTAAAAACCCACCCTGTTCCTTCAGTTGCCCTTGTGGTCCGGGGCCACGGTGTCTCATTAGTACACAAAGTAGTGCTACGATTCAGCGCTAAAGAACATTCCCGCAACCCCAGCATGCAATGGCTCAAAACGACGTGCCCTCGACCCGGATCTGGTCCTTACCGGCTTCTCCGGGGAAACACCATAGATTATACATTTAAATACTGGAAACACGGCCATCCGTCTTGGTTTCCCCGGATATGTCCTAGTTTGCAGAGCGTCCGGTGGCAACCGGGGGTATTTTCCCTGTAAGTCTCGTTTTTATAGTGTTGATTTAATACAAGAAAGAGACTATATTTATAAAAATATAGAACTTATAATGTTATCAGTAAATAAAAACCACAAGTAACGTCGTTGGTTTTGTGTTCAACTTTAAAAATAGATTTTTCTAGGCTGTCAATTACGATTTGTGTTTGGGGGGTTTTTGAAGTCTTTGTCTGGGGCCGGGAATTTAGGCGATAGGAGATCTATTCTAACCGGGCGGTGGACTACCTCTGCTCGCCACCCTCAAGCTCGCGGCTACAGTGGCTGGAGATCGGCTTGCGATCCCCGACGCCCGGGGCGACTTCTGTGGTGACTGGGGCGTGATGAAGAGAGTTGTCTCTCCCTCACACGTTCAACCTCCTACTTCGCTAGCATGGCTGCTTAGCAGAAGGAAGCGACTGCATCCCATTCCTGCTCGCCCCGCCCCGCACCATGGTCTGATCCAGAGACGGACGCGCGAGATCGCCGCCGCTGATTGCCTCCACGAGGACATACGACCGAGGCATACCACCTCCAGTTCCCACGGTGGCGAGTGTACTACGCCAGCTCGACAAATGGATGTGCGTATAACGCTTATGCGACAAAACTACTGCGACTCACCATAGTTCGAATGCACGCTTGTGTGACACATTGAAGATCGACATCACGCTAGTGTGACAAACGATTGCGCGACAGTAGCTCGACACTACGGTAGTGCGATAGTACCTCAGTAACTTTTATCTTGTATCTTTTATCTTCAAAATTAAAGTAAGGCCTAGCAATGCCAGCGCGTCATCGTCCTCTTTCGATGCCATCGCAAAAAGAACTGAAGACCGCTCCGGTACACCGGAACGTCCTACCAATGTTCGGTTGACCTGCGCAGGCACACCTGCACAGATAACCTCTCCGGTAGACCGTAGCGTGTATGGCTTACATAAGTCTATCCAAATTTACCAAAAATCCATATTAAATTGAACTTTTAATTGTAGGCGTGATAACTCTGAACTAACCGTGATGTGCACTAAGCTATTCAGTTTTTTTACATCATCTTTGTAAGAAATAATAAATTAGTTATTTTATATTAATATACGTTTTATATATATATGTAGTAACTCCGACCGAAGCATGTGTTTTAAATCTTTGACGATATTTGCAGCAGGCATTCTGTCATGTTATTTCAAAATGTGTCTTGCAGCTTGTGCGACACACTGAAGATCGACATCATGCTAGTACGACATCGTACTAGCGTGATGTCGATCTTCAGTGTGTCGCACAAGCGTGCATTCGAACTATGGTGAGTCGCAGTACAGTTTTCTCGCATAAGCGTTATGCGCACATCCATTTGTCGAGCTGGCGAAGTACACTCCACGGCGGCAATCAGGCAAGGAGGCTGGCTGCCTCACTGGAGATGGGGCGGTATCCCCGGGTCATCCGGACGGCCATGACCCTCTGGGACGTGACCAGCTTGCATTCAGTGCCCACACAGCGACCCCATAGAACGCACCATCTCCGCGTAGAGCGTTTGGCCCGCTTGAGTATACGAAATGCATTGCGCTCTGGGCAGATAATAGTTTTTTTTTTTTATTTGTAGAAGATTTTTCAATTTGACGTGTACGATTTGGGGGGGTCACGTCTCCTGTGACACCCTCCTTCGGACCGCGCATGTTGTACCTTATACTATATTTTCACAATACTATAATACACACATTATACTTATAACTATACTATATTTTTACTACAATCTACAATTAACTTACAGCTATCAATATACAGGAAAGAGAATCACTACCTAGGATCCAACACTAAGCCACAAATTATGCTTATGTATGCCAAAATATCCACATATAATTAGTCCAACACAGGGCCGAGCCGTCCCTATGTGCGAAGTGTGCGGCGCACCCAGGCGCCAAGGCAGAAGGGGCACCGGATGTAATGCCAGCATTAATATTGAAATTATTTTTGTAAAACTACAACTTTATAATTGAGTAGGTACAAACAGTGTAGTGTTAAACCACAGGCGTGAGTATTGTCTTGGGAGACCCTAAGACAATACCTACTCACGCATGTGGAAAAAATTATAGGCGCTTCATAGATTTTGCACACAGGCGCTGTCTTAGGTCAGCGCGGCCCTGGTCCAACATCCCACATGTTTAAACTCTCTAGCCAATGATTCCCTTTCATCTTTGTTCTTTACTCATTCCATCAGCAAATGTTGCACATATTCAATTTTATTGCAAGTTTCACAATTAGGCGAAACAGCCTTTCGCATTAAAAAGGCAAATTTTGCTGATGGAAGGTGGACATCAGAACGAAGCCTTAGCGCTAAGTTAACATAACTTCTAGGTAAACATTTTTCATCAAACCAGGGCTCACGTGGGAGTTCGTTTTGAATGGCTTTATACCAAATGCCTTTTTCTTTGGACATTTCATTGAAGTATTTCTTCCATTGGTCGAAACAAACATTCTTAAATCTAGGGAAATATTACCAGTAATCAGCCTTACCTATATGAAATAACATTGCCCGCCACAACTGCCCGTTTCGAATCTATCTATCTTATTGCCGAAAATTGGACGTTTCATCCGTCTTACGACTTGCTTCATTATGTCAACAATGATGAATCATTATTGACATAATGAAGATTCTGTTTTATTTTATAATATATATTCTGAAATCTTTGTCTTGGCATGGATCGAGATACCAAAACTATTACATGTCTACATCCAGTCCAGTGGGTACAAATATCAGGCAATAACTTCGTTAATTTTATTTTCAATGAAGTTAAACAAACTTATTGTCCTATGACCACTAGATGGTGCAGAGGGTATCCACAGTAGTCCTGCATCGTGTACGGTCTTGAGCTTAAGGCTTCATTTCACTCTTATCGTCTCAGCTGCCACGGCGACGCCAGGTTTGTGGGGGACAGCCGCGGTTCCTTATCCCTTGAGGATTCCAATCCATCATCTATTTAGATATATGATGGAAATTCCTCCGGAGCGTGTGGCCGGTCCACTAACATTTACGCTGCTTGAGCAGGCACACAGGCACTCGAGCGGGCTCTCGTGGCATTTTCCCAACAGTCCTTCATCGGAAATTGTCTCAGGCCAGTGTTTCAGTTAAGTAGGTAAGCTAAATAGGCTTATTGGTATTCTGGATTGGGATTCTCTAGCTGCTATTTTCTGTCTATTTAACACATCAGATTTTTCTTCAGCGTTAGAAGAGTTGGTATGTTGGTGATCACACGCCATAATAATTATTGATTCGGCGGGTTGAACGACAACTCTTTTTTTTTAAATCGACGCAAGAGTTTGTCATTACAACACACCGTTAGAATTTATCTCTGGCATGTTCTTGCTCATCTGTCAAGACGCTGGGTTCTGGCGTTACGACAGCGAAATCGCTGCAAAAACAGTATGAACTGCTTGTTACAAATCGCTGCAATAGTTAGAAACGCCGAACTCATTATAATAGATCCTGAAGCAAATATTGCAATTATTATATGGAATCGCCGCTATATGCAATTAGGTACAGTAGGTAGGTAGGTAGTTATCTACCATTTCCAGCAACATTTCTTCGCTAACATAATATTGATGAAACACTCGTTTCTTATTTGATTATTACCTACCTAATTAAAAATAACAAGCGAAAAGCACAATTTGTCCATATACAAACAATTGAAAATAATAATAATAACGTGTGTTTACCGGTAAAACAGGTATGTGCTGTGGAGCTGTGGAGTTATATTTTATAATAAATATATTTGTTGTTATTATTTTGAAGCACTATTCCACATTCTAAAATGATATGAAACAGCAACTCAAATATAACTACCGGCGCCAAATGGGTAGCACTATCTTATAATAAATAAGGCACATTTATATTTATAAAAGTATATTCATGTAAAAAAGTGTATAACAAAATGCCAACAAATACTGGGAATGATACAGGGTAAATCACAAAGTCGCGTAGTTATTAATACCCGGTGGGATGGGGGACAACTGTAATCGCGGAGGTTCTGAGCCCAACAGTGGGGACTGCTCATCATAGAAACAAAATTCTTTTCGTGACTCATTACTAAATGATGGCATATGTCTCCATCTGTTTGTATTCCATTTTCGATAAACAAGAGCATTTAATAATGCTTGCATAGGATTCGTTAATGCCTGAAACATCAAACATTACAATATTATTTACCTACCTATTTGATTAAATAAAAAATGTTTATGATAATAATACTGACCATTATGTACCATATAGTTATAATAACTTTGACAGGCATGTTAAACCACATTGTCCAAAGCAAAAAGCCATTAACAAGGTTTGGTAGCCAACACAGATAGAACACCACATTGATCAGGAAAAACTTCAATCTCAATGTATCTACTACTCTTCGCTCTTTACTGGTGAACTGAAAAACAAATATTGTAATAGGTAATTTTTATTTTTTAAAGAGAACTAACAATGTTGCTAGTATACACATTGCAAGCAATCTTGTTTTAGTTAAACCCACTTCAGACAAGCATATTTAGCTTAGTTAAGCTAAATATGCTTGTCTGAAGTGGGTTCACGGCAAGAGTGTAATGGGGATGTTTCGAACCCGTGACCTCTCGATCACAAGTCCGACACCTTAGCCATTAGGCTATTGAAAATTATTTTAGTACTAGCTTTTGCCCGCGACTTCGTCCGCGTGGAATAGTTACTTTGGGCTAACGTTAAATTTAACCCCGATTTTGAAGCATTCTTCATTGGCGCTCCGCTCCTATTGGCTTTAGCGTAATGATATATAGCTTATAGCCTTTCTCTATAAATTGACTATTTAATTAAAAAATAATTTTTCAATTCGAACTAGTAGTTCCCGAGATTATCGCGTTCAAACAAACAAACAAACTCTTCAGCCTTATATTATAAGTATAGATAGCTGTTGCACGCGACTTCGTCCGCGTTTCCGTCGTTTTTCGTAAAAAAAGTAGCCTATGTCCTTCCTCACGGTTCAGTGATTTTGATGTAACAGACAGATTAAGTTTCGTAATTTAGTAAAAAATATCGCAATACCGAACCGTACAATATTATTGTTAATAGCTGTGCCCGCGACTCCATCAGCGTGTAACTCCTTGTGTGTTATTAAGTTAATGTATTGGTAATATTGTTTAGATCACGTTCACATGAGGCTTAAGTACCTATAGAACGAAAATACTTCAGGGCAAAGCTTCCGGGTAAACTATGTTGAAAGTTGACCCGTCCGGCACGTGAACATAAAGATTTCTAGAATTGCTAACCCGGGAAAGAGCGACGTACAACTGACCATGCGAGAAACAACTGACACTGAGATCTACTCCAGCAACACGAAAAGTCTGCCCTTGAGCCTTATTAATTGTCATTGCATAACACACCGATACTGGGAATTGCGGTCTTTTAAATTGGAATGGAAAATTATTTGGTATTATGGGAATTCTGGGAATAAAGACGGTTTCTCCTTCACCGCATCCTGTTATGTGAGCCTCGATTATATTTTGTTGCAACTGGGTTACTTTTAGCCGAGTTCCATTGCAAATTTATGGTGGCCTTAAATTTCGGAGTAGAATAAATGGAATGCCAATTTTTAAACAAATTTCATGATAAGGAAGTCCGGGCAGTAAATATTTGAAGAATTTAAAAATTCTATCGGGTAATTAGTGGCTTCTTGTTCATCGACTATTCTATTTATTTAACTATAAACTTTGCTTTCCCCTGTATATTCGACATTTTTATGGAATAGTTAATAATGTTAACTTTTTCAATTAGGGGTGACTGAGAGTGTTATAAACGTAAGAGTAGACAAATATTATAATCAGAAAGCTTCGAACTGCTAAGCTATCGGGAGTTACACGTGTTATTGTGAGTCAACCATAAAAGATAGACATATGCTGTCGTGGGATATTTTTTATATTTATAATTTTAAGGAGAACATTTCCGTCATGAAATGATTTCTGTGTAGCTTTAATCATTAAGGTTGCACACGCGACGGAAGCTTAAAAAATGGAGTAACTTCTCTCGTTTTCCCAACATTTCCCTTCACTGCTCTGCTCCTATTGATTGTAGCGTGATAAAAGTATACTATAACCAGCTCAGGAGTATGAAAACTAATTGTACCAAGTTTCGTTAAAATCCGTCGAGTAGTTTTTGTTTCTATAACGGTTATACAGACAGACAGACAAAAATTTTACTGATTGCATTTTTGGCATCAGTATCGATCCCTAATCACCCCCTGATAGTTATTTTGCAAATATATTTCATGTACAGAATTGACCTCTCTACAGATTTATTATAAGTATAGATTAAATATTGTAAAACTATTTTACGATTTTGTTACTCGTTTTGTACAGACCCAAAGTTGGAAATAAACCGAATAAAACAGGAAGTCATATTTAAAAATTTAAGAATCAAGTTACCTATTTTATTTTATAGTTTTTTCAGTCTAAGGGTTTTAACATATTCACTGCAAATGACGCAAATGTGCGTCAGCAGACAACGTCACTGCATTCATAATCTGTTTAATCTCAATTTAGAATCTTAGTTGCTAATAGTTGAAATGATTATTGAATTATTCATATATATCCAAGGAAGTAGTCACTATATAATCACAATAAATGTATGACCAATCTACTACGTATATTTTAACTAGCTTTTTCCCGCGACTTCGTTCGTGTACAATTCGAACACCTTTATATCGGGATAAAAACTCTATCCTGTCCTTCCCAGGGTCCTAAGCTAATCCCATGCCAAATTTCATCTGAATCGGTTCAGCGGTTTAGGCGTAAAAAGGTAACAGACAGACAGTTACTTTCGCATTTATTACTATAGTATAGTATGGGTAACTGGTGGGTACCTGAGAAAGTGGAACTGCTACAGCCATTTCCACATCCTTACTTGACATAACATACATAATTGGGTTTACTATCATTACCATTGCAATAGGTAAATATGTAGCACAATAGTTGGGCAATATTTTGTACAAGGCACTAGTGACTGATGGTAGATTGTGGCATCTGTAAAAAAATAATGAATTGATTAGATTGACGTCAGACAATTCAAGGATTAAACTATTTATAAATTATCGATTTCATCTACAGATAAATATTTTTCGCATCTTCTTTCATAATGTTTCTATGAGTAGATCAAGATTTTTATTACATATAAACTGTGAAAATACCTATTGTGCCTATTTTTATTACATATAATTAGGTTAGGGCTTCCACCTAGATTAATAATATACCTACTAGTTTCCTATTGCATTTTTATTTTTTACATATTATTTTGCTGAAAATTGCATAACTATTATTATTACATTCACATCTTAGAAGCCAAGCTTTGAAAGTTTTCCTGTATCTAATATGGATTAGAAATACTTACTTAGCATTGGGAATGTATAGTATAGATAAGCCAACACCAGTAGTAGCTGCAGGCAATCCCCATGCAATAGAGTGATAAAGTAATGTGTGAGAATCACGGCCCTTTATGGTGAGCCACATGTCTATAGCATAAAATAAGGTCCAGAACCAAGTCACTGTATAAAAGTATTGTGTCCATGCCTGAAATTATTAAGACTGAGTTTTAACTTTTTTATTGCCGATTCAACCTTCAGATAAGTTTTACCTTAACAAACAGCTTTTGTTAAAAAATGTGTGAAACCACCATAATATCTATTTTCCAGTTAGAAGTTTATTTATAGACAACAAGTTTCTACTTGCGACTTAATTCGCGTGGGAGCGGTTTTTTTTAATTTTTTTATTACTGATGAGCCCGCTTTTGACCTCGATCTCGCCTGATGGTAAGCGAAAGATGAGGTCTACGATGTGACGAGCGAGCCCAGAAGATGATCCCGGGGGAAATCCGGGTTAAAATGAAGCCAATGTATTATTCCAGGCTGTCAAAATCTACTTACCAATTTTCATTTAGATCTATTCAGTAGTTTTAGCGTGAAAGAGTAACAAACATCCGTCCTCATAAACTTTTGAAATTAAAATATTAATAAGAAATATAGGATAAGAAGTAAGATTCAAAATTCGGAAATTAATAGATCGATTGAAAATCAGAAGAGAGAAAGTAATAAAGTTAATAAACAATAATATAAAGTACTTACAGAAGTGATGCTACAGAACAAAACACTAACATCATCATCAGGCAATGGCATTATATTTTTATACCTAAGCCATAGGGAGGAGCGTACTAGAACACCTGGAATTAAAATATGTTAATAATGTATTAATCATCATAAATCCATATTGTGAAAGACAGGATAAGTTTTTATAGTTGAATAATTACCAAATGATGCCAATAAGTCTGCTATGGCAAGCCAGATAATAATGCGACGTCCACGTGTGGAGCCAATCCCTTGTTGTATCCGATTTATGACATCTGGAAATATCTAAAAACATTTGAATATTAGTTAAACATGACGTGCATGTAATGTATATTATTTAGAATGGGTAGCAACTATTTATCATAAGCCGTAAACTATAAATATTAACTTTCAAGAGTTCAATGGCAAAATGTACCTGTTATTGACATTAATGTTGTTTTCTTTTATGTTTTTATTTTTCTCTTGAACTTTTAGTAAATGTTATACTTTAATATATATTAATATTATTAATTACAGGTAGGTATACATAGTATTTAAGATTAGTTATTTATATTTAAAA
This sequence comes from Tholera decimalis, assembly GCA_943138885.2. NCBI lineage: Eukaryota > Metazoa > Arthropoda > Insecta > Lepidoptera > Noctuidae > Tholera > Tholera decimalis. The sequence continues at coordinate 21,609,568 of OW964556.2, forward strand.
GTTGATATTGAAAGTTTTACAAATTTAATACTACCTCCGTCATCCGTAACAGACAACGAAGGCAATCGGTTCTTAAATGCCCTAGATTTCTAAACCGGCAAATTGTAACTTGAGAAGCCATACTAAGGACAGCAATATCTCGCTTTAAAAAGTTAATTACAGAAATGATAATAGAAAATGCACGCTGATAAATTCAAAAATATACTAGGCGCCTACCTGATATAATGATCCTAAAATTCCAACCGTGGAAGAAATTAAACATACTATATTGTATGAATCCGTGTTAAATTCATCCATAATTCTTACTGCAAAGTCTTCTTTATTACCAGTATGATGGCAACAAAATGTTTGAATGGTAGGATCCGACATCTTTATCTTCTACTTTTTACAACCATACAATATTTAAATTTGTCACAATAAAATACATGTTTCTTATAGCGTGGAGTCTTGTGTGTTTATTTTTGATAACGAATGTCAACTATTATTATCATCACCACTGACAGTATCTTTTTCCATCCATTCAAACTAGGAGTGAGGCGTATTTATCGAAACAGTTAAAAAAAACAGGTACTTCAAAGTAACTGTTAAATATTGTGGAAATAAAGAAATAAAAGTACGCTGTGTTTTATATTATAAGTGACAACTTCAAGTTCCCTGTATATTACTTTATAAAGCTGTAGCAAACCGTATGTATTCGTTACTGAGATACGGGTGCGCCATCAAGTACCGAGTAACGAAACGTTACTCACGAATGCAATTCGTTACTCGCATGTTTCGTTACAAATGTTTCTGATCGCGCAAGTACCATTGATACGAGTGTTGAATGCGGTTTCCTTTTCGTGTTTTACGCATGCGCGAGCATTCAGTGTATTTAAAAACATACGTTACAAATAACGATTCTTATTTACTTGAAAACGGAGATTTTTGAAAATTCTTATCCAAATTTTTCGCTGTGCTTTTACTGCAATGATTGCGATATATTAGTGTGATATATCATTCTCAAATATAATATTAAAAAACTCCCAAATATATATTTTTTTAATTATATAATATCCATTGTAAATTCAGTTGATTTCGTCGCAATTTACTTGTAATTCCAACCTTTATGTATTAAATCAAACTAAATTTAGATTTAAAATGTAACGTATAGATATCTTTTCTACAAATTACGAATGATGTGACGCCGTGATCTCATACCGCACGAATACGTAATACGACTCGATGTGTTGGTCTATAATTCTATATTATGACGTATCAAAGTAACGAGTAACGATACGATAGTAACGAATACATACGGGTACGCTTTTTTTCGTTACTTTTACTCATCTATTACTTTACTCTTTGACTTCAAGTAGTGAAAAAACCCTAACAGTATCCTAGCAACCATCATAGATTTTTTTTTTGGTATTTTTCTTTCCTTCCAACGGAAAAGGCGAAGAGCTTAAGCCCATACAGCCTAAACCATCATAGATAACTATATAGTCTGGCAAACGAAAGTAGAGACTGAAAAAGCGCGGCAAATTTAAAAAATATCAGCATAGCAACCCCAAAACTACTATGAAATACCTGGAATAACCATATTTGATACTTTAGAATAATCTATTTTATTTCATCGGAATAAAAATACAAGAGGTATTTTAGGTAGGTAATAGTTTAGATATTGTGTCTTAATTCGATTTAAAAAAAAAACAACAGTATTCTAAAATAGTTCTGATTTATTCACTATAAACAAAATCTGAATGTAAGACTTTCATGTGGAAAGTTTCATTAGAGTCACTGGAGTCATCGTTTCCTACGTTAATTATAAAACTTTCTAAATTATTTTCTGTAATTCTGTCCCTTTCTTCATATTTATTTTCAACATGGATGAAATGATCAGTCATTTTCTTTCACTTCTCGGGAGTTATATTTTCAAACGACTCTTTTATAACTTTCTGTAACTCCACTGCAGGCAGAGCAATATTTTTACTTGCCACTTTATGTTTAGCCAAACTCTATACTAACTCATTGGCATTTAGATCACTGTGGTAGGGGGAACTCGCAATACCTCGTGCCCATTCTGCTTCAGAATTTCATCAGCTTCATATACTGGCTCTGGTGTGTTTCGGTTTAAATTTGTTTTCTAACGATATGAAATTCGTTAATTTTGTTACGAATAGCATCTATGTCAAAACTATCTAAGTCGGACACTGTGGGTTTATATGGCCTTTACGCGCACCTTCTTTTTAAATTCTTTTTAATGTAGTAACGCTCTCTTCTGTAAAGAATGGTAAAACAAAATTATTAGGTTCTGCAAATCATGAATTCAATTACATCTTTATAAAGTTATGTACTCTTAGTAAAAACATACCAGTGATTGAATCTATTTCATCCTTCAGTACTGGTTCTGGGTTCTTATCCTATCTTTCTGCTCTAAATCCGTAAGTTTTTCAATAGGTTTCACTATCTCATCAACCCCTGCTACATCCACCAGATTTTCTATAAAAGAAAAAAAAAATGTTAAAAACCATGCAACATTTAATTGTATTTTAAATAACCATAATGTTTAACATTCTATAAAAGAATGTGAATCAAAATATTTTTCCTCGCTAAAAGATAAATATATTATGAATTACGACAAAGTATCAACTTAGTAGCGTCATACTAACTTATGAAATCGAACACCACACGTAAACAATCTTGTTTTTGTTTGAATTCAGCGTCTTTCTCCTATTGTTTTTCTTGATATTTAAACTTCATGCGAAACAACATCTCCCGTACTCCACTTTTAATAGTTTTGTTCATTTTTCGCTGAATAAATGCTATTAAACCGATCACAACAAATCACCAACAACACGCCATCTTGTTTTTGAAAATTGAGTTTGACATTAGTATAGCATTGCCATATAAAAACTTTGCAAATAATTTGAGTGTCTACTTTCGTTTGCCAGACTCTAGTATCTATATTTGGTCAGGCCATAGATACTTCACATCCTCGGAACTTTTTTTTAATGAATATTTTTAATCCCAATGCTGAACTTAAATTATGCAGCCTTGGGCCGAACAGTGTAACATATCAGCCAACTGCTGCTCCGAAGGAATATGCGTTATGTCAAAGTCTCCATTGCTAACACATTCTCTTACAAAAAAATGTTTCAGCTGCGCTTGTGATATTCATACTTTGGGTTGTGCGCAAGTTTTACAGCCGATTCATTATCCAGGTTGAAAAACGCGGGAAACGTTCAACATTTCGGTCGCCTTTTTTTGGCGTCTTTTAAAAAAAATTGCTATATCTTGTTTTAAAGTGGTGTAGAAGGATCATATTAATTGATATTCATTAACAATACTATATTTGTCTATATATTTATGTAATTTATTTTAACTTTTGCTGTAATCTGGTAAGTCAAAAAAATCCATAAGTATCTGCTTGTTCTATGTTTGACCCCGAAGACCCTGGGGGCTCCGGCCCCCAGGTGTCTAGTGTGATTACTATCGACGGCTCTGGAATGGAGACGGAAGCGTCCATATTAGATACCGATGGTTCGGGATATAGATCAGTAAAATCTCATAAGCGCAAAACATTAACAGCACGCAAACTTTGTAAGCAGTGTAAGAAGAGTAGATGTCACAAATCGGTTGAATTTGATACAGAAATACATTGCCTGTGTCAAAAAGCTACAGTATCAAATACCACTCTAAACAAGACAGATTTTTTGTAGGTGTCAGTTAAGCCGAGGGATCTTAGATGTATGGAATCCCAGAGTTGAGTTCCTACGGATTCCATAATCTCCCCTCGCTTTACATGCATAACCGCACATTTGTCCACCCCAAATCACATCCTGATGGCGCTACTGAAGGTTTCTGTAACCTTCAGTAGCTCCATCAGTTGCAAGTTGCTGGGGGCAAAAGGTTCAAGTCATCCATGTCAAGAAGCTGTGATATGACCTAACCACCTCTTCTCAACTGGTAGCCTTGACCCGAACCCTCCAGCAGTGTACTGAGAAGGTTGAGAGCCAGACAAAACCTCAGTGGGCTCAGACTGTCGCCCTGAAAAATGCCACGCTCAATCCTAATCGGTTCGCTTTTTCCCGGATCTGTCGACATCTTGGGTAGCAAAAGATCGTCTTCCATTGCCCCATACATGACCCAAGGAAAGTGCGTAGTATTGGATTTATTTTATACAACTTCAACAACTTCATGAGCCATGTATGTGGAACCGAGTCATAGGCCTTCTTATAATCTATCCAACATGTCGACAGATTCCTTCGGGAACGGCGGACCTGTTGGTTTATGGCAATATCGATGAGGAGAAGCTCCTTAGTATCGCGGGACTCGTTCCTACATCCATTCTGAGAAGCAGACATGATTGAATTTGTATCGATGTGATTATTAATTTTGGCTCTCAAAATGGATGTAAGAACTTTATAGACCGTCGCGCGTCGGTAAGCACGTGATCGGTCTATAATTTTTAGGTTCTTCAGTACTGCCTGATTTATGGAGCAGGTGGGTTATTCCTGTAGTTAGGAATTGAGGTAGCGATCCTAACTCTAAGGGCCAATTTCACCGATCAAATAAATCGCGATCAACTGAACATAAACGGCGTTTTAGTTTTAATCTAAGTTTAAAGTTTGGTTTGGCATTTCACCACCAATATTTAAACTAGTTTAGTGCTAAACGCAGTTATTGTACTAAACGCCCAATTTTGACCGTTTAACGATCTAAACGCGATTATGTGCACCACCATCTGGTATTTTATAACGTAGCGCACCCTTTTTTTTTTTTACTGAAGATAGGTTCACGTTCGCTTCGGCTATATTGTGTTGAAGAAGTTGATACTGTTGTGATATTACCTGTTTTGAATCACATAATTACGAATATTTTGAGATATATAATGAGAAGAGTTTACTCATTGGCCTTTGAAGAAGATGAGGATGAATTTGTACTTCGACGACCAAGGTGGATTCGCGAAAGAGAGGAACACCATATTCAATGTACTCTGTGATCCACGCTAAACGAACACTGTTTTTATAACCTCACTCACTGTAGCAAGTTGTCAATTGACTTGACAACCGAAGGAATACGTTTTGTTTCATGTATTTTAACACAGCTATTGCAATAGTTTTGACAAGTTTCAGAGCAAGGACCAAACGCAACGCGAGGTTGCCATTCTAACATGCCGTAAACTCTGTTTTCGTAAACGCGATCAACGATCGTGGCGTTTTGCTCTGTGAAATGCAATCGATGTTAAACGAGATAAAATCTTGATAGTAAACGCAATTAGTGTAAACGCAGTTTTACTGATCGCCGTTTTAGAGACGTTCGGAGAAATTGGCCCTAAGGCAGACTAGAACTGCGCGGCCAAGCGAGCGTGCGATCTTTGAAACCATTATATCCAGAAATTGTGCAGCCCGTCCGGCCCTGGAGATTTCCAGTTGGATAACGGACGGACTGCACGGGTTACATCTTGGGGGTTGATCGTAATTGCCCCCATTGCTGGTATAAGAACGTACGTGCGCTTGATCTCACTCATCCAGTCACCCTCGATGTGGCTGACAGGCACCGACCAGATGCTGCGCCAGAACGAACACAGGCACGTATCAGTCACACCTTCGTCAGGTCGCTCCCAGGCCCTATAAACCCACCTTTCATTGCTTTGTAATGTGCGATTCTGAGTGTATCGCTACACCCGACGCTTATATCGACGAATTCTATTTGCCCATGCATAGACTTTCTGCTTCAAGAAATCGATACGCTCTGTGACGTGGGTCAGATAATCCCGAAGACTGATATCAGTCCCCGCGAACGCCCGCCTCACAAAGCGCATCACTCTGGAACGAGTGTTACACTGCCTGAAGCAGATAAGTTTACCAATGAGTGCTCTAGCCCCAGCGATACGACGTTCGATCGTAAGGCCTTTGATTTTGTTTGCCATAAAACACTTCTCTCAAAGCTTGAGCATTACGGAATCCAGGGTAAGGCCAACGACTGGATCAAAAGTTACCTTTCTGAAAGAGTACAATGCGTGGAAGTAACAAAATCTGTCAAAATGAAAAAAGAACCTTGGTGCGGAAGTTTCTCGAAGGACCTTAGCGGGGATATAACTTTTGGCGGTGAAATATTGACCACACACAGTAATGAGCCGACCAGGGGTAGGAAAAAGGACTTACTTGGATATCTTGAGCTGGTTAGCTTGAGATGAAGGTGCACGTGGGTTGAATCTCCTTCTTAGTTGCTGAACACTTTCACTTTGGTCTTTATTTTGTCACACTTGTGTGGCCAACACGGATAGTTGATAGTTTTTAAATTTATAGATATATTAGCGGTTAATTATCTCGGCGCGGTGCGGGGTGATAACTTCACGACGGTTTCTTCACGAAGACTAGTAGACACAACATGGCGGAGGTAATTATACCTTTTTCCTGCGAATCACAGCGTCTGAGCGATGATTGGTTAGCGATGAATGCGCAACTCTGATTGGCGCGCGGTGAGCATTTCTTCTCTGATTTGTGGGAATTGGATATGAGAAAGGGAGTTATTGGTCAGCTCAAAAACCGCGGTCAAATAGGAATTCCTACAGGTGTCATTGTAGTTGAGTCTGCGAATTATATATTTCTGGTAGTTGGCTGTATCTATGACCTGATCTTGGATGGCAATCATAAATCCCTCCGTTTCAGGGAAGAGTTCGCCTCGCCGAAGCCACGCGTTCGATGCTTTCATGTCGATGAGGTTGCTGCAGATCGAGGCGATGTCTTCCGTGGAGGGATTTACGTTCCCAAGCTGCAATTTTTGTAATTTTGGTGGTTATATGTTCATTAGCTTGTAGTTCGGCAAAGTGTAAATTAAGTGGGGTGAACTTTTTATCTATCTGTTTGATTGCAAAGTTAAGAGGTGATTGTTGCGCTTTCTGTATGAAGTAATTTCTTAAATTGGTAATCTGCTGGTTGTGTAAATTATTTATATCTATGAGACTCTCGATAGTCTCGGTAGTGTAACTCGTACACAGGATCGTGGGTGGTGCTTTCTATATGTGGACAGAGATGTATTTATCAACCGTTGTAGTTTCAAAAGATCTGTTTTCGTCCAGTTTATTATACGAAACGAATGAGTAGATTGATTTTATTAAATTACGGGATGTTAGTTGTGATCGTATTAGCATGTTAAGCCTATGTTTATATTTAGTGTTTATTTTAATTTTAATGTATTTTTGGTCAACTTGTTGTGATTGTTCGAAGCCTAAATATTTATAAGTGCAAATTTGTGTCATTGGTTCTATAATTTGATCCGAGTCCAATGTGTATCCTGGGTTATTATCAATATGCTGTCCCTTTCTGAGTGTGAACGTTTTACATTTATCAATGCCAAATATCATTTTGATATCATCTGAGAATGTTTGCGTGAAATCAGCTAGTAAGTGAAGCCCTGACATACTATTGCTGTAGAGTTTAATGTCATCCATGGACAAAAGATGGGTTAGCTTTAAATTTTCTGGAGTATCAGAACTCTTAAGAGTGAGACCATTGTCAGAAGAATTGAGAATATTGGATAGAGGGTTAAGGGCCAGGCAGAACCAGAGAGGACTTAAAGCGTCTCCTTGAAAAATTCCCCGTCTGATAGGTATGGAGTCTGTCTCTACTGTTTTGCCTAGTTTTAGTTTTGTGTTCCAGTGTTTCATGGTTCCTGTCAAGAAATGTATTATTGTGGGATGGATTTTATAGTGTTCTAATATATAAAGCAACCAACTGTGGGGGACAGAATCAAAGGCTTTTGGTAGTCTATGTACATTGTACAGATATAATTTTTTTATTTTTCATTGTGTTTTATGGCTATGGAATCTATTGTTAACTGTTCTTTGCATCCCTGACTATATTTGCGGCACCCCTTTTGTTCTTCCGCTAGGATATTGTTCTGTCATTCTGTGTAACATGTTTATACACGATTTCAAAAATGCAACCGGTAGTTAATTTGTAAATAGTGTGTAGGCAAGTAATCGATCTGTATTTGGCTGGGTTTATGTGATCACAGTCTTTAGGAATCATATAAGTTAGGCCTTGAGTAATGAATTCTGGAATATTTTGCAGATATTTAATGAAATCATTGATATATCTATAGACTGACGGGTGAAAGAAAGTAAATTTCTTGTAGAAGTAGTTGTGGATATGATCTGTGCCCAGAGATTTCCAGTTGTGTGCATTTTTTATAACGTCAACAAACACTTCTAATGGGATAGTATCAAACCACATTTCTGTTACATTTTCTAACTTTTGTTTATCATTTTGTATGCAAGGAGCAGATTGATTATGTATCGATGTGTTTGACCAAATGTTTGACCAATAGGTATATAATTGTTCTGGGGAAGGGTTATTTTCTGTCTGTTATCTACTTTGTGTGTTGTTTGTGTCGGTGGTGAGATTTCTATAAAATTGTTTTTCATTGTTTAAAAATTGGGTGTTTTGATCTTTCCGTTTGGTACAATTGACATATCTACGGCGACGACTTGTTACAGCTGTAAGTTTCTGTTTTAAACTGTTCATGAATTGCTCATTTGTTGTGTGGGTTCCTCGTAACTTGAGTGTTTTTGGTATTTATACTTTATTCTATTTACGTGTGCAATCAAACCTAAGTGCCTATTTCCGTTTATGTGTTGTGTCATTCTGCCTATTTCTTTGCGTATTATGAGTATTTTGCTATCCAAGCGTTTTAGCCAGTTTGGTCTCTTGTTTGTCATATTGTTGCGTTAATGTTATTTGATTAAAGTCTTTGATTTTCGATCCGTTACATATAGCAGTGGTGTAAGCAGCGCAGTAAATGAGAGTATGAGTTTTTAAGAAGTTGTCTTCATTGGACCCATATTTTGGTAAAACTTTGTTATTTAAATATTTAATTATGTGCGCGAATTTTTTCGATGTTTTTTGTTTGGGTATAAATGGTCTACTTGTGGGGTCAGTGAATAAATATTTATTATTAGCTTTTGCCCACGACTTCGTTCGCGTGGGAGGTATTTCCCGCGTAATTCCCGATCCCGTGGGAATTCCGGGATAGAAACTATCCTATGTCCTTCCCAGGGTCCTAAACTATTCCCATGCGAAATTTCATCTAAATCGGTTTAGCGATTTAGGCGTGAAAAGGTAACATACAGACAGAGTTACTTTCACATTTATAATATTAGTATGGATTAACAAATTACAAATGTAAACAACTTTTGTTTCTACCAGCGATCTATTTATAAAAACTTTACAACAAAAAAGTTGCTATTGTAACTTACCTATGATAGTTTTGTAGGTAATAATGAGTACATCAATCATATAGCACATCATTTTTGTATAGCATCAATAGTGGGTTATGGTGGGCAAATTTTTCATCCCCAATTTAACCCTCCTCTGAGATTATTTTTCAAAAATATTGATACATGTAATTATTGTTACGCCTGTCGCTTAGTGAATTACGTCGAGAAACTTCGACATGAATCTGGAATGTTCGAGACACTAATGCCATCTAGCGGCGAATAGCGGTAATTTGTATATCTAGTCGAGACACTAACGCCATCTAGCGTCGAATAGCGGTACTATGTATTTCGAGTATTTTCTAGGCAGTATAAACAGTAAGTCGATTTTATAAGAATGTTCTCGAACTCATAGACCGGGGTATAAATAGAGCGCAAAGGGGCGCAAACATTATAGGCCCGCATTCACTGTAGCCCCGCATTCACTATAGGTGCGTCTGAGTCGGCACTCCTGTCGCTGGTCGGCTTCCGCTGGGCTTCCCCCTTAGGGGGGTTTCACCTGGCGGGGCTAGACCGCCGGGGTGTCGTGAAGAAACGACGCCGAAAATCGGCGCGCGGCGCGCCTATAGTTAAACAATAGCAATTAATCACGCGGGTGTGCGTTTGCCGTTCACTTTTGAACAGGCGCTTGAAACGCACACCCGAACATCTATGCCGGAACTAGGCGACCCGAAGACATTCCCGTATTTACGGGACAAGGCAAAGCTCCCGTGGGAGTGGGGCAAAGCCCTGTGACCACTCGCCGCGCCCCTTGCGGGGCGTAGCGACTGCCCAGAAGAAGCAGACAGTCAGTCTTATTACGAGGCGAATACGAGATATAATCGAAGCTTTATCAGTGAAATTCAGTGCGATTTAAGTGTGATCTAAGTGTTAAGTGACAAGTGTTGTGGTGCAAATAATTGTGTAAAATTTTTATTTTGTGCTTAATTAATTAAAGTGTTAATTTTGGTTTAATTGGCGTTAATTACTTCTATCCCGAACCCCAGCTCGTAACAATTTGGTGTCAGAAGTGGGATAGAAAAATGCCGGTTTTACCGAAAGACGATATGGAAAGTGTAAGGACCAGAAACCAACGCCAGCAGGAGATCGACCAGAGACGGTTTGAAGGCTCACCATCGCCAGCACCGGGTGGAAATCAGCAGACGATGGAGGCGTCTACGAGTACTTCCAGAGTTGCTCCAGTGACTACATCTCCGGCTGCAGTTGACATGGCTGCATTGATGGCTATGCTGCAGGAACAAGCCCGCCGCCAGGAAGAACAGGCCCGCCGCCTTGAAGAGCAGGCTGCTCGTCTCCAGGAAGAGCTAGCCCGTCGCCAGGAAGAGGAAGCCCGCCACCGTGAAGAACAGGCCCGCCGCCAGGAAGAGCAGGCTGCTCGCCTTCAGGAAGAGCTAGCCCGCCGTCATCAGAACAAGCCCGCCTCCAGGAAGAGCTAGCTCATCGCCAGGAAGAACAAGCCCGCCAGCAGGAAGAGCTGGTGCTACTCACAAAGGAAATTAATGCGAATCTTTGCAAGGACCTTACTGCAGTAAAGGAACGAGTGCATCAGCAAGAGGAAAGGATTACTGAAGCTGAGATTCGTATCTCCGGAGCTGAAATCGAGATCGCTGACATGAAAAAAGCTCTGGGTGTACTGAAGTCTGGAGATTTGACTACAGTTCCTGTGGCCGCTGCTCCTTCGGTGCGAGGCTTCAAGGTACCTCCGTTTGATGGAAGCTCTTCATGGTCGGCCTATAAGATCCAGTTTGAAGCCGTTGTCAAGGCGAACGGATGGAGCAAAGCGCAGGCTATGACGGCGCTTATACTGGGCCTTCGTGACCAGGCCCTAACCATTCTAGAGGCCCTCGGGAAGGAGGTCACCTACAAACAGTTGCTAGAGGCGTTAGAGTCTCGCTATGGTTACGCACATCTGGAACACGTATTCCGTGCTCAGTTGAAAGACCGGGTACAACGAAGTACTGAAAATCTACAGCAGTGGGCCCTCGAAATAGAAAAGCTGGTCCGAAAAGCTTACCAATCATCGCCTGCACTCATCGACGGTAATTTGGTCCAGGCGTTTGTCGATGGGATTCGTGACTTGGAAGTGAGGGCTGCTGTGAGACTCGGGCACCATGAGTCTCTGAAGGACGCCTTGGCCCATGCTCTGGAAGTGGAAACCGTACGACAGGACCATCGAGCACACCGCATCAGGGAAGTGGTGTCATCACCTACCCATGGCATTCGACCAAGGTTTAGCCCTAGGTGCTACGAGTGCGGAGAAAAGGGCCATCTGAGATCCAGTTGCCCGAAGCGAAACAGTGAAAGGGAAGAGAGATCTCAGGAGGGTCAGGTGGCTAACACAACCTTTCAGCAGCAGGGAAACGAGTAAATGCCAGGACCGCGGGGCGGGTGGTGGCTAGTTTTGAAAAAGCCCCAAGAATTTCGATCACACAAGCCCATGATGGAAACAGCCTAATCATCAAAGGCGAAATCAATAGAACACCTTGCAAGCTGACGATAGATACTGGTGCTTCTCGTACAGTAGTCAGCACTCAACTTGCAAATCGCTCTATTGGGGACTTCTTCCGGAACCACGAGAAAATCCAACTCATGACAGCAACCGGCCAGCACATACCCGTCCGAGGCGAGAAGAAGGTGGAGATGAAACTGGGAGAAAGGACTTTTTGGCATAGAGTTATCGTGGCCGACATAGTGGATGATTGCATCCTAGGTTTGGATTTCATGAGAGACCATCATTGTGAGATCGACATTAACCAAGGAATATTAAAATGTAGCACAGAAGAAATCTGTGTGGAAGGTGGATCATCAGGAAAAGTCTACTGCCTGAAGAAAATTACCCTTCGTCCTAGATCGGAAACCATTGTGCCAGTAAGTTTATCACAAAATTTGGGACAAAAGCGTCGGTGCTTGTTTATTGAAAGAACGGATAATGATCACCCATGGATAATGGCACGCACTCTGGTGAGGCCCACAACTACTTCAGTGATGAGGAATTTGAACCCAAGTAATGAAGAACACATAATTAAAAAGGGAACATTGATGGGCACCTGTGAGGAAGTTGCCTGGATACGCCGGTGCCAAGAAATATCCAGTAGCAATAAACTTAATAGCACATTTAATGTGTCGTCTCTTCTAGAAGGCTGTCACAAGAATCTGTCTGAAGAGAAAGTTGCATTGGCTAAGAAAGTGTTACTTCAGTACGCCGATATTTTCTCTTCCAGTGATGCTGATATTGGAAGGACCGGACTGGTTCAGCACATGATAAATACTGGTAACGAATTACCAATCCGTCAGCGGCCAAGAAGATTGCCAGTTGCACGAGAGAAAGAGGTAGAGGCCATGATTGAAGGGATGGTAAAGGATGGTGTGATAGAACCTTCATCCAGTCCATGGTGTTCTCCCGTAGTGCTAGTCAAGAAGAAGGACGGCAACTTACGTTTTTGTGTCGATTATCGGAGGTTGAACGATGCAACAAAGAAGGACAGTTATCCACTACCAAGAATTGACGACACTTTAGACACGCTGACAGGAATGAAGTGGTTTACAACCCTAGATTTGAAAAGTGGCTACTGGCACGTGGAACTAGATTGTCTGTGGCAATTCAAAGTAATGCCATTTGGTTTGTGCAATGCGCCAGCAACTTTTGAAAGGCTAATGGAGCTGGTACTCACTGGGCTTATTGGAGACGCCTGTCTGGTATATTTAGATAACATTATTATTGTCGGGCGCTCATTTCAAGATCATCTTAAGAACCTGGAACGTGTGCTAGCAAAAATCCGTGCAGCCAATCTGAAGCTAAGTCCTAAAAAGTGCTCATTTTTTAAACGACAAGTGACTTTCCTGAGCCATGTAGTTTCACAAGAAAGTGTGCAAACTGATCCGGACAAAATAATCGCTGTAAAGGATTGGCCAGTATCAAAAGACAAGACACAGGTCAGAGCGTTTTTAGGGTTGTGCTCATATTACCGCCGGTTTGTGAAAAATTTCGCTGATATTGCTAAGCCATTACATAAGCTCACTGAAGAGAAACGAACATTCTGCTGGGAAGAAGACTGCGACGCTGCTTTCCGTGAATTGAAGAAGCGTCTGTGCGATACACCTATTCTTGGATTTCCTTACACTGAGAATGAGTTTATCGTAGACACAGATGCAAGTAACACCGGAATTGGTGGCGTGTTATCACAGCGAAAAGGAGATAAAGAGGTTGTAATAGCCTACTTCAGTAAAGCTTTATCAAAACCAGAAAGAAATTATTGTGTCACGAGAAGGGAGCTACTAGCAGTAGTAAAAACTTTGCAGCATTTCAGTAAATATCATACCGAAGTGCAGTTCATGAGAGTACAGCTGTTACACCTGCTTTCGTGAACTTCGGACGAGAGCTTAGGTTGCCTGCAGATCTAATCACTGGAATACCACCGGATGCACCTTGTAGTGTAACAGACTACGCGAGTGAATTGCGAAACAGAATGAACGACATATACGAGCATGTCAGACAATCCGGTCAACAAATGTCTCAGAAGGTGAAGACTCGTTACGACCGAAAGATGAACAATCAAGGATTTGATGAAGGCTCATTCGTCTGGTTGCATAATCCGGTGCGCAGCAAAGGAAAGTCACCGAAATTACAGGCAAAATGGGATGGACCATATCGCGTTGTGACTAAGATTAATGACGTCACTTATCGGATCCAGAAAGGTCCACGAGCTGCGCCAAAGATTGTTCATGTTGTCTAATGATGCTCGGGTCGAGCATGTCTTAGGAGGGGGCAGTGTTACGCCAGTCGCTAAGTGAAGTACGTCGAGAAACTTTGACATAAATCTAGAATGTTCGAGACACTAACGCCATCTAGCGGCGAATAGCGGTAATGTGTATATCTAGTCGAGACACTAACGCCATCTAGCGTCGAATAGCGGTACTATGTATTTCGAGTATTTTCTAGGCAGTATAAACAGTGAGTCGATTTTATAAGAATGTTCGCGAACTCATAGACCGGGGTATAAATAGAGCGCAAAGGGGCGCAGACAGTCAGTCTTATTACGAGGTGAATACGAGATATAATCGAAGCTTTATCAGTGAATTTCAGTGCGATTTAAGTGTTAAGTGATAAGTGTTGTGGTGCAAATAATTGTGTTAAAGGTCGGCGTCGCGGCGCGCCTATTGTTACACAATAGCAATTAATCACGCGGGTGTGCGTTTGCCGTTCACTTTCGAACAGGCGCTTCAACGCACACCCGAACATCTACGCCGTAACTAGGCTACCCAACGACGGTCCCGTATTGACGGGACACGGTATTGCTCCTGTGACCTGGGGGCGAAGCCCTGAGGCCGCTCGCCGCGCCCCTAGCGGGGCGCAGCGACTGCCAAGGTTTTGCAGAGAGTCAGTCTTATTACGAGGCGGATACGAGATATAATCGAAGCTTTATCAGTGAAATTCAGTGCGATTTAAGTGTGATCTAAGTGTTAAGTGACAAGTGTTGTGGTGCAAATAATTGTGTTAAATTTTTATTTTGTGCTTAATTAATTAAAGTGTTAATTTTGGTTTAATTGCCGTTAATTACTTCTATCCCGAACCCCAAGCTCGTAACATTATTAATTACCAACTTCATTCATTTTCATGGTTTGAACTATATAACGAACAGGTTTCCCGTTCATACTTTCAGCCCCTATTTTACACCCTCAGGGCTGATTTTCCAAAAACACTGAAACATGTGATTATTAATTTTTCACTAGACTGATAACCACCAGTTTTCATGGTTTAAACTACAAAAAATACGATTTTACATACAAACTTTCATCCCCTATTTAACTCACTTAGGGGTTTGAATTTCGAAAACACCAAACACGTGCTTATTAATTTTTACCCAGAATGATAACCACCAATTTTTATGGTTTGAACTACAAAAATGACGACTATCCATGCAAACTTTCACCCCCTATTTAACTCACTTAGGGGTTGAATTTCGAAAAAAAAATGAAACACGTGCTTATTCATTTTTAACCAGAATGATAACCACCAATTTTTATGGTTTAAACTTAAAAAATGACGATTTTCCATACAAAATTTTAACCCCTATTTAACCCACTTAGGGATTGAATTACAAAAAATCCTTATTCCTTGTCTACATTATAAAAGGAACCTCTGTGCAAAATTTCAGCATTCTAGATCTAAGGGTTTGGGCTGGGCGTTGATGAGTCAGGACTTTTCGTTTTATTTATATAGATTTACCTGCTTTAGGGGTTGAATTTCGAAAAACACTAAAACATGTAGTTATTAATTTTTAACCAAAATACTAACCACTAATTTTCATGGTTCAAACTTCAAAAATGACGATTTTCCATACAAACTTTCATCCTCTATTTAACCCACTTAAGTATTGAATTACAAAAAATCCTTCCTTATTCCTTGTCTACATTATAAAAGGAACCTCTGTGCAAAATTTCAGCATTCTAGATCTAAGGGTTTGGGCTGGGCGTTGATGAGTCAGGACTTTTCGTTTTATTTATATAGATTTACCTGCTTTAGGGGTTGAATTTCGAAAAACACTAAAACATGTAGTTATTAATTTTTAACCAAAACACTAACCACTAATTTTCATGGTTCAAACTTTAAAAATGACGATTTTCCATACAAACTTTCATCCCCTATTTAACCCACTTTAGGATTGAATTTCATAAAATCCTTCCTTATTCCTTGTCTACATTATAAAAGGAACCATTGTGCAAAATTTCAGCATTCTAGGTCTAAGGGTTTGGGCTGGGCGTTGATGAGTCAGTCAGTCAGTCAGGACTTTTAGTTTTATTTATATAGATTTACTTACCTGCTTTAGGGGTTGAATTTCGAAAAACACTAAAACACGTAATTAATAATTTTTAACCAAAATACTAACCACTAATTTTCATGGTTCATACTTCAAAAATGACGATTTTCTATACAAACTTTCATCCTCTATTTAACCCACTTAGGGATTGAATTTCATAAAATCCTTCCTTATTCCTTGTCTGCATTATAAAATGAACCTCTGTGCAAAATTTCAGCATTCTAGGTCTAAGGGTTTGGGCTGGGCGTTGATGAGTCAGTCAGTCAGGACTTTTCGTTTTATTTATATAGATAAGCTTCCTCAAAAGCTCTCTCTATTTTTGCGTCTAAGGTTTTATCAACGAACGTAGTGTTTACTGTTTCTTCCTGGGCTGTTGTATTAGTGTGTGAATGTGTATTATCGATAGTGTCTTGAGAATATGCTTGAATAAATTCGCTAGTAAATGTTGTGTCATCATATTGTGCATCTTGTGTAGGTGGTGATTGTATGTTAAGACTATTTCTTGTTTTATGTCTTCTAATCTTTCGTCTGAAATAAACTATTATTAATAATTACTCTACGCTGATCAGCTATACGTTGTTCGGAGACATGTGCAATACTGGGAAATATTTGTGTTATGATAGTGTGTAATTGTTTCCGGTAAGCAGTTCTGTTAGTTTCTAAATGTGTTATTTTGTAATATTCCCTTATAATAACCTCATTTTGTCAACAGAAACCGCAATATTGTGTTTAAAGAGTGCTGTCAAATACTATACTGACAGAAAAACTTCTGTGTACGCTTGCTTCCTCGACCTTTCCAAGGCCTTTGACCTGGTGTCATATGACATCTTGTGGCATAAAATGAGATCGTCTAACATTCCTAATGAACTAATTAATGTCTTTAGGTACTGGTACAATAATCAGGTCAACAATGTGAAATGGGCAGGGATATTTTCGGACCCGTATAGGATGGAATGTGGGGTGAGGCAGGGGGGGTTAAGTTCACCCTCCATTTTTAGGGTTCCGTAGTCAACAAGGTACCCTTATAGTTTCGCCATGTCCGTCTGTCTGTCCGTCTGTCCGCGGTTTAGCTCAAAAACCATTGGTACTAGATAGTTGTAATTTGGCATGAGTATACACGTTAATGATGCCAAAATAGTAGTAAAATAAAATTTTGAAAAAAACAATTATTTAGGGTACCTCCCCTACATGTAAAGTGGGATGATAATTTTTTTTTTTCGTCCTTCCCGTAGTGTAGGATATCGTTGGAAAGGTCTTTCAAAAATATTAGGGGTTAGGGAAGACCGTTTTTTGATTAAGCAAACCGTTAGTGACTTATCAAGCTTTAAATTACCAATTTTCGTTAGAGTCAAGTGTCCCCCTCTATCAACTAAACGGTTGTAGTTAGAAATTCAAATGACACGGCAGTAGTACCTATATATAACGAAGTTTAAAGGTAAACTATCACACATAAGTGGGCTTTACAAGATTACGAGTAATAGTCGACCAATTGTATTTGACTCGAAAATTTCGAACAATTCCATAGAAATGTCGATAGATGGCGATAAGCGTCAGTTGTATCGCGCTAGCTTCATATTTAGATAAGTTTTATAAAAAACTTTTTAACTCAAAAGAACCGACTTCCAAAAAACCACTAGGTACAATGTGAAAAATAACTTTAATTTCAGAAGATGGTGTCTTTGGATCTGTATTTTAGTTTTTTGCCACCGACTTCCGAAATTGAAGTTATTTTTTACATTGTAGTGTTTTTTGGAGGTCGGTTTTTTTTTGTTAAACAGTTTTTATTTCTCGCTTTTTAGTGGGTCTGTTTAAAATTTATCTAAGGTACAATAGCCTAATGTCAACTTGCTTATCGCCTTTTACAAAATATTGCTTTTCCTGATGCAGGGGCGTTAATTGTTGAGGAGTTCTCCTGGTATTTCACCATCAGCTCCATTTCACCATTCGCATTGTGACGACCATAAATTGCTTAGCAACCATTTTAAAGTAATCGAATCGCAACCCGTGAAATACTTATTATTGAGTAGTTCCGGTGGCCATCTGTGATCTTCTTCATCAGTTCCGCTTCTCCAAATGGTGCTTTCTGAGAGCAAATGCACAAGTTACTATAAAAAAATACCAAAATCGCTATACTATTGCCTTTAAAATTTGAGGGTTTCCCTCGATTTCCATGGGATCCCTTCATCAAATTCTAATTTGGTGACAATGGTACTACCTCAAGAGCATACCATTTCAAAATAAAAAATAATTTTCAAAATCGATCCACAATTGACGGAGAACTTTCCGTGCAAAATTGTCGAATCAGGTGAGGATTTGTATAGGAAGTAAATTAGTTAGGTAGTCAAGTTTGGCTTTTAGTTAGAGCATGGTACGAAATGATCAGTCAGCGAATACGACACGCACTTGGCTGTTATAAAAACTACGGAACCCTACACTGCGCGTGGCCCAACACGCACTTGACCGGTTTTTAATTTATACATAAATGGACTGATCGAGGCGCTGAGTGGACACCATATTGGTTGTTACATAGATGGCGTCTGTTTTAATAACATTAGCTACGCGGACGATATGGTGCTGCTGAGCACCTCGGTCTGTGGACTCAGTCAAGTATCTGTGAGAGCTATGCTAATGATTGCGGACTGCTATATAATGTTAAAAAGAGTCAGTATATGGTTTTTCAGGGTGGGCGAAGAAAAGTTCTAGATACACCACCAGTAACTCTATATGGCTTACCTTTAGAAAGGGTAAAGGTTTTTAAGTACCTAGGCCATCTAGTTACCCCCACTCTTAAAGACGATACTGACATTGAACGGAAGCGAAGGGCGCTGTCGGTCAGAGCGAACATGGTGATCCGCAGGTTTGCTCGCTGCTCAAGAGATGTTAAGTTAACTCTGTTTAGAGCCTATTGCTCGACGCTGTACACGTGCAGTCTGTGGACAGATTACACGCAAACATCGTACAGCGCCCTTCGAGTCCAATTCAATAACGCGTTTAGGATGTTGTTGGGGCTCCCGCGCTTTTGCAGCGCATCGGCGATGTTCGCGGAGGTGCGCGTAGATTGCTTCTACACTACAATGCGCAAGAGAGGCACTTCGCTTGTGCGGCGAGTGCGAGGGAGCGCCAACAGCATGCTGGCCGCGCTCGCGGGTAGGCTGGATTGTGCGTACATCACTCACTGTTGTAGGTTGCACATTACACGCAGGGATGGAACATATTTATAGAGTATTTTTAGTAATTTAAAAAATTGTAATATTTTAATTTGAATTTTAATAATAATTGTTTAATTTAATTTAATTTAATTGTATTTTAATTGTGACTGACATGTAATTGATGTAATTGAATTTATATCATCGGTCCATCTTAAACGTGTACTTGAGTTTGAGGATTGTTGTGTTAAAACTAATAGGGGTTGTGTAATAATGGATGTGTTCGCATTTGGGGTACTCTTTTGGAAACTTAGCTGAAGTTCATTTTTTATCAACTCTAATGTGGTTTCAGGGACAAATTTATATCGTAAAATAGCTCGTTTTTGATCTCCTAACCGTTGTTTAGAAACTATAACTTCAGGAAATTTTTCTATGAATTTAGCATGTAAAGGGTCTAAGTAGCCTCGAATTTTAGTATCTAAATCTGTAACTTGAACTTTCAAGTTGCCTTCAAGTGCGCCAAATGAACACATTCATCTCTCTCGTCCATTTTAAACGCGCGCGAGCTTGGCCAGTGGTGGGCACTGGGTTGTCGGCATTTGCCTCCTGTGCAATATCCACGGCTGCAGAGTTGGTAGAACTAGGTGATGTGAGGCTCCAGGCGTGCCTCGGCGATCGCCCCCGGGCAGCGATCCTAAACGTAACTTTTTCTTCTCGTCTCCATGTCATCGATGGGTTACTATTGCCACGTTAGCCGCCAAGTAACATTATTTTTGCGTTACCCGCCCCCTACGTGATCTGGTGTTCGATCGGGACGTGTGGTTAGATTTCATGGGGCTTATTATTATTATTATTGTAATCGGTTCAGCGGTTTAGGCGTGAAAAGGTAACAGAGAGAGGGAGAGACTTACGCATTTATAATATTAGTATGGATGTGTATAGAGAAGTTCGCGGAAACACAGTTAGGTATAGTTCCATATTTCGTTCATTGTTGTGCAGTGCATTTTTTTTTTCGATGGGAAATCATCAAATCCCGTCGCCCCAGACCATGGTCTGAAGTAGAGGCATGAGAGGTCGCCGCTGCTGATCGCCTCTGCGAGGACACGGGTGTGTTCCACCCAACCGGAGCATACCTCGACCGTGTCCTCCGGGCGGTCCTCTCAATGACGACATCCGTACGTACGCCCTCTCGCCGAATACGAAGTAGGTACCTCCCAAAACAGCCATGTCTAATAAATAGCTGCCTCAGACAGAAGATGAGAACACCATGGCGTCTCTTAAGCCACTCCTCAAAGAGGGGACTTATCGCCGTAATTTCGTGCCCATCCCTCGGTTGTGACAATTGCTCTTTCCAAGTTGCCGTGAAATCGCGCCGGAGCTCTGTCCACCGAGCCGCGATTGCAAATTTTGCCTTAGAAAACAAACCCTAAGAACAGCCGGAGACCCTAGTTGACAATAAAGAATTAAAAGTGATCCCAGAAACGGATCCATCGCAAACCACTTCAAAGTTAGCGGCAGATTCACTGTTTTACATGAAGTGACTGCCTACCTGGTCTCCTCAACCCAGCAGTAGCTAAGTTGACCAGCGCACCAGTGCTGAAGTGCCGGTATCACCAACTGTGCATCAACTACAGCTAAGATTTGGCTAAACAATTCCGGCTTTGTTATATCAATAATTATAGATAATAATGATAGATAAGACTTTATCACTTTCCCGGAATTGGGTACGAAAACTTCTTACGAGGAAAAAAATATTATTCCGATGATGCAGCAAAACGGCTTTCAGAGATAAAATTGTGGGAACGAGATTCAATAAACTTTGTTCCCACAATTTTAATAGCAAAGTAATTAATGGACTACGTACATACCTATATATACTTTTAGTTTATACAGTTTTTATACCTACTAAACATTCTGTCATTGTTTCAAATATCTGGCTATAGTAGATATATATATTGGTATATTATTTATTAGTTCTGGTTATCAGTTATTGAAGTTCTAACGTGGAAAAAATGAAATTAGAGAATTCAAGTTTGGCATAGTTAACGAATTTGTTACAATGCCAATTCAATTAATGCAATTGTATTACATGATTGGCCTATGAGTTACGGTTGAAGTATTCACAATATACAGAGAATTTTAAATCTAATCAAGATTAATTAAACATTTTCGTATGTTTATATTTATCGGATAACGAGTTTAAACATTAAGGCAATATTTTTTATCGAGTCCCACATAACGGTGGAGGGGGTTCGCATCGGCGTCGGGAGGACGATGAAGTACCTGGGACTCGTCGTCGACAGCCGGTGGAACTTCAGGGAGCACTTCCTGAGTTTGGCCCCAAAGCTGAACCGGGCAGCAGCCGCCTTCAGGCGACTCCTGCCTAATCTCAGCGGGCCAAACGCCTCCTGCCGAAGGCTGTACGCCGGCGTCGTGCGGTCCATGGCCCTCTACGGGTCCCCAGTGTGGGCCCTGTGCATCCGGACGCGACCACTAAAGTTGGTCGCATGCCAGAGGGTCATGGCTATCCGAATGATCCGGGGATACCGCACGATCGCCGGCGAATCGGCCAACCTCCTTGCCGGATTGCTGCCCTGGGATCTGGAGGCGACTGCCCTCCAGCGCGTCTATGAATGGCGCGTGGAGGCGCAGCGCCGGGGCGTATCCCCGCTGCCTCGAGAAGTCGAGGCGCGGCGGGAAGAGCTCCGGCGCGATCTCAGGGCAGTATGGAGGGAACGACTGTCGCAACCGACGGCCGGGCACGCCGCAATTGCGGCGGTAAGACCCCTCTTTGAGGAGTGGCTAGATCGGCGTCACGGCGTCCTGACCTACCGCATGACGCAGGTCCTCACCGGACACGGAAGTTTCGGGAGGTACCTGTGTCTGATGGGTAAGGAAGAGACGCCTGGGTGTCACCACTGCGAGGGTCGCCCTGAGGACACAGTCGAGCACACGGTGCAGGACTGCCCAGCTTGGGCAGAGCACCGACGTGTCCTCACGGCGACAATAGGCGGAGACCTCTCGCGCCCGGCCTTGGTCGAGGCCATGCTGCGGGGCGAGAGGGAGTGGGAAGCGGTCGCCTCCTTCTGCGAAGCAGTCATGCTTCCGAAGGAGGAGGCGGGCCGCGTGAGGGAGAGGATGGCGTCCTCCCTCCAGCCCAGCCGCAGTGGTAGACGCCCACGGCGTCGGACGTCGGCCGACGATCTCCGGCCACCGTAGGCGCGGGCATGCGGACAGCGAGTAAAGGGCAACTCGCTGTCCGACCATGGACCATGCCCGGGTCGACGGCGCGTCGTGTTCCACGCGCGCCTCAAAGAGCGTCAGCAACATGACGAGGCCCCCTCTGCAGAGGGCCGAAGCCCGCCGGGGTCGTGGGACTCATCCCGTTACCGTGGCCCCGGTATGTAAAGGGTTATTAAAGGAACACCGTGGATTTTAGTCAGTAAAAGTCTGACAGTCCCTCCCACCCTGCCCGGAGTGGGAGGACTTATTTGATAATTTTACCACGCTAAAAAAAAAAAAAAAAAAAAAAAAGGTAAATTACCTATAACTTACAAACAGAGCGCTCTTGTGATCACGAGGTCGATAAGATTGGATATCTGGGTATTGTTTTTGTAGATTATCTAACATTGACCGGTGATTGGTACATCAGACAAAAAATGGTAAAATTTGCGCTCTGATGGTTCCGCTAGCGGCTAAGACTTATAAATTACCAAATCCACGCAGCAAAACAAACTCTATAGTTGAAAATAAAACTTATATAGACTCATAGATACCTATATTTTGATGTCTAATTCCGAATTTAAGTTGTTAGTCACCACTCACCACTTCTCTTGAATAGGTGAAGCGAAACATCTTTAGGCAATAGGCATTTCTTCAATGCAATTCGTAAGACATGTCTAGGTCTGTGTTTACTGATAGCTATAACCTAGGAGTCTTTAAGTCAAGAGTGAATAAGTTACTTTTAGGTAAGCGTACTCCATCTTCGACCTTTCATCACTTACCATCAGGTGAGATAGTGGTCAAACGCAAACCTATTTTCAATAAAAAAAGGATAGAGGGACCATAGAAGAAGTAAGGTGAATTAATTATGGTCACATCATCCAACCCGCCCTGGACCCGCGTGGTGACCCATTCCCTTTCATAGAGAGGAGGCCTGTGTCCCAGCAGTGAGAACGTGGCGGAATTATTATACGGAATAAATTGTATTATGTATACATATAATAAAATTGTAGAAAAGTGGTGTCTGTACAATAATAAAATTGTAGAAAAGTGGTGTCTATACAATGGAAATAATTTAAAAAAATATGTAGCAGGGATTGTTATTATATCGATGCCGAACCCGAAATTGTAATTAATTCTTTTTTGTCTGTTTGTCGGTTTGTCTGTGTGTTTGTGCACGCTAATATCAGAAACGGCTTATTCGATTTATATGCGGTTTTCATTATGATATTGTACTAACCTTCACTTAACATTTAGTGTTTATTTCATGTCAATCGGTTCATAAATAAAAAAGTTATGTCAATTTAAAGAATCACGGCGAAGATTTGTTAAGGTATTCTATCAGAGTACGTACTACTTTCCTTGATTTTTGGGTATTTACTTATCTTAATTTTTATTTAGGGTTTGTAAATAAATATTGTAAGCATTTGTTATAGGTTAAGCATTTCTTTCCTTGATTTTCGGTATACTTATTTTAATTTGTATTTAGGGTTTGTATATAAATATTATAAGTAGGTATAGGTTAGGCATTTCTTTTCTTGATTTTCTTTATTAAGTATAAGTTCATTAGCTCAGGTTAGTAATTAATTTTTCTAGCTATTCTTTTGTTTTATAAAGTTAGTACGTTTGGTTTACACGTCTTAACACTTATTACTTAAACTGTGACAATTTTAGACTGCATAATAATCTCTAAGTATTGTGGTATATGGTATAGTGGTCAGTGGCCCTGACTGCTATGCGCAAGGTCCTGGGTTCGATTCCCACCTAGGACAAATGTTTGTGTGATGAGCACGGTCATTTGTTCTTTGTCTGGGTGTAATTTAACTGGGCGACCCTTCCTCAAATCGTTTTTGATGGAGCTGTAAGAGAGAGAGGAGAGGGAGAGTAAGGTATTACTGTGACTCAGTAAAAGACCTAGGTATTTATATTGATAGGGATTTGTCTTGGGGTCCCCAGTTGCAAGAAGTAAGCCGCAAACTGTTTGCCTCTGCGGGGTCTTTACGCAGATTGCGCAATTTCCTGCCGACTGCCACTAAAATTGCGCTTGCCCAATCACTTCTTCTCCCTGTTCTCGACTATGCTGATGCAAGGTATCCAGATCTTACTGAAGTGCAGCTAGATAAGCTTGAACGACTCCAAAATGTTTGTATCAGATTCCTATTTGGTTTGCGCAAATATGATCATGTTTCTGAGTTTCGCATTAAACTCAAGTGGCTGCCGATCCGCCTTCGCCGGAATGCACATATTTTATCATTACTTTACAGTATTCTCTTCAATCCCACAACCCCGTTTTATCTCAAAGAACGCTTTAAGTTCCTTCATGACACACATGTAAGAGATTTGAGATCATCGGAGAATTTGAGATTTCAATGCCTGCACATTTCACTAAATTCTATGGCTCATCGTTTACGGTGCAAGCTATTCGTTTGTGGAATGCATTGCCGGTGTCACTTAAGACAAGCTCAGTCACTGGCTACTTTTAAAAGCTCGGTTGCTAATTATTTTCATTTCAATTTATGACTATTCTTTTGTTTTCTCTCCACTTGATGTTAAGGAACACATTATATGTATTGTATTATATATTATATTACCTATGTATTACATTGTATTTATATGTATATATATATATATTTGCATATACATTTATTTATTTTGATATTTAAATAATTTTTGTTTCTCTATTTTTATGAGTAATGTAGTTAGTACACTAATTTAGCCCTCCCCACTTTAATTAAAGTTTTTAAAGTCCTTCCAAAGGTTGTCTGGAAGATATCGCTTTCAGCGATAAGACCGCCATTGTTACCATAGAATAAGCAATATTGTTAAATAGGTGTGTTTAAATTTTGGTGTACAATAAAGTATATTCTATCTATCTATCTATAATATGTATGTATTTAGAAATATATATGTATGTTTATCAGTTGTCTAGTACCCATACCACAAGCTCTGCTTAGTTTGGGACTAGATGGCGTTGTATGAAAAAGTTGTGGAATATTATTATTATTTAGACTAAACATGGAAAGTTTCTTAGTTCTTTGGCTAGTTTTTAAACTACATCAACGGGCCAAGCCAAGTCAATGTAGTGTGTGATGAGCGGTTTAAGGTGTGGAATGGGTGTTTTCATTTTCCTCTATCTGCATGAACTTTCTCACTATTCTACAGGTATTCATGATTGCTGCTTTTTGGAGTGTGATATAAATTGAATCTTTCAGGTCTATTAATTTGAGGCTATGATGCAGGTGGTTTGGTATAACACCTGTAGTGGAGACAACTATTGGAACAACGTATACTTTTTCTTGTCTCCAAATTCTAGTTACCTTTTCTTTAAGTTCTGCATATTTACTTATTTTCTCTTCGATTGTCTTTTGTAAATTATGTGTGTTCGGGATTGCAATATCTCTTAGATAAGTTATTTTATGAACTTTATCTAGGAGTGTGATGTCGGGTCTATTGTAATGGACGGTCCTGTCGGTTAGGATGGCGCGGTCATAGTATAGCTTATGTGTGTTGTTTTCTAGAACGGTTTGTGGGATGTATTTGTAATATGGTGTTTTTGTGTCTTGTGTGAGTTTATGTTTGATGGCTAACTTTTGGTGAATAATGTTTGCTACCTGGTTGTGTCTGTGAGTATAGTCAGTCTGTATGAGTGTTGTGCATGCTCCTGTAATGTGTTGTATGGTCTCTGGTTGGATATGACACCTTCGGCATTCATCGTTTGCTATTGTTTGGTCTTTGATGACATATTTCCTGTAGTTTCTAGTATTGATGATTTGATCTTGTATTGCAATGATAAACCCTTCAGTTTCAGGGAATAAATTTCCTATCTTTAACCATTTATTTGACGCTATTATGTCTATATGCGACTGTTCTAGATCATGAGGGTGTCTCCCGTGCAACACTTTCTTCTTCCACTCCTCGATCTTCTGTTTCTGAGGGACGTTGTTAATATTGCAAGTTATCAATTCTTCGTTTAAGTTAAGCGGGGTGTAGTTAGCGTCGTTTGAAACTGCAGCTTTATGAATATTACTTGTATGAGATTTTGTGTGAAAGAATGTTTTTAATCTAGCGATTTGTTTCTGCCATAGGTGGTGGATATCTATTAGGCCTCTTCCTCCATGTTGCCTTTGAATAGTAAGCCTTTCTGTTGCAGATTTAGGGTGCAGGTTATTGTGTTTAGTAAGTGTGGTGCGTGTAGTTCTTTCTATTTGTTGAATGTAAGTTTTTGACCATTTGATAACTCCAAAGGAATATGTTAGTACTGGTATTGCGTAGGTATTTAAAGCCTTTATGAAATGTTTTCCCGTGAGTTGAGATTTACATACTGCGATCACTCGTCTCTTGTATTCAGTGTTTAAGGTGTGTTTAATTGCTGTGTGATCTAATCCTTTAAGTTGTCTGTATCCTAAATATTTATATAAATCTGTTGATTCCATTGCTGTAATTGTGTCAGTATTGTTAACTACATAGTCACCCGGTTTAATTTTACCTCGTGTTATGTGTACTGTTTTACATTTGTCTAGTCCGAATTGCATATTAATGTCTTCACTAAATTCTGTCGTGATTTCTATTAGCTTTTTGATTTCTTTTTCAGATTTCGCGTATAATTTAATATCATCCATATATATATGTATAAGATGAGAGATAGTGACTAATTCTGTCGTGTGTTTAAGACAGTATCCGGCCTGACTACGCTGCAGTAGGTGAGACAGGGGGTTCAGAGGGAGACAAAACCAAAGAGGGCTTAGCGAGTCTCCTTGATAAATGCCTTTTTTATATAGATTTGCCGTGTTTTGATAACTTTATCTCGGTAATTTAACTGTAGTGTGGTTTTCCATCGGGTCATAATGTTTTGCAAGAATTCTATTATTTTTGGGCTTATTTTATATATCTGTAATATTTGGACTAGCCAGGAATGTGGGATACTATCAAAAGCTTTTTTATAATCTATTTAGATACAGTGTAAATTTCTATTTTTAGTTGCTGCGTGTTTGTGTATTACTGAATCTATTACTAATTGTTCCTTACAGCCCATGTGACCTCGTCTGCATCCCTTTTGTTCTTCTGCAATTATATTGTGTTGTTCTATATGTTTGTTGATTTTTGTGGCGATGGCAGATGTAAGGATTTTGTATACTGTGGGCAAGCAAGTAATTGGTCTGTATTGGGAAGGCTGTGGTGAGTATATGTTTTTTGTTAACATGTAGGTTATTCCTGTAGCTATAAATTCAGGTATATTTTGTTTCCCTAAAATAATGTCCGTAAAATTTTTTGCTAAGATTTTGTGTAATGAATCTAATTTTTTAAACCAGTAACGTAGTGGCACCAATGACCGACAAGAACCAATGATCGACATTTTTTTCTGTAATTTAAGAAAATAAGAGTAGGAAATCGATTTTCTAATATGGCTACACTATACCACAAACAATATGCTTCCTGCTGTCATTCAATGTGACACTTAAAAAGAAATCCGCCATTTTGTCTTTAGATGGCGTTGTGTGAAAAAAAAACAAAAAAAGTTGAGGAAGTTGTGGAAAGTTGTTGTGGAACTGTGCAGCGTCAGAAAGTGCACAAAACACCAGCATGACTGCAAAAAAATGTCACAACCGATGAGGACTTTCGCTAATACTTGCTTCTGACAAAGCATCATCCCAATGTTGATCCCCATCCAGCAAGTGACGTGCCCGGCAAGCGGCTTGGTATGTATTTTATCTATGCCGGGTGATTTCCAGATGTGTAGCCTTGCTGTAATACTAGTGATGTCAGACTCTGTAAACTCAACGAAGTCCATTTCTTGTAATGAACTCCCTCTAGTAACTTCGTCTGATATCCAGTTAGATTTAGAATTATGTTGTATTTGCTCTTCCCATACTCCAGACCAAAATGTTTCAAGTTGTTCTACGGTTGGAAGTTCCATATTATTTTCAAGTAACGTATCAGTCTCTTGCGTTTGTTTAGGCTGTAAATTTCTATAAAAGTGTTTTTCATTTAAAACAAATAAGGCGTTGTCATGCTTACGCTCTTCTGCCTTCTTATATCGTCTCAACCTATGGACTTTAAGAGCTATTTTCTGTTTCAAAGTATCTAAAAATTGTTCAGGTCTCTTATTGTTTTCTTCATGTCTAGTATGAATAGACATGTTACTAAATATTGTTTCTACTCTCTTAACTACTTTATTTGATCTATTGTTGTTAATATACTGGGTTAGCCTACCACAATCTGCTCTTATTATTATTATAATTTAATTGTTTACGATAGTACGTGTTTACTAAATAACTGTGTGTTAAGTAGTAAGTACTATTTTATTGAAGATTCAACCTCACCCAATGTAGCAGAAATGCTAAAAGGATGAGATTAGTTCGATCACAGGAATCTGAGGAAGGTCGTGAGGCAAGGCTCTCTGCAACTCGGGAGCATCAGGTTAGGTTTCGTGCTGCAGAAACTTCGACTCAGCGAGAATGTCGACTGAGTTCAAATCGTTCTTGAATGATGACAACTCGAAATAGGGAAAACGAGGAACAACGAAAGGCACGTATATCTGTCGATCGTGAAGCTCACGCGCTATCACGTGAGTCTGAGACTTTTGCTGACAGGAAAACCCGCCTGAGCTCCCAGAGAGTACGGACAACGAGGCAGTTTGGCGTATTTTATGTTTTTCGATCCACGAGAGATATCCACCCGTTATCCACCTTGACGTTCATCTTGAAGTTGGACAAAGAATATACTTCAACCCTGATAATGTAACGGAGCGTTTGGACAACCCAAGATGAACCACTCTGCTCGCTTTCTTTAATCTTTGCGAAACAGACGCATTTGCTAAGACACTTAAGACACTAATACGCTAAGACACTAAATTAACCTTTCTAAAACAAAAGTTATGCATTTCAGTCAACGTATGCCGAGTAAAAATCTCAATGTTAATTTTAATAATCATATTATTGACGAAGTTGAAAGCACAACATTCTTAGGTTTGCAAATTGATAAAAGTTTGAACTGGAAACCAAATATAGACAAACTTTGTAAAAAACTAAGCAAATCATCATATGCTTTACATTCATTATCAGCGAGAGTGTCCACGGATGCGCTTCTTACTGCCTACTACGGTATTGTCGAATCCCATCTTCGATACGGGGTTTATATTTTGGGGAAATTCCACTGATAAAGAAAATGTATTCAAGGCTCAGAAACGGTGTCTCCGCTCGATGTTCAAACTGAAAACTACGGATAGTTGCTATCCATATTTCAACAAGCACAAAATCTTAACTTTGCCTTGTGTTTATATTTTGGAGATAGCTGTGTTTGTTAAATCAAACCCAGCTTATTTTGAACGCGTAAATGATTTGGTTGCACGAAATAGACGCGACAATAGTGAACTGTGTGTCCAAAGGGCTAAGACAACACTGATGCGCAAAAGTGTCTGCTGCATGGCACCGAAAATATTTAATAAATTACCCAAAGCTTGGAAAGATTTAAATATGTCATTATTTAAAAAGAAATTGCGAACCTTTTTAGCAGACAAGACTTATTACAGCATTTCGGATTTCTTAATGGAAAATAAAATTTGTTAATATTTTGGCACTTCCTATTAATTGTGATTGAACTGTGATAATTTATTATTCAATTTTAATTGTACAAACTAATTTTGACATAAAATTTTTGACATTCAACTTTAGACATTTAACTTTTGACGTTATATTTTGACATTTTTTTTGTAACATTTAATTTATTAATATTTTGGCCCTTCAAATTGTGATTGTAATTGTGATTAAACTGTGATCATTTATTATTCAATTTTAATTGTACAACCTAATTTTGACATTCAACTTTAGACATTTAACTTTTGACATTATATTTTGACATTTTTTTTGTAACATTTAATTTATTAATATTTTGGCCCTTCCTATTAATTGTGATTAAACTGTGATCATTTATTATTCAATTTTAATTATACAACTTACCTTTTTGACGTAATAGTTTTGACATTTATATTTTAACATTTAATTTAATGCTATGATTTAGATTTGTTTTTTTTTTTTTATATACAGTTTATCTGGTAATTATTGTTTAGTTATAATAATCGATTTTGCATTTGATTTAATTTATATATTTTTTTGTTATTTAATTGCATTATGTAATTTACAGTTGAATTACTTTTGTGAATTAAATTATTGTACCTTTGCATGCCTTCTGGTAAAATATGGCTGAACTCACATTGTACCCTTACACCAATGTTATTGTACTACCCATATTTGCAAAATAAAGTATCTTATCTTATCTTAATCTTATCTTAAGATGCAACGAAGTTCCATCGTATTATACCTATAATAAACAACAGGGTATTTTTAACCGCAGAAGACGTGGAACAGCTGTAGTAGGTGAAACAGATATTTTTAAAGATCATGTCATTGGTAGGGTTTATACGGTTCATCCAAATAGCTCCGAATGCTTTTACCTGCGCCTACTGCTGCACGTTGTCCGAGGGCCTACTTCTTTTGCCGATCTCCGAAAGGTTGACAATATCGTACACCCTACATACCAAGCCGCTTGCCGGGCACGTCACTTGCTGGATGGGGATCAACATTGGGATGATGCTTTGTCAGAAGCAAGTATTAGCGAAAGTCCTCATCGGTTGTGACATTTTTTTGCAGTCATGCTGGTGTTTTGTGCACTTTCTGACGCTGCACAGTTCCACAACAACTTTCCACAACTTCCTCAACTTTTTTTGTTTTTTTTTTTCACACAACGCCATCTAGTCCCAAACTAAGCAGAGCTTGTGGTATGGGTACTAGACAACTGATAAACATACATATATATTTCTAAATACATACATATTATAGATAAAATTACACCCAGACAAAGAACAAATGACCGTGCTCATCACACAAACATTTGTCCTAGGTGGGAATCGAACCCACGACCTTGCGCATAGCAGTCAGGGCCACTGACCACTATACCAACGGGCCTGTCATAAGTTCACAAGTTGTGGCATAAGTATCAGAACAAATTGGCTGAGGATTTTTTTAGGCACGTACAACTTAATGATAACAACCCAATTGAGGAGAGATTACGTGAAAGTCGATTGAATCGTTGTTTGTTGGCTATTCAAGATATAGTTACATCTATTGGGGGTAATCCTATTTCTCAATATGGCATGCCAGAGGCATCATTTGATGGTGAACGTATTAATAGAGATTACGCGATGGAAACTAAAACCAATTTACAATTAAATCTGATAGAAGCAGAGATTTTAACAGGGTGTGGAAAAGGTGAAAGTGTTTTCATTCCTCGGATTCCTCTCATTCCAAACAATTTTCCATTTAGTTTTAAACGAGTCCAGTTTCCAGTCAGCCTATGTTTTGCGATGACAATTAATAAAGCCCAAGGTTGGCAAGGTGCTGAAAGTTGTGGGTGTAGATCTAAGTATCAGCTGTTTCTCGCACGGTCAGTTGTATGTGGCTCTGTCACTGGTTAGTAATCCTAGGAGCCTGTATGCTTTCATCCCCGATGGCCATACGTCAAATATCGTATACAGAGAAGCATTACTGTAAAGTAAATTTTTAGCTACCCAAACGACGGTATATGTAATTCAAAATATGCTGCCCGAAAAGTCACTATTCCACGCGGACGAAGTCGCGGGCACAGCTAGTTATTAAATAAGTTTATAATATCAAGTTCGCACAAAAAACGAAATCAAATACGAAAAGTTGTAAGTACAGATACAAACGTTTTTACATAGAAAATAGTTAATTGTATTTAGTACTCCTAATTTTCCTTCTCACTGTATTGTAAATTAAGTAACTAATTACGACTCGCCAGCACACAGATAAGCCCTAAGAGGCTTTCGTGTATGGCAAAACATTTTTTTAAATTTATTGTGTAATGTGTATTGGATAAAATAAATAATAAAAAAAAGTGTTAGTGCACTTCAAATTATTAGCTTTTTGTAGATTTTTTAAAATTCTGGATGAGCCCACTCTTGACCTCGATCTCGCCTGATGGTAAGCGATAGATGAGGTCTACAATGCAACGAGCGAGCCCAAAAGATGCCTGTTCACTCTTGCTTTAAAGGTTGAAAGGTCATATTATAATGTGGCAAGGAACAAAGAAGCTGGCAGAGAGTTCCACAGATTGGCTATGCGCACAATAAATGTGGAGGAAATTTGTTTGGTACGACAAGACTGTATATCAACCAAGTGTGGATGGTACCCAGCATTGCGTGAAATTTTGCATAGTTGTTTAATACAAGGTGTTTGGTGAAAAAAACGGGAATACCTAACCTTTTACATTCAAATTGACATAATCGAACGTTTACCCTGACGCGATCGAGTATCTAAGTACCTACTTAAATTCAATGAAGTAATACCCTAATACTCTACCTAGTCTGCACAGACTCAGACCGTAACAACTAGCTGAATTGGTGAATCATTTTAAATCACACATAGGTACTTATCTAAATACTTTTAAGTAGCGGTAGCCAGCATAATCTGTGATAAAATCAAGCAGGTATTTTACTCGTGCTTACGTTAATAGCTAGTACAAAAGGACCTTATCTGCTCCATTTATCTAGCCACTAAATACGACATCAATACAATTGAAACGCCTGCTACCTAAAACAATACAAACATATAAGCTGTAATGAAAACTATGACTTGTAAGCTAGCTCAAAGAGTATTGTAGGGGGCAGGCGTAACAAGAAATAAAAAAATTAGCTAAGTGCGAGTCAGACTCGCCCATGAAGGGTTCCGTAGTAACTATAATAATATAATATAATATGTTGTAGGAGTTGCCTTTGACGTCACACGATGAATTTTCAGGCGTTTATTTTCAGTTGTGAAGCTTACCGTTGAAGCCGGTAAGATAAGGTGTTTAGTACCGATCGTTTCCGAACGCACCCTTTTGACACAAAGAAATTTGATCTTGACATTACTCTGACTTGACAGATAAACTTTGCTTGGAAAAAATGCCGGTCGTCGGGACCTTCTTGTAATTGTAATTGTAATTAAGATATCTTGTGAAATCGCCTGTTGAAACCGATAATTGGGTCGCGAATTATCTATTGGTTGAAGTGTAATCCCCATTTGAGTGAAAACCCCGGGATATTTTTGGAACATATCGCCTTATTGCGTCACCTCGTGGCACGCGCTTGGTGGAAATGAGTTGGGTGTGATGCTGAGTTGGAACCGCGCCATCTGGAGACTGGCGCCTTGTGAACGTCCACACACTTGACTTACATCACACTTTTCAATTACTCATCTCATATTACATACCTACCACACGGACGCGATCAAAAGGATCCTTGCTTGGCGTCCCCAGCACAGAAGGTTAGTGGTAATAATGTATTAACAAAAGCCTCAGAGGCTATAGGTTTTCATAGGCCGAGGAGCCTGTAGATTATTGTGTAAACTTGTTTATTGAAAGCAACGTTAAGCTCCACGTATCGTGGACAGTTTAGGACACCTCAGTTACCGTTGCACTGGCCTATTGTAGTCCTGAACAAATTGGTAGCAGAGCGTGGTTCTTATAAGATCCACTGATTCATTCTGGTAGTAGGCGTGGCTCTTATAATATAAGATCCACTGGTTTAATTGGAAGTTTTGAAAGTAACTTTGGTTTGATTACTTAACACAACTTATAACTTAATAAGTTTTGAATATATTACCATGTCATCCGGGCTATCTAATTGAAGTTGAATCAATTGAAGTTGTATTTGTAATTTGTACTGTAGCCCCTTTTATTGCATTGACAGGTAAGATTTATTTGTGAAATTGGGAATTATTAGATATAATTTGGTACATAGTTTGGTATTGTTGCAATTAATAATTGAATGTCACTGATCTGAATTTAAAAGGTTATCTAAATAATAATTACACATTTGTTAATATAACAAGACTTGAATGGTGTGGATTGACTTATTGCTTGTAGTATTTATTGGATTGTGCGTTGGTGATTGTCCGCTCAATATTGTACTTCAATTGTAGTATTTATTTGGTGTGATCCTGCACAATATATACATTGAATTGTTATTTATTTTGTAACTAGCCATCTGTACCAAGCTAGATTCATACTTGGAATAAGTACAGGGTCGGATTTGGACTTGAAATAATTGAATTTGAATTTTTATTTTGTTGAGATTATTTGGTCGGCTAACAAGTCATTGCTGTTTGTTTAATATTTGATTGTTGGTTGTTGATTGGTGTTTTGTATTAATATTTGAATGTTGCAATGGCCTCATTAAGGGCAGTCAGGGAGGCTGCTGCCGGATTGACCTCACAGTTGAGATGGTTCACATCGGCAGCTGCAACGGTTGAGCGTGTGGAATTGGAAGAGCTCACCCTTGCTCGGTATGGGCAAGTGATTGAGAGGATCAAGTCAGCTGATGCTGCGCTCACGCGCTTCAACGAGTACATCATGGACGTGGATTTGGGGGTGATGGATCAGACAGCCCGCGATAAGATTTTGGGTGACTATGACCAGATTGTCCACCTGGGGGGTGTCATATGTCTACGAGCGCGGGAAATATTGAAGAGTCGGGTGCCTGATGCGGCCAAGCCGCAGACCCCCGTTGTTGCAGGCCCTGGACTATTGAGTAGGCTGCCCACCCTGGAGCTGCCACATTTTGACGGTCGCTTGGACCACTGGCTGGGCTTCCTAAATCTCTTTGAGAGTCTTGTCGATGCACGCTCGGACCTCGGACCTGCCCAGAAGCCGGCCTATTTATTGTCTGTCCTGGAGGGCGAAGCCAGAGCCTTGGTGCAGCACTTGCCGGTGACGGATTCCTCTTACCCGACCGCTCTGGAGCTTCTCTCCCGACGGTATCAGAACAAGCGCTGCCTGGCTGATGTGCACATCGACCAGATTTTGGGACTACCGGCCATTGCCAGCACGTCGACGTTGCGCACTGACTTGCTGAACCCGTTGGTCTCAGCGACCAACGCTTTGAGACGCCTGGAGTTACCGGTAGAACATTGGTCCTACTTGTTAGTGCACATAGTGCTGCAGTTGCTCCCCGCGGAGCTGAGGTCACGTTTTGAGCAGAAGTATGGTGGGGATAGTGCCACCCATCTTCCCCCCTTTGACGACCTCCTCAAATTTTTGGAAGACGAGTGTCGGTTTGCGGATAACACTCGTGGCGCTACAGGGTCGCCCCCACTACCTTCTCAGCCCAGAGACCAGGGACGGACTAGGGCTCGGGGGCCTGTTGATGTTCCCCCCGCCCCCCGTTTTGCTGGCGCCCGGAGTCCTCGGGCTAGGGGGCCTGTTGATGATCGCCCCGCCCCTCGTTTTGCTGGCGCCCGGAGTCCTCGGGCTAGGGGGCCTGTTGATGTTCCTCCCGCCCCCCGTTTTGCTGGTGCCCGGAGTCCTCGGGCTAGGGGGCCTGTTGATGATCGCCCCGCCCCCCGTTTTGCTGGCGCCCGGAGTCCTCGGGCTAGGGGGCCTGTTGATGTTCGCCCCGCCCCCCGTTTTGCTGGTGCCCGGAGTCCTCATCATTGTGACTTTTGTAAGGCAACGGGGCATGTCATGGCACGTTGCCAGGACTTTTTGAATTTGCACGTAAGTGCCCGCCGCCGTATTGTCAACGCACGCCGTTTGTGCTTCTCGTGCTTGGGGGCCCACTTTCATCGGGACTGCCCCGACCCCCGCCCGTGTAGAATTTGTAAAGGGTCCCACTTGGAGATTTTGTGCGCCAACGCGAACCGCTCCAGCAGACCAGCTTCTGAGGGGGGTTCACGCAAGGGGGGGTACCCCGGAGACGAGCGCCGGGCTGAGACCCGCGATTCTGTACGCCGCACTCCACCCCCCGCGCAAGTTGAACGGGAGCCCCACGAGCGCCATTTGGTCTTCCCTCGTCAGGGAGAACGCGCATTGGCTGCTAGGCAGCAGTGGCCGGGTCGGCGCCGCTGCCTTTCCCCTCCGTTGGCGGAACGTCCCCGGCTGGAGTCGCGCCCTCCGCCATTCGGGCATCCGGTGGGATATGCCCCTCCAGTGATGGCGAGCGGCTCGGGACACCGCGCAGACGAATATTTTGATTGTTGGCCTCGTCGTGAACGAAGGCAGCCTGGAAGCGGCGATCGGTCGCCGCCCAGGCATCACTAAGAGATTGACGCCTGCCCGCTAAAGGACCCCCCGATCAAGACGGTTTTGTTGCCAACGGCCTCGGTCAAGGTCTGGGGACCCTTGGGTGACTCGATTGTGGTCTGTGTCATTTTGGACACGGGAGTCCAGGGTTGCCTTTTGTCGTCTTGGTTAGCGGGACAGGTTGGCCTGAAGGTGAATGACCTTTCAGGCAAGATTTGAGGAATTGGCGAACCGGCTGACACCACTGTTGAGGGAAGGACTTGGGAAGGTTTGAAATCACCCTTGTGAGTTGTCCGTACCCTAAAATTGGTGCTCCTGCCCTTGTTATAACTGAACTTGGTTGGGACGAGCCACTTCGGAAAACCCTGTTGGAGGACGGTTGAGGCACTCTAGCCTTCCTTGTGGGGCCCGTCACCCCCCTTTGTTGCCCAAGGAGGGCCACATGGTTCAATTGTTGGTGACTGATCGTCACACTGAGAACTCGCATGCCGGTTGCAATGCGCTGTTGGCCATTCTGCAGCGAGAAATTTGGATTTTGTCGGCTGATCGCGTCAATGAGGCGAGGCCCTTTGCTGGCGTCGTAACGGACTTGTTGGTCCCCTTTTGTTGAAGACGTCCACCATTCGTAATAGTAAGATTGTTACGGCTTATTTGTGTGTTTGTCTGCCTGTCAACCAAGGCAGTACATTTGGAGCTGGTAACCTCCCTCTCGACAGAGGCCTTGAGGCGACTTTGGAAGGATTGTGTCTCGCCGCGGGTTACCTTCTTTGAATAGGTCTGATTGCGGTACGAATTACAAGGGTACAAGTAACTATTTGAAGGAGGTACACGCGTTCCTAACGAGAGCCAGGTTGATATTGGTAATAGTTTGGCCCGCCGAGGGGTCACTTGGTTGTTTGACCCGCCAGCCTGCCCCGCATTGGGGGGTATTTTTGAGGCCGCGGTGAAAGCGGCAAAGGGACGCTGGCGGAGATTGTTGGGAGACACCGTTCTCACATTTAAGGAACTAGCTACGGTATTTGGCCGCATTGAAGCTGTGTTAAATTTACACCTTGTCAAGACTTCCAATTGATTAGCGGACGGGTAGGCCCGTCCGGGGGGGGTAGATGTTTAGTACCGATCGTTTCCGAACGCACCCTTTTGACACAAAGAAATTTGATCTTGACATTACTCTGACTTGACAGATAAACTTTGCTTGGAAAAAATGCCGGTCGTCGGGACCTTCTTGTAATTGTAATTGTAATTAAGATATCTTGTGAAATCACCTGTTGAAACCGATAATTGGGTCGCGAATTATCTATTGGTTGAAGTGTAATCCCCATTTGAGTGAAAACCCCGGGATATTTTTGGAACATATCGCCTTATTGCGTCACCTCGTGGCACGCGCTTGGTGGAAACGAGTTGGGTGTAATGCTGAGTTGGAACCGCGCCATCTGGAGACTGGCGCCTTGTGAACGTCCACACACTTGACTTACATCACACTTTTCAATTACTCATCTCATATTACATACCTACCACACGGACGCGATCAAAAGGATCCTTGCTTGGCGTCCCCAGCACAGAAGGTTAGTGGTAATAATGTATTAACAAAAGCCTCAGAGGCTATAGGTTTTCATAGGCCGAGGAGCCTGTAGATTATTGTGTAACCTTGTTTATTGAAAGCAACGTTAAGCTCCACGTATCGTGGACAGTTTAGGACACCCCAGTTACCGTTGCACTGGCCTATTGTAGTCCTGAACATAAGGGAAGTACAATATAGGCGCAGTTCCACACGGCCAAGTCAGCTTTGATGAAGACGGGGAAACGCAGTCCTCTTATACAAAAATTACATCCAACTATCAGGGGGTCCTGACCTGAGAGACCTTTCCAAGTAGGACGAGATCCACAGATTAGATATGGGTAGTTCGCGAACGATTCGTAAATTAAACTTATCATTCATTTAGTTGTCTATCAAATGTGTCTCTCCTTCAGTCCTTCATTTAGTTAGTTCTTTTGATCATTTCTATAAGTAGATTTTTTATAAAGTTTGGCAAATACCTACTTAATGAAAGAAGGACACGATTATCAACCAAAAAACTGACATAATTGTTATTTGTAATGAGTAATTGCAAATAATTACCAAATAGGTGTTAGGGTATGTAAATAATTTTAAATCACAGAAGGTACCTAAATACTTCTTTAGAATCTTAATATGGTAACCGCAAAGAGAAGCATCTATCTATCTAAAAAGCTATATACTGACAGTCATCAGTATGTTTAAAGTATGAAGAAAAATCAAGATAAGTATGTAGAAAAGTGAACTAAGTGAAGTGCATCATTCGTAACTTATCAATAAAATTAGAGTGAGCCGATCCGGATATGTTAAAGGTATGGACTAGTTCTGATTTGGTGAACTAAATGAAGTACTGAACTAAATGAGTGGACTATTTTATTGAGCCAAAATATATACTTCATTCATTTCTTTTCACTGACACATGATGTACTACGCACAATCGGGCATTTTCGGGTAACCCAGGAGTGAGATAGCGAATGATTCCGTATTTCTGGCTCGTTCCCTCGCGCCTTGAATACTATTTGCTCAAAATAATAAAATTAAATTCTTATGTTTATATTATAAAAATAAGATTTTTGTAGACTTGAGCATATCACTACGCAAAAAAAATATAGCCCCTTTTATATAATTCTGAAATGTGAACTTGTGATAATTAAATTATTTGTTGTTTGAACCAATAGTAAAAACTTGTGTAAAACATGCTTTTAAAATAATATCTGGCTACGTTTCGAAAAAACATTTTGAAAAAAATAGTAAATATAAATGTTAAATAAATACATATCATAGTTATTCAAAGGAATTTCCGACATTCCTAAGCCTGTAAAACTGTGACTGTCGTTCCTGTTACAAAAATCACAGCGAACGTTGGGATCAAATATCTACGGTCTCATATTTCGTAAAGCCGGCTCTACACGTTGGCCAACACAGTGGCGAATGTAGTGGCCAGTGCCTATTCGCCAACGTGTAGAGGGGGTGTTTGTGCATCTTGGGTTGTATTGGAATGATGGCCGACGAGTTGGCGCGAGATCCGTGTGGTGTCGGTTTTTTGCAAAAGATCAAAGGGTTGTTGGCCGAGTATTGGCTACCGCGTCCACACGTTGGCCGCGCGTTTAGTATGCTACGAGCTCCCAGAACGATCGCACGCACCTGATTAAACATTTTAACCGACTTAAAAAAAAAGAAGGAGGTTCTCAGTTCGTCTTGAACTTTTTTTTTATGTATGTTACCTCATAACTCGAAGTCAGCTCGACCGATTTAGAAAATTCTCTTTTCATTTGTAATGGTATACTTTCTAGTTGATCCCATTGTTATGAAATCAGGATCTGATGATGGGATCCTGGAGTAATCGAGGGAACTCTTCAAATATTATAGGCACACCTATAGCGTTTTGGGTATTTCTTATATTATCTTGTGCAGTTGCTCTCGAAAAGCACCATTTGGGGAAGTGGAATTGATGATGAAGACCACAGATGACCACCGAAACTACTCAATAATAAGTATTTCATGGATTGCGATTCGATTACTTGAATATGGATGTTAAGCACTTTATGTTCGTCACAATGCATATGGTGATGTAGAGCTGATGGTGAAGTACCAGGAGAACTCCTCAAAAATTAACGGCTCTGCATCGGGAAAAGCAATATTTTGTAAAAGGTGATAAGTTGTTGACATTATGGCTTTTGTAACTAGATAAATTACAAACCGACCTAAGAAAATACAAAACCTTTTTATTTTTTGTTAAAACGTTTTTATAGTCACGCGTCGGTAACAACTAGTGTAAATAAAATGTCTGACTAATAACGAAGAAACTTTTCGGTTTATAGAGCTCTACCAAGCCATAAATTGTTTGTGGAACCCAAGAAGCAGAAGTTAGCGCCTCAATATTCATTTTAATAAATACGTCCGCACATTGGCCTGAACCATAGCAAACTGAACGACCTTCCAACGTGTGGACGCTATAGCCGGCTCTACACGTTGGCCAACACAGTGGCGAATGTAGTGGCCAGTGCCTATTCGCCAACGTGTAGAGGGGGTGTTTGTGCATGTTGGGTTGTATTGGAATGATGGCCGACGAGTTGGCGCGAGATCCGTGTGGTGTCGGTTTTTTGCAAAAGATCAAAGGGTTGTTGGCCGAGTATTGGCTACCGCGTCCACACGTTGGCCGCGCGTTTAGTATGCTACGAGCTCCCAGAACGATTGCACGCACCTGATTAAACATTTTAACCGACTTCTAAAAAAAGAAGGAGGTTCTCAGTTCGTCTTGAACTTTTTTTTTATGTATGTTACCTCATAACTCGATGTCAGCTCGACCGATTTAGAAAATTCTCTTTTCATTTGAAATGGTATACTTTCTAGTTGGTCCCATTCTTATGAAATCAGGATCTTATGATGGGATCCCGGAGTAATCGAGGGAACTCTTCAAATATTATAGGCACACCTATAGCGTTTTGGGTATTTCTTATAGTATCTTGTGCAGTTGCTCTCGAAAAGCACCATTAGGGGAAGTGGAACTGATGAATGATGATGAATGATGAAGACCACAGATGACCACAGAAACTACTATAAGTATTTCGTGGATTGCGATTCGATTACTTGAATATGGATGTTAAGCACTATATGTTCGTCACAATGCATATGGTGATGTAGAGCTGATGGTCAAGTACCAGGAGAACTCCTCAAAAATTAACGGCTCTGCATCGGGAAAAGCAATATTTTGTAAAAGGTGATAAGTAGTTGACATTTTGGCTTTTGTAACTAGATAAATTACAAACCGACCCACTAAAAAGCGTGAAAAAAAACTTTTTAACAAAAAATAAAACCGACTTCCATATTAAAGTACTACAAAGGCAAAAATAACTATAATTTCGGAAGGCGGTGTCAAAAAAAGAAAATACAAAACGAATAACACCGACGACCGTGTTTTGATATGGAAGTTGGTTTTATTTTTTGTAAAAAAGTTTTTATAGTCACGCGTCGGTAACAACTAGTGTAAACAAAATGTCAGTAATGACTAATAACGAAGAAACTTTTCGGTTTATAGAGCTCTACTAAGCCGTAAATTGTTTGTGGAACCCAAAAAGGAGCAGTTAGCGCCTCAATATCCATTTTAATAATTACGTCCGCACATTGGCCTGAACCGTAGCAAACTGAACGACCTTCCAACGTGTGGACGCTATCACGAACTCTTGGCCAATAAGCTGGCCACTACATTCGCCACTGTGTTGGCCAACGTGTAGAGCCGGCTTTATGAGTGACGGCACTGACAAAGTCACGTTGATTTGTCACTGTGACTTTTATGGAACAGGAAAATTTTTTATACCTTCCAGTTTTAGTGAAATTAAATTATTAATAAATGGGCGCCAGGGACTATAATAGTCCCAGATCCCTGAGCCGACGAAGATCTTCAATATTCTTCCAGTTAAGCAGAGGTGTCGACCCGAGGGTCCTTCAATTAAATTTAATGAAGACTGGCTTAAATTCTTTATTTGAAAACCGGACTGGTGATAAGCAGGTTACTTTATGAACCGGTAGAATATGTATGCGTTGTAAATTTATCCATATAAAAATTAATAAAGAGAAAAATGGATAATAGTTAAAATAATAAAATTTAGGAAAATTAAGAAAATTTAGAAAAACCGTACCGCCTGCGCTGATTCACTTGGCGGTCACCGTCACTGCACAGCCGTCTCCGCAGGAGGCTTTTGGAAGGGCTCGAGGAACGGGTCTCGCGTCCAGGCTCCAGAGATGCCTCTAGATCCTGGCGGCGAGACGAATCTCTCGAGCTGCCTCACCTGGAATTGGCAATACGGAGACCCTATTATATACGGTTAAACATTAGTACATTAGTACTTTCCTCGAGAAGGGAGTCAAGCGAACGTCTGATCGAGCTAGGAAATCTAAAGGCTCTAAATGACATCAAAATCTATAAACCTTGCAAAACGATAGGGATCAGATTGTCAACTTCTTGAAGATGATCTAGACAGGCTACATACTTACTGCATTGTTAATAAGCTCATTCTTGACCTTCCAAAATGCCACACTATTTCTTTTACTGAGAACAAAAACAAACACATATATACCTATTCCATTGACAACGTACCCCTAAATACTGTTCGTTCAGTACGTGATTTGGGTGTAATACTTGATTCCTGTCTACACTTTGACTTACACTGTGATACAGTAGTAAATAAAGCTTTTCAAATGTTCGGTTTCGTCATAAGATCGTCCCGTGACTTTGTGCGTCCCTCTACCTTCTTAATGCTATACAAAACATTGATTAGATCATAATTAGAATATGCTTCACCTAACTGGAATCCTTTGTACAAAAAGTACGATACTGGCTTAGAAATGGTGCAGAAAAAGTTTTTGCGTTCCATGAACTACAGGTGTTATCACCAGTGATCGGAGTAGAAAGATTGATTTTTGGTACTTGTATCATAAATGCACACAGAAAGAATAACATGGATAAGCCATTTTCCCGGAAAGTAATTCCGGTATTTCCGGATTCAATTAAACATTGTTAATGTTGGTAGTGATATTATTCCTACTCAATTCAAAATTTAAAGGAAGGTATAAAAACTAAATTAATTCATTATTTATCTGTTGAATAATAAAAACAATCTAATTCCGATCGAAGCTTTAATTTTTATTTTTTTTATTTCTAGACTTTTATGGCTAGAACTTTTATAGATAGACATAAATTGTTGCACTTAAATTTAAATATTTTCATAGTGGTCATGGCAATTTGCATTAAGGGTAGAATAAAGAATAATATTGCTCATTTTATTACAATTCCTACCTTTTTTTTGAGGATGGCAAATCATCAAATGACTCCTTCCACTCTGGCAGAATAAAATTCCTACATAAGTTCCGGTTTTTTTTAATAATCCACCAATTCCGGAGGAATGTCCATATTAATATATACGTTTCGGATCAATGACCCCATTTCAATCTACCTACTCCGATCACTGGTTATCACTCAAAAGTTCCCTACACACATTTATGAAATAAATATAATGATTTAAGCCTAGAGTGAAGACGATTGCTGTTGTCAGTAATGATGCTGCATGGTTTGTGCAACAACAGATTTGACTGTACAGATTTAAGAAATAAATTATGCTAAACAGTACCCAGAACTGTTATCCAGCGCGGAGTGCGCGTGCCTCGTCTGTTTCATACAGAGTCCTGTAAAACTAATGCCGGAGTGCGCGTGCCTCTGCGTCGTATTGTGGACATATATAACTCGCACTTGACACGGCTCGATATATTTTGTCTATCTAATAAGCAATTTAAAGTAAAAGCTTGTAAACTCTTGTCTGAGATTTAACTATTTAATTTAATAATATGTTAATCAGTTACGGATTTATTAATGTTATTTTAATTATTTCCTTTTTAGCTATAATGTGTCATTCTAACTTTCAATTCTTTTGTTAACCTGTGGACAATGGTGTGGGT
The DNA here is from genome assembly GCA_943138885.2 of Tholera decimalis. Taxonomy (NCBI): domain Eukaryota; kingdom Metazoa; phylum Arthropoda; class Insecta; order Lepidoptera; family Noctuidae; genus Tholera; species Tholera decimalis. Next base: position 21,653,593 of record OW964556.2, read on the forward strand.
TGCATAATTGTTTAATTAGTTATACGAATTTTAGTTAATATACTTTTATTATGTAACTGTTATTTGTCCCTAAATAAATAAATAAGGGTTCAGTTTTTTTGCCATTCGGCTACGGAACCCTAAAAAGTGGCTTAGCACCTACGTCAGGTGGAAGTGAGGTCACCGCGGCGTCTCTCAAGCCACTCAAAGAGGGGACTTATCGCCACGATTGTGGCATGCCCAAACACCCCGCACCATGGTTTGAACTAGTGCCGGGAGCGAGAGGTCGCCATTGCCTTATACGTTGCCCTACACTGCTGAATTCTCCAGTTTAGTGAGTCCATTTAAAAACATTTATATTGAGATACATAAACATCCTAACCCGGAACAACGATTGGTACGCAATACAATCATTTTTTTAAGTGCAGGAATCACACACTACAACACACGCTGAACCACTGCACCAATCGGGTCGTCGAAAGTCATCGTCTCTCGTGATAACTTACACTCTTGAAATCCAGAACAAATCATCAAAACCTTACAATATGTACCTTGAAAAGAACCATTTTCAACCGACGACAAAAAGAGGAGGTTATCAATTCGACGCGTATATATATATTTTTTTTAAAATTATAATCATCGATTACTCGAATACGGCTGAACCGATTTGAAAAATTCTTTTTTTGATTGAAAGGGTATACTTCGAAATTGGTCCTATTTTCATAAACGTCAGGATCTGATGATGGGATCCTGGAGAAATCAAGGGAACTCTTCAAATATTATAGGCACACCTATGACGTTTTGGGTATTTATTATAGTAACTTGTGCAGTTGCTCTCAAAAAGTACCATTTGAGGAAGTGGAACTGATGATGAAGACCACAGATGGCCGCCGAAACTACTCAATAATAAGTATTGAGTGGATTGCGATTCGATTACTTGAATATGGATGTTAAGCACTTTATGCTCGTCACAACGCATATGGTGATGTAGAGCTGATGGTGAAGTACCAGGAGAACTCCTCAACAATTAACGGCCCAGCATTGGGAAAAGCAATATTTTGTAAAAGGTTATAAGTAGTTGACATTTAGGCTCTTGTAACTAGGTAAATTAAAAATAGACCAACTAAAAAGAGTGAAATAAAAACTTTTTACCAAAAAATTAAACCGACTCCCAAAAAGCACTGCAAAGTGAAAAATAACTTTAATTTCGGAAGTCGGTGCCAAAAACGAAAATACAAAACTAAAGACACCGACTACCGAAATTAAAGTTATTTTTCACTTTGCAGTGCTTTTTGGGAGTCGGTCTAATTTTTTGGTAAAAAGTTTTTATGACATCTCTGTACAAAAAATATCCGAAACGAAAACAGTTTACCTACAGCTACAGCCATAACGACAGTTGCATATGTAAAACTGGTATAAAATGTCTTAGTAGATAGCATTGTTCCAAATATTGCTTACAATTATTGTCTTGTAATGAATTTAAAAAGGTGAAGCAGATATCCTCCTCGAAAACAAAAAATAATAATAATACGTAAGCACCTATTTTTTGTAGTCCGTTAAGTTTGAATAAGTTAAACCATTTATTAAAGTACAAATGTCATAATGTATACTAAAATCAGCTGCACCTATAATCTTGGAGTAAATGACAATAATCTATAGTTGAATAAATAGAAGTAGGTATTCATTTCATCTTTATTTTCTATTCATCACATAATTATGGTATTCTTACTTAAAAATACCCTATGATGGTAATAAAAGTTAAGGTTTGAGTCAAGTTATGGTTGAACATTTCACAAAAGAAAACACACACAGCACACGACATTATAAAGTAACAGGTATAATTATTTAACAATGTAAAGTGAAACTATCTGTAACGACTGTAACGTGAAAGCTAAAATCAAAGCAACAATGTGCAGGCTTCATATTCACTATGAAACAATGAGTATTCGTAGTGCAGTGACAAGACCTCATTTGATGTGCATCTACTTATACCATACACCATTGTGTTTTATAGATAAACACTAAGGAATACATCAAGTTAATCGCGCAACAGTAGAAAATAAATCAGCTATGCATATACCGTGCTTAAGACGGAGATGTATTATACAATCGACGACATAATCATTCATTTTATTTTAATATTGAAATCGTATCTATTGCATGTTTTTCGTTATAGAGCAGACTACTTTACAAACATATGAAGCAATGTATTTGTATCTTCGTGTTCCTATCGATTGTGAATTAATATTATGCCATTTTATTGATTACGCGATTGAGATGCGGGTGTTAAGGTATCATTAATTGATAAATATAGAATCAGCAGATATCGGTTGTTAAATTAAGCAGGCACTTAGAAGGTACTTTAATAAACCTTTACTTATAAATAATAAAAAATAAATCTAACTTTGAAAAATGTATGCAATCGTATAATTCTTGCAAGGATTTATGATATTTACTTAGTTGTTCATTATGTTCTAGTACATTTAGATATAATTAGATTTATAATTAACGACTTCTTTACGAAACACGTTGGTCAGGTATACATAAAATGATAATTCACTATGGCGTCTCCGTTGCTGGCAACGGAATGACAGTTAAATTATGATTTACAGACAAGCAAGGATTAATCGGATCTCTTATTTCCTCCGGTTGTATTGAGCAATTCAAATGAGTTAATTTAGCACCATCCATATTCAGATCTTCACCGGCAAGCCTGAGCGCCGTCGGCTCAGTTAATGTTGCGTTGTTTTCAGATAAAGTACCATTTTGCACGACCGACTCATTAGTTACATTATTTATATTGATTGGTTCATCAATCACCAGAGGAGGTTCTGTTACATTGTTTTCTGCGGCAGAGTTTAAGAGAATCGAGCAAGGTATCGACGTCATATATTCTGTACCGGCTTTTGTAAGGATCGTAATAGTGCACTTCGTGTTGTCCGTAGAGTTCTGGCTGACACCAGCATCCTTAACGTCAGCATCTGGGGTAAATGAAGTAGCGATTGAACAAGGTATTGCGAGCACTTCTGTTTTGTTATCATTACTAATCGTCAAACTGCAATTAAGAAGATCGGCTAAAATCGAATCGGCCACGGGGGCTGTGTCATTGTCCGCTGCAACAGCTACAGGCTGACCCCTGTTATCATAAATAACGGTATGATGTTGCTTTCCAGTAGAGCGGGCTAAATTCCAAAGCGCTAATCCAGTGAGTACTGTTCCAATACCAGCGCCTGCGATACCTACACCCATTAGAGCGCTTCCTGAACGACTGACACCGCCATTTCCTCTACCATAGTTTCCAAAGTATCCAGGTGATTGGGATCCGAATCCTGGGGGACCGTATCCACCGCCACCTCCATAATTATGACCATAATTTGAATAAGCAGGTGGTCCTTGAGGATGGTTATGGCTTCCATAATTATTTTGATAGTTTTGTCCGTTATTGTACGATGGCGGTGCAGCAGCAGAACCAGCCAATCCAGTATTATGTTGTTGCGTGTGTTGAGGATAGCCACCACCGGATACAGGTTGCTGTGGATACCCGTGCCCAGGCTGACCACTTCCTGATAATCCAGTTGAATGTGGGTACCCTGCTTGTCCAGTTCCAGTATTTCCTGACAAACCATTTGAAGATGGGTAAGAATGACTTGGTTGATTGTTAGAATGTTGTTGACCAGCTAAGTTATTAGGTGCACTACTTCGTTGAATACTTTCTTGATGAGTTGCTGGTTGTTTTGGCTTGTTACCAGATAGTCCTGTTCCACTGGAAGGATATGAATGACTTTGCCCACTGGACGGTTTGGATTGCCATGAAGAAAGTGTTTGCGTATTCGATTTTTGAGCTGGTCGCTCCTGCCATCCAGATAATGAAGGTTTTGGAGCTGAAGCTTGTGGATTACTAAAAGATGTTGGCGCAGGCTGAGGGTTGTAATTTGTCTTTCTGCTCGAACCACGGCCAGACCCAGAGCCACGGCTTCTTCCCAAAGTTTTTCTTCCTTCGGCATAAACTATAAACAAAATAGTAAACACCACTACTAAATACTTCCAATTCATCTTTTGGTCATGGGTTATAACAACAGTCACGAATTTGCATCAAAGTTCACACTGTATCCAATTGTAGCACATACGTCAACACTGTACTGCCGCGTATCACACTATGTTTCTCGAACGCTAAGTGAACCGACCTAATAATATGGTCGAATGTAGACCGCCCACCCTAGTGCGCATTACAGGGGGACACACAGCTATACGTAATAGGTGCTGTGACTACGTAGTAACCTAGGTAAACGACATAAATGGACTCTTTTGAATCGATATTCCAACATGGAAACACAAACAACAGAGCACAAACAAACGTAGACTAGGAGGTAGCTACCACCATCCTACCTCCCCCAACTAATCGATAAATTCAATGTTACAAAAATTATAATTTTATATGGTTTACAACAAAATATGTAAACTTATAGTTACGCTTAGAATACAGTAGTTACGCATCTGATACGTTTTTTTTTTTTTATTATTAAGGTCATCTAACAGCTTCTGTATATAGCATTTCGTGGGTATAAGTAACAAACAGCCTTAGTCTTATACAGTCGCCAATTACAGGAAAACCAGCATTCAACATAATTAATAACATTAAAAAAACAAAAATAGTATTACAAAATTAACTTAAATCGATTGAAATTAAATTATTATTAAAATTAAATTATAAAAATTTGAGTAAGCCTTCCATTGTATATTGAAGGTTTTGCCGCGTAAATCCCGATCCCTTAGGAATTCCTGGATAAAAACGTAGTGTATGTGTTATTCCAGATTTCAACTATCTACTTATCAAACATTCAGATCCGTTCTGTAATTTTTGCGTGAAAAACTAACAAACTGAGGATGGACTTTCGCGTTTATAATATTAAAGATTCAAAATAAAGACGTGTTGTACGATGAACACCACCTCCTAAATGCTTATTGGATCACACTCAGTGATGGGTTCTGTATGTAGGAGTCTTGGATGTATTCGTATTGGTTTTTATTTTTGGTTTATTTCTGCTGATTATAATTTCAATTAATATTCTATAGGTAGGTACTGATAAAAAAGAAAACGACTCTCGGAGGTGGGCTGCTAACAACACAACTCCCAAACAGTGGTGCGTCGTTGATTTAGAAGAACCTTAAGTTTACTTTTGGTAGTTACTTCGCAGCCCCTAAATTATTAGAAAAATACCAAAAAGCATTTTCGAATTGTCAGCCATCCTGGTTGCTGCTGAAATTGTTTGTTACAAATGTATGGGTCAGAACCTGAAAAGTAAGAATTAAGTAATTTAGGCTATTCAATCCACGAACGCGTAGACTGGGTGGTCTCTGAGTCTCTATATCCCTCTTACTGAATAAATGCATAATATTTCTTTCAGATTTACATTTAATATTAAGAATATAATACTGAAAAAACAGAATTTAAAAACATGAATTGCGGTGCAAAAAAGTAAACTAAAGTTGTTTTGTACAACCGCCAAAAACAGTGGTCAAAGTGCATTTATTTTTTAGATGCAGCATCGTAGAGAAACGGATTCTAGGTAAGTACACCTACACTAGAAATTGCTAATATTATTTACTAATATTTGACATTTATAATCTCTTTTGTATGTGTTAACTTTCAAGAGACAATTCACTTTATAAGTTTTCCATCTTTATTTGAGGACGTTCTTACTGGCTAAGTTTACTTAATCATCTTTAGATACACTATGAACACTGGTTGACAGAAGGCATAGACTATAAAACCACTTGACCGCGCATATAGTGCCCCGACGCGACGCACGAAAACTATGAGTCTTTTTGCTCTTATATATAGGCTACGGTAAACGTAGTTGTGACCAAGTATTAGACCTGTATACATGCTAAACAATTACAAATTTTAAATTTTTGTATCCAATTTATAACGCACGATAATGCTTTCATGCGCGTTGAAGTGGTGTGTAAAACATTCCTAGACATCTAAATACTAAAAGGATGACATACCTATTCATCAGTAATGAAATAATACGAAAATTATTTATCATTTAATCAGATTATAAGCCACCGCAGAGGTCTATTTAAAGTGGTGGTTTGGGTGATCAAGGACACAATTGTGTCGCGCGTTGATGTCTTTTGGAAAAGTCTCTTTCTTTCATGAAGAAATTCTAATTCTTTTATCCCCTTCTTTCTCGTTGTATTTTTATCGTAAAAGTCTGTGCTGTTTGTCTTTAAGGGCCTATACTACCTCAGCGCTTTTCACTCTTTATCTCGCTCGCACACTACCGGCCGCGGTCACGCGAGCAAGCGAGACAGGGTGGCAGGGAAAAGACTCCAAGACACCGATAATTTAGTTTATTCCTTTTTACGGTGAAAATAATGATAATTTTTAAAAAGTAAATAACATAAGACCTGCTTTATAGTTAGTTTAATTAATATGCAAAGTTTCATTATCTAATTTGAAGTTATTTTTGAATACCAGCGGTTTATTGTTCGGTTTGGAGGTAACTTTGGATTTTTTTTCTATCAAGAAAATTTTATGGAATCGTGTTTTCGTCAAACATAGTACCTAACATTAATCCTCAACATTACCATATATTTATTTCAAAATTATTGCTGCAGTATTTTCGACATAACGGAGGATCATGCTAAGCCATTTGAGGTAGTATAGGCCCTTAACGGCTGAATACGATATCGATAATTATAAAATCAATTTTTTTTTTAAATTTAATTCAGATAGTTGTCATAAAATACCTATCTACATTAACTGACTTTAAAAAAAGGAGGAAGTTCTAATATTTCTTCTTCTGTGTGATAATTATACATGTTTTCATTTTAGATTTCCAGATTTCATATTAAAAAGAAAAGTGGATGGATAAGGTTAATAGGGAATATTGGTTTCTAGTTTTGTTTTATTGATATAATGTTGAGAAAAGTCAAACCGTGAATATAAGATACCTATATTCAATCTTTCTAGGCTTCAAATAGTATGACGGACTAATTCATTTGGGCCTTTGCATTACAATATCGCCCTCGTAAGTTACTTTTGGAGTGGGAGGTAATGTTCTAATGAGATACCTTAAGGGCAGTTGAAGGAACAGGGTGGGTTTTCAGTCAGTAGAAGTCTAACATTCCCTTCCGCTTTACCCAGGTACTTTCCTTTTGTACGTAATTATCATAATAATACGACACAATCACATGAAATTTCACGTGAAGTCACGCTTTCGTTCTACTTTTTAGCAATAAGTGGCGACGGCAGCTCCTACTGAGCTTAGAAGCTTTTGATGTCTGATATTTTTTTATTGATTTGAAAAGATAATAAATACAATATAGTTACAGGAAGCAATAGAATGAAATATTAAAGAAAACCTACTCCTAGTGACGGTCTTTTGACTCTTGTTGCTACAAGATTTAACTTTATTCAAATTTTCTTTTTATTAAGTTATCTATTCTATATCTATCTATACTTATAATAAATCTGTAGAGAGGTCAATTCTGTACATGAAATATATTTACAAAATAACTATCAGGGGGTGATTAGGGATGGATACTGATGCCAAAAATGCAATCAGTAAAATTTTTGTCTGTCTGTCTGTCTGTCTGTATAACCGTTATAGAAACAAAAACTACTCGACGGATTTTAACGAAACTTGGTACAATTATTTTTCATACTCCTGAGCTGGTTATAGTATACTTTTAATCACGCTACAATCAATAGGAGCAGAACAGTGAAGGGAAATGTTGGAAAAACGGGAGAAGTAACTCCATTTTTTAAGCTTCCGTCGCGTGTGCAACCTTAATGCTTAAAGCTACACAGAAATCATTTATGACGGAAATGTTCTCCTTAAAATTATATAAAAAATATCCCACGACAGCATATATCTATCTTTTATGGTTGACTCACAATAACACGTGTAACTCCCGATAGCTTAGCAGTTCGAAGCTTTCTGATTATTATTCTGCTCCGAAATTTAAAACCACCACAACTTTGCAATGGAACTCGGCTAAAAGTAACCCAGTTGCAACAAAATATAATTGAGGCTCAAATTTTAATAGGTTGCGGTGCAGGAGAAACCATCTTTATTCCCAGAATTCCCATAATACCAAATAATTTTCCATTCCAATTTAAAAGAACGCAATTCCCAGTATCGGTGTGTTATGCAATGACAATTAATAAGGCTCAAGGGCAGACTTTTCGTGTTGCTGGAGTAGATCTCGGTGTCAGTTGTTTCTCGCATGGTCAGTTGTACGTCGCTCTTTCCCGGGTTAGCAGTTCTAGAAATCTTTATGTTCACGTGCCGGACGGGTCAACTTTCAACATAGTTTACCCGGAAGCTTTGCGCTGAAGTATTTTCGTTCTATAAGTACTTAAGCCTCATGTGAACGTGATCTAAACAATATTAACAATACATTAACTTAATAACACACAAGGAGTTACACGCTGACCGAGTCGCGGGCACAGCTAGAGTCTGGCTAACGAAAGCGTGACCTGGAGTTTTCTTAAAAGTTTAATATGGCAACATTATTAAGCTGTCAAAGTCTGTGATTACAATTGTCAGTAATTTGTAAACACAATTAATATTCAACAATAATCGCTATAATATGGGTAAAACAATAAAAAGTAAGGTGCGAAAGCTGCTACATACTATGATCAGTAAGTTTAAACAAAAACAAGAAGAGAAAGAAATAGTTTTTCAAGAAAAACAACAATGTTTAGATGCGATCTCGGATTTTTAAGGTTAGTACGACTTTTAATGTTGATCCTTGGTGGCTGATTATTAGACATACCTATTTACGATATTATGATACTTTTTCTTATCTTTATAGATAATATTGGAGATATTGAAAGAATTTGCGACTTGTTGAAACATTGAAAAATTTGGAGAAAAAATCTTTAATAGAAACTCAGACTAAGTTCTTAGAAGAAATATCTTCATTAACTGGTACGTATGTTACGGTTAAGAATTTTTGTTGATGAGTTGTGTTATTTGACATTATCAAATTGTTTGGGTACCTTAATTTTTTATTATGCATTTTATACTTCGTTTTGCAGAGGTTGGTGTCACAACACTAAAAAAGGAAGGATCTGTGAATGAATAGATGTGGAGCACTCCAGGAAAAAAAAAGCCCACACAAAAGCTCAGTGTTGGATTTAGACAGTTTTAATATTGATGCCATAAGAAATAAAATCAATGAATTTTATATTGTGAGAAAGGAGGTCCCAACATTGCGAACATTGCTAGAAAAATTACATTCTAGCATTGGCTTAATGGATGTAGAGAAACTCTGCGTGAAATATTAATTGCTAATGGGTATGAGTTCAAGAAAAATAAAAATGAACGAACGGTTCTTGTCGAACGTTTTGATATTGCTGCTTGGAGACATCTTTATCTACAAGAAATTTCTGCTAAACGAACGGAAGGAAAACGAATCATCTATTTAGATGAACCATATGTAAACAAAAATTATAAGCCTAAAATCTAACAACAAGTGGTGCCCCTAAAACAAAATAAAACACTGATAAAAACCTCATTTGGCTGAATAGCTGCAGAAGATTGAAAGAAAAATGACAATCATGTAATAAATATGGAAAATAAAATAATACAAACAAATAGATCACATAACAGAAAAAGTAATGGAAAAAATCATAATAAGTGTAGGTGATGACGACTCCACTGATACAGAAGAATCCTTAGAGGTTGAATTTTTGGACTCGGATTTTGAGTATGATGATTAAATAATTATCATACTCAAAACGCCTGTAGTAGATTAAAAAAAAAATGTTGAAGAAATTTAATAAACTACATGTTAAATAGGTTAATATTATGTATATACTAATAAATAAATTTACACATTCGTTTTTTTAATCAATCCATGACAGTCAAGGCTCCGAGACACCAAACGGAGTCTTTAAAAACATTATGTGGTATTATCCCTAAATTAGAAATTAGTTCGTAAACAACTATTATATAAATTGATTGTCGTAAATACATAAAATTTCCAAGTATCAAAACACTTTTTTCCTACTAAAGTCAGTAATACCACATAAAGATTTTTTGAATTTGCCGCGCTTTCTCAGGTCACGCTTTCGTTAGCCAGACTCTATTAACAATAATATTGTGCGATTCCGTATTGCGATATTTTTCAACAGTATTATAGATTGACATATTATATTTCCCTACTAAATTACGAAAGTTAATCTGTCTGTTACATCAAAATCACTGAACCGCGAGAAAGGACATAGGCTACTTTTTTTTACGAAAAACGACGGAAACGTGGACGAAGTCGCGGGCAACAGCTATCTATCTATACTTATAATAAATCTGTAGAGAGGTCAATTCTGTACATGAAATATAATATAATATAATATAATATAATATAATATAATATAATATAATATAATATAATATAATATAATATAATATAATATAATATAATATAATATAATATAATATAATATAATATAATATAATATAATATAATTTATTGCCACAAATATACATACATCATTTACACAGATTGACAAGATGCTAACAATGCTGCAAAAGTCTGTATACAGATATAGTGAGCCCTGCCTCTCAAGCTAGGATATCCTGTATTTTGAGAGACAGTTTTCCGCTTAGAAATAAAAATCATACAACTGCGGACTTGTGCCAGCCTATTGTTGTTGTGAACATACAGATTTACATATTAATACAATCTAAGAAAGAAGAGAAGTAAATTAACAATAACTTAAAATATTAAATAACTTAAGATAATTAAATAAGTAATTTTACCGCAAAATGTGTGTGAGTGTATGGAGATGTGTATGTGTGTTTATGGTGTGTGTGTGTAGTGAGTTTTTGTATGAGAGTAGTGTGAGTGGTGTTTTTACAGAAGTGGCATGTTTAGGCAATGTACTTGAGTAGTGATTCAGTTTGTGCATAGTCCTGTTTAAGTAGCCATTCCATCACCCTAGCTTTCAACTTAAATTTGTTGCAGTCGAGAATATTTAGTTCTTTATGAATTTTCTTGTATATGAATGTGCTTAGTGTAAAGAATTGGCGCTTAGCAAAAGCGGTCTTATGTTGTGTACCCGGGGGATATTTTTTCGTTTGTTGGGATCGGACAGAGGAACGCTGGAGTGTCTTCTGAGAATGGATTGCAACACGAAAAGCTTTCGAACTGTTAGTACATTACAATCTTCGTAGAGTAGGGTTGTTGGATAGTGATAGGGTCGTCGTAACATAACTTTCAGTATTGCTCTCTGAGCTCTCTCCACTCTCAGAAAGTGTGTTATAGCTGCACCACCCCAAATATATTTACAAAATAATTATCAGGGGTTGATTAAGGATCGATACTGATGCCAAAAATGCAATCATTAAAATTTTTGTCTGTCTGTCTGTCTGTCTGTCTGTATAACCGTTATAGAAACAAAAACTACTTGACGGATTTTAATGAAACTTGGTATAATTATTTTTCATGCTCCTGAGCTGGTTATAGTATACTTTTCATCACGCTACAATCAATAGGAGCAGAGCAGTGAAGGGAAATGTTGGGAAAACGGGAGAAGTTACTCCATTTTTTAAGCTTCCGTCGCGTGTGCAACCTTAATGGTTAAAGCTACACAGAAATCATTCATGACGGAAATGTTCTCCTTAAAATTATATAAAAATATCCCACGACAGCATATGTCTATCTTTTATGGTTGACTAACAATAACACGTGTAACTCCCGATAGCTTAGCAGTTCGAAGCTTTCTGATTATTATTCTGCTCTGAAATTTAAAACCACCACAACTTTGCAATGGAACTCGGCTAAAAGTAACCCAGTTGCAACAAAATATAATCGAGGCTCAAATTTTAACAGGTTGCGGTGCAGGAGAAACCGTCTTTATTCCCAGAATTCCCATAATCTATACTTATAATAAATCTGTAGAGAGGTCAATTCTGTACATGAAATATATTTCCAAAATAACTATCAGGGGGTGATTAAGGATCGATACTCATGCCAAAAATGCAATCAGTTAAATTTTTGTCTGTCTGTCTGTCTGTCTGTATAACCGTTATAGAAACAAAAACTACTCGACGGATTTTAACGAAACTTGGTACAATTATTTTTCATACTGAGCGGGTTATAGTATACTTTTCATCACGCTACAATCAATAGGAGCAGAGCAGTGAAGGGAAATGTTGGGAAAACGGGAGAAGTTACTCCATTTTTTAAGCTTCCGTCGCGTGTGCAACCTTAATGGTTAAAGCTACACAAATCATTTTATGACGGGAATGTTCTCCTTAAAATTATATAAAAAATATCCCACGACAGCATATGTCTAACTTTTATGGTTGACTCACAATAACACATGTAACTCCCGATAGCTTAGCAGTTCGAAGCTTTCTGATTATAATATTTGTCTACTCTTACGTTTATAACACTCTCAGTCACCCCTAATTGAAAAAGTTAACATTATTAACTATTCCATAAAAAAATTGGCCAAGTGCGAGTCAGACTCGCCCATGAAGGGTTCCGTAGTAACTATAATATAATATGCAAATTTATTTGACGAAAAAAAAACCTTACAAATTTCGTAAAACTAGCTTATTTAAATTTTTTTACAACTGCGCGAAATAAATTTGTTTTGAAAAAAAAAAAGCCTTACAAATTTCTTAAAACTGGCTTTTTTACATTTTTTACAACTGCGCCGCATAAATTTGTTTTTGATAGTGTTTGTATGAATTACAAAGTTATATTTGCGGTTTTAGAAAATATGCTGTATCTCAAAAACTCCTGAACTGATTTCGTTCAAACTAATTTTGGTTGAAAGTTTATATTAAGATCTACAGACATATATTTTTTTTAGATTTTTCACTCGATTATTATAGAAGTTAGAGGTTGTGTCCGCCACACACACATTTTACCACTTTGGAAGCTTATATCTTTTAAACGATTGACTTCATGGAAAAGTGGTTTTAGAAAACCCGATGTCGTTTTTAAAGAACTGTCTATAGATACCACACATGCATCGATTTCATGAATAAAAAATATTTTCAGGTTTAGTTCCATGTATGGGGAGCCCCCCTTTATTTTAAATATTTTTTAATTTTTTTCTCAAAATCGGAAAGCGGTTCACAGAATACATCTACCTATCAAGTTTCACATGTATAGTCCTAATAGTTTCGGAATAAAATTGCTGTGACAGACGGACGGACGGACAGACAGACAGACAGACAGACGGACAGACATGTCGAAACTATAAAGATTCCGTTTTTTGCCATTCGGCTACGAAACCGTAAAAAGAATCATATAAATCGGTATAAAAACACCAAAGTTATACATGAAATACGCTTATAATAATAAGCCATCGCGCGTGAATACTGAATCATGCTATAAGGATTATTTTTGAGAATCGGTCGCCGCGCTCGACGCGTCTCGCGGTCGAAGCGTTCTCTAGGTACTTAAGCCTCATGTGAACGTGATCTAAACAATATTACCAATACATTAACTTACGCTGACGGAGTCGCGGGCACAGCTATATTGTATCATTACGCATGCGCGTGCACAGGATTATGACTAGGTATGCGGCGGAGTAATCGATCCCAAAAACTTTTTTTTTATAGATTTTTAGCAAAGCCACAGCCACGCATCGCCACCATGCTACGATGCGTGGCTGTGGCTATGCTAAAAATCTATAAAAGGCAAAGTTTTTGTGACCGATTACTCCGCCGCATACCCTGTCATAATCCTGTGCACGCCCCTGTCATTACGCTAAGGCCAATAGGAGCGGAGCGCCAATGAAGAATGCTTCAAAATCGGGGTTAAATTTAACGTTAGCCCAAAGTAACTATTCCACGCGGACGAAGTCGCGGGCAAAAGCCAGTACCAAATAATTTTCCATTCCAATTTAAAAGAACGCAATTTCCTGTATCGGTGTGTTATGCAATGACAATTAATAAGGCTCAAGGGCAGACTTCGTGTTGCTGGAGTAGATCTCGGTGTCAGTTGTTTCTCGCATGGTCAGTTGTACGTCGCTCTTTCCCGGGTTAGCAGTTCTAGAAATCTTTATGTTCACGTGCCGGACGGGTCAACTTTCAACATAGTTTACCCGGAAGCTTTGCGCTGAAGTATTTTCGTTCTATAGGTACTTAAGCCTCATGTAAACGTGATCTAAACAATATTACCAATACATTAACATCATAACACACAAGGAGTTACACGCTGACGGAGTCGCGGGCACAGCTATTAACAATAATATTGTGCGGTTCGGTATTGCGATATTTTTCAACAATGTTATAGATTGACATATTATATTTTCCTACTAAATTACGAAAGTTAATCTGTCTCTTACATCAAAATCACTGTACCGTGAGGAAGGACATAGGCTACTTTTTTTTTACGAAAAACGACGGAAACGTGGACGAAGTTGCGGGCAACAGCTATCTATACTAATAATATAAGGCTGAAGAATTTGTTTGTTTGTTTGAACGCGATAATCTCAGGAACTACTGGTTCAAATTGAAAAATTATTTTTTAATTAAATAGTCAATTTATAGAGAAAGGCTATAGGCTAATTATATCATTACGCTAAGGCCAATAGGAGCGGAGCACCAATGAAGAATGCTTCAAAATCGGAGTTAAATTTAACGTTAGCCCAAAGTAACTATTCCACGCGGACGGAGTCGCGGGCAAAAGCTAGTACTAATAATGTAAGGCTGAAGAGTTTGTTTGTTTGAACGCGATAATCTCAGGAACTTCTGGTTCGAATTGAAAAATTAATTTTTAATTAAATAGTCAATTTATAGAGAAAGGCTATAGGCTATATATCATTACGCTAAGGCCAATAGGAGCGGAGCGCCAATTAAGAATGCTTCAAAATCGGGGTTAAATTTAACGTTAGCCCAAAGTAACTATTCCACGCGGACGAAGTCGCGGGCAAAAGCTAGTACTTATAATAAATCTGTAGAGAGGTCAATTCTTTACATGAAATATATTTCCAAAATAACTATCAGGGGGTGATTAGGGATCGATACTGATGCCAAAAATGCAATCAGTAAAATTTTTGTCTGTCTATCTGTCTGTATAACCGTTATAGAAACAAAAACTACTCGACGGATTTTAACGGAACTTGGTACAATTATTTTTCATACTCCTGAGCTGGTTATAGTATACTTTTCATCACGCTA
The DNA here is from genome assembly GCA_943138885.2 of Tholera decimalis. NCBI lineage: Eukaryota > Metazoa > Arthropoda > Insecta > Lepidoptera > Noctuidae > Tholera > Tholera decimalis. The sequence goes on from OW964556.2 coordinate 21,668,733, forward strand.
CAATCAATAGGAGCAGAGCGGTGAAGGGAAATGTTGGGAAAACGGGAGAAGTTACTCCATTTTTTAAGCTTCCGTCGCGTGTGCAACCTTAATGGTTAAAGCTACACAGAAATTATTTCATGACGGAAATGTTCTCCTTAAAATTATATAAAAAATATCCCACGACAGAAATATCAAATATCTATCTTTTATGGTTGACTCACAACAACACGTGTATTACGTGTAACTCCCGATAGCTTAGCAGTTCGAAGCTTTCTGATTATAATATTTATCTACTCTTACGATTATAACACTCTCAGTCACCCCTAATAAGCCATCGCGCGTGAATACTGTTCGAATCTTGCTATAAGGATTATTTTTGAGAATCGGTCGCCGCGCTCGACGCGTCTCGCGGCCGAAGGTATAAAATTTCATTCTATATGTACTTAAGCCTCATGTGAACGTGATCTAAACAATATTACCAATACATTAACTTAATAACACACAAGGAGTCACACGCTGACGGAGTCGCGGGCACAGCTATTATCAATACTATTGTGCGGTTCCGTATTGCGATATTTTTCAACAGTATTATAGATTGACATATTATATTTCTCCACTAAATTACGAAAGTTAATCTGTCTGTTACATCAAAATCACTGAACCGTGAGGAAGGACATAGGCTACTTTTTTTACGAAAAACGACGGAAACGCGGACGAAGTCGCGGGCAACAGCTATCTATACTAATAATATAAGGCTGAAGAGTTTGTTTGTTTGAACGCGATAATCTCAGGTACTACTGGTTCGAATTGAATTTTTTTTTTTAAATTAGATGGTCAATTTATAGAGAAAGGCTATAGGCTATATATCATTACGCTAAGGCCAATAGGAGCGCAGCGCCAATGAAGAATGCTTCAAAATCGGGGTTAAATTTAACGTTAGCCCAAAGTAACTATTCCACGCGGACGAAGTCGCGGGCAAAAGCTAGTTCTGAATAATGCTTCTTAAAACTATTGCTTAAAATTTACAGCCAGTTTTCAATAACAAAAAAGGAAGAAATTTTTTTTAGCAAAGTTTACTTTATTTTATTTTATTTTATTCAAGAGGAACAACAAACAGCCACAATATAAAACATAGAAACAATAAATACACAAAACACTATAAACAATATTGCAGCCCACAACGCTGTTCACAGATTAATAATTGGATACGATTCATGAAAACAATAATCGCTAGGGTTACAAATGCATTATATATATAGGATAATACTAGCTTATTAAATCAACTTACTGTGATATATATGTATATAATATGTATGGTATAGTGTATATAATTTTATATAATACTAAAAAAAAAATACAAAATATAGAATAACATTCAAGAAAGCTCCTTAAGTATAAGACTTTTAAACCGATAGGGAGAACATGCAAAAATTTCTATATGTTCAAAAGTCCTATTGTAGGACTCGACCATTCTGCGAACAGGCGAACGCAAGCCAGAATTGGACTTGCAAGTACCCACTGAAAATAATGTGCCAGCGCGTACCTTTCGCTTGTTGACTGTCCTAGGAACTGCATAGCACAACATGTTGGAAAGTTCAATGCTGTCAAATTTATTTCTAACAATATTATATAAATTCATAACTTCTAAATACTTACGTCTATTTTCAAGTGTTGTGAGCTTATACTTTGCAAGAAAATCATGGTATGACAAATAATATCCATAACATCTATAATGCATAGTTTTATTCCGAAACTATTAGGACTATACATGTAAAACTTGGTAGGTAGATGTATTCTGTAAACCGCTTTCCGATTTTAAGAAAAAAAAAAAATAAAAAAAATTAAAATAAAGGGGGGCCATACATAGAACTAAAACTGAAAATTATTTTTTTCATGAAACCTATGCGCGTGTGGTATTTATAGACAGGTCTTTAAAAATGACATTGAGGTTTCTAAAACTACTTTTTCATAAAGTTAATCGTTTAAAAGATATAAGCTTCCAAAGTGGTAAAATGTGTGTCCCCCTCTCTAACTTCTATAATAATGGAGTGAAAAATCTAAAAAAAATATATGTCTATAAATCTTAATGTAAACTTTCAACCAAAATTAGTTTGAACGAGATCGGGTTAGCAGTTTTTGAGATACAGAATATTTTATAAAACCGCAAATATAACTTTGTAATTCATACAAACACTATGAAAAACAAAGTTAATTAGCGTAGTTTTAAAAAATGAAAATAAGCTAGTTTTAAGAAATTTTTTTGGAGAAAGGTTTTTTTGTTACTACGGAACCCTTCATGGGCGAGTCTGACTCGCACTTGGCCAATTTTTTATAATTAACTGTCATATCTCTTGTGACACTCACATGGTTAAGACGAATTGATTAACGTGAGAATTATTCAAATTAGCCTACGCGTTTGGCCTGTACAACGCCACATAGGTACAAACATTCATACTTACATTCATACATAGACTGTGAAACACATTACCCTCCTTTGTGTCACGCAGTTGGGTAAAAAGTTACGATTCAACAAACCGGTATCGTAGGTAACATATATGCACAAAAGAGCGAGCAACATTATTTCTAAACTTGACATTTGCATGTGTCAATTCTGTCTCTGAGATTAAAAAACAGGGTATTTTGTAAAAGTCACAGATCTCGAATGGCTGAATTGCCTAGGACTGATAGGTATAGCTAGCGAGCGAACGTGTGATAGCGTGTGCAGCAGTAAGTATGTATGGTACGGATATTTCATTTTGGGCGCTAAAAATCAATAACTTTATTTGCTACTGCTATTTTAAGTAACAATTAGGACTCGTAGCGAATTTACCAATTTTGTGTATTGGTCACACATCTCAACAAATTGGCCCCTATGTTAAGAATCAATTTAATAATTGAGAGCCACGTAGTACCAACCCAGGTACCTACAAACCTCTGGACATTCCCAGAGTTTCTTAGTATGTTAATTTGACCATGAAGATATAAAAGACTATACGCTAATGTTGAGATACTGGAAAATATACCGTTTGCTGTGTGCAGAAAGACCAAATTCTAACAAGAAACTGCCATGAGCCAGTCACGTGGAGTCAAGTCCCAGTGCGGGCTTGTGTGGATAAGTAATTTCCGGCTATTAACCAATGGATGTCATGTTTGTGGCTCATCGCGCGTCTTATGTGTTATTCCTTGAAATACAATACGGAATAACTGCTTGTAAATATTATCTACTTCCCTATTGTACACTATTGTTATAGTACCTACCGGTAAGCATAACACTGGGATTTGTTGACACCTACTTATTAGGAATTCCAGTCCTGCCAAAGCGGGACCCCGTGAGTTTGCAGGCTCATTATGCGGAACTACACAACTAAGACTATGTTACTGAAAAAATTTAATACAACGAAAATTGGGCACAGCCGTCGTTCCAAAATGCTATCAATGCTTTTTTGTGATATTAATAACGTTTCACAATTCTGAAACATAGCTTTCAATACTTACCACAAGTCCTGCGCGTTTGCGTGATTGGATTCCCTAGTAGGTAGCCAGGTAGGTACCTAACCTGTCTACCTGCTTATTAACCTGCTAGAGCCAGTCGTGAACATAAAATGAAGTACCTGATAACTTGTTATTTTCAAAATGCACGGTGTCACCCAATGTGGGTACTGGCGGAGAGTCCCAGGGTGCGGTGGAAACAAAAGGTCTCCAGTAGGTACCCATTCAATTTGAATATTCTACAAGATTCTAAAATTTTACGAGCATTTTAGAAACAAATGGATCACCACTGGTTAATTAATAGAGGTAATAGGTTAGTTCCGGTTTTGATATATTAAATCATATCAGTTACACCATACCAGAAGCGGTTCTAAGTCAACGTCAAGCCAGAATAAAGTAGGTCAAAAATTATGTATGGATTAAAAATTGTACTATTCTTGTCCGCAAGAAAGACGGTGAAGCTGCTTTTGCTATTAGATCAGAAGAAGATATTGCTAAAATCGATAGTAATGTTAAAGGTAACTGTAATAATGTCGTTAAAGATATTAATATTTACTGATTGTTGCGTTTGTTCAATTGATAATAGTAAGCACTACTTGATTGTGATAATTGTCCTTAGTCTGCTGTGTAAATTATTATCTGTACTGTGCATGTTTTACTGTGTATGTAAAATATGTGCTGTTCTTTACTGTGCTTTAAATTACACATATACTCTGTTCTCATACTATTTGCTTTTAACATTTAAAATTAAGAATAGTATTGCTAAGATATATGCTGCTGTTGTTATTATATATTGCCTTCTGCTTCAATCTCTTTTGCTGCCCGCTACCATTACTTTAAATTATATATATACTCTGTTCTCGTACCTATACTCAACATACTATTTATTTTTAACATTTAAAATTAAGAATAGTATTGCTAAGAAACATGTTGCTGTTGTTATTGTAAAGTGTTGTGACCTATACCGCCTTCTGCTTCAATCTCTTTTGCTGCCCGCTACCATTACTTTAAATTATATATATACTCTGTTATCGTACCTATACTCAACATACTATTTATTTTTAACATTTAAAATTAAGAATAGTATTGCTAAGAAACATGTTGCTGTTGTTATTGTAAAGTGTTGTGACCTATACTGCCTTCTTCTTCAATCTCTTTTGCTGCCCGCTACCAATACTTTAAATTATATATATACTCTGTTATCGTATCTATACTTAACATACCTTTTGTTTTTAACATTTAAAATTAAGAATAGTATTGCTAAGAAACATGTTGCTGTTGTTATTGTAAAGTGTTGTGACCTATACTGCCCTCTGCTTCAATCTTTTTTGCTGCCCGCTACCATAACTTCTGTTATTTTATTGATAAGATCTTATATATATTTGATACTTGAACACACTCTTGTCATCAGTACACATTTATACTTGAATACTAACAATGCTGAATAAAAATATTACAATTTATTACCAAAACTGCAGGGGTATTCGCACAAAATTGCACCAGTTACTCACGAATATCCTTATGAATACATACGATATTATTATCTTAACGGAAACCTGGCTAACACCTGAAATTTATGATAGTGAGTTCATAGACCAGAGATATAGTGTATACCGTCGTGATCGTGATCGCACTGCTACTAATAAACGTGATGGTGGGGGTGTACTGATTGCTATTTTACGCACGTTAAAACCTTCTGAATTGGATCTCTCTATAACAAAGTATAGCGATCTCTCACACACTCACATTGAACACATTATGGTTGAGTTGCCCAGCACTGTCAACAATAAAAGACACATTGTAAGTGCTGCCTACATTCCACCTAAGACTTCTACTTTAGTGTATGACAAGCACTTTGAATTGTTACAAGAAGTGTTAGGCCATCCTAGTGTTGACAGTTTCTTTGTTATAGGAGACTATAATCTCCCTGAAGCTAATTGGCTAGTATCCTCTGTATCAGATATTTCGCAAATTTCTTCAACATATTCTGGAGGGACCTCGGCCTGTGACAATTTAAATATCTTAATTTCACTTCTGGGTGCTTCTCAATTTAACAACATTATGAATGACAGAGGTAAAATTCTTGACCTAGTCATTTCCAACAACCCCTGTAATGTTTCTAAAATCTCCACTACATTACTTCCAATTGACACCCACCATCCTGTCCTGACGTGTGAGACCTGTTTAAACGTCAAAATCACTCCGATGACTAAAACTCCTCTTCATAAATATTGTTTTCATAAGGCCAACTTTGACAACATTAATCGTAACATTCAGCAACTGAACTGGTCTGAACTGCTGGGCCCCATGAATTCTGAACAGGCTTTGGCTAAATTCTATACTGAGTTAGATAATATTATTAAACAAGATACTCCGCTGGCCCGAATTAGATCAGTTAGCTATCCCATATGGTTCTCTCGCACTCTCATAGCTATCTCTAAGAAGAAACATAAGGCATGGATTAAGTGGAAGAAATATAATAACATTTCTGATTATGAATTATTTTCAAATTATAGAAAACAGTTTAAGGATACATGTCTTAAGTGTTTCAGTTTGTATATCAGTTCTGTGGAGGACAATCTAAGTAAAAACATAAAACACTTCTGGACCTATGTTTCAAATCGAAAAGTTAAACCTGGGATCCCTTCCAAGCTTCAATATAAAAATGCTGAAACAAATGATCCAGATATGGTGTGCAATATGTTCTCCGACTTCTTTTACTCGGTATATGAACCCACATCTCCTTCGTTGCCTCATTGGAAGCCTCCGCTGGACAACAATGCACTACATGACGTCTCTATTTGTGAACTTTCTTTTAGTAAAGAGAACATATTGAAGGAGCTTAAATCCCTGGATCCTGCAAAAGGCCCTGGACCTGACGGACTTTCGCCTTACTTCCTTAAGAATACTGCGACCTCCATCTGTGAGCCTCTATTTATTATTTATAATAAATGTATATCTGAGGGAGTTGTACCGGAACTGTGGAAGCATGCGTATATTGTACCCGTTCACAAAAGTGGACCTAAACGCAACGTTGAACACTATCGTCCCATTTCCCTCTTGTCTACCTTGTCGAATCTCTTTGAAAGGTTAGTCCATAACGGAATTTATCCTGTACTCCACAACATCATAATTCAACAACAGCACGGTTTTGTGAAACGGCGGTCGACAAACACTAACTTATTATTATTTTCTAGCTTTTTGTTTGATTGTGTTGACAGCCGTGTACAAGTTGATGCAGTGTACACGGACTTTTGTAAGGCTTTCGACAAGGTTGACCATGAACTATTACTAAGTAAAATAGCGTTCAACGGAATCCGTGGTAATCTTCTGAGGTGGTTTACCTCCTATATTACTAATCGCAGTCAAAGGGTTGTAATCAATGGTCACCAATCTAACATTGCACAGGTGACATCTGGTGTGCCTCAGGGCTCTATACTTGGTCCTCTTTTGTTTATTTTATACATCAATGACATCAGCCAATGCTTTCGCAATACCAAGTTTTTATTATATGCTGATGACCTCAAGATTTATAGAGCCATACGACAAACAAATGACTGCCTTCTGCTGCAACAAGATTTGGACCGACTATCCTATTACTGCCAAATAAATAAGTTGCAACTAAGTTTACCTAAATGTAACTTTTTAAGCTTTACCAAAAATAAAACAAAAATTAACTATACATACACTTTGTGCAATGACCCCCTACTTAAAGTGGACTTCATTCGTGATCTCGGTGTTATCCTTGATTCTAAACTTTGCTTAGACCTACACATAGGAAGGATTGTTAATAAAGCATATCAATTATATGGATTTGTAATGCGATCAACAGTCGACTTTAAAAAGCCCTCGTCCTATATGTGCTTGTACAAGTCACTAGTACGCTCTCAACTGGAGTATGCCGTGTCCGTCTGGAGTCCATACTATAAAAAGTACGTTGAAATGATCGAGCGTGTTCAATATAAATTCCTGCGTGCTATGCATT